>CAUYUJ010020033.1:120000-121815 GCA_963575745.1 Prorocentrum cordatum
CTAGATGCTTGACACTGTGAGCAGAGCCTTCACATGAATGCGACTGTTTTCGATATTTCTTTGACACGTCGGCGGAAGCCCCCCTGCATGACGCGGTCGTATTATTTGTCTTTGGCTTCAAAGTTTCATCATCGTGAGGCGCTGCCGGTGTCTCGACACTCAACGCAGTTAAAACCAACAGCAGCATGGCTTCGCCTCCCAGACGTTGCGACTGCTGCTCGTCATCCTCCTACTCCTCGAGGGCACGGACTCCCAGCCATACCCCAAAGGAATGAGTTCCCCAGGGCTGGTTCGAGATCTCCTATTTCGAGAAAAACCCGAACCAAGCCTACCGTGAGGAACTTTTGCTTAGCGTGTGGCACCGCCAGTTCTGGTCCACCACACTTCGGCGCGACCCGCCAACCACATCTCCAGACCCAAGCTTTAACGCTCCGTCCTCCCAGCCTCCCGCCCCGCGGAGCGGAGCGACACGCTATCAATGTCGCAAGGCGTGGCGTGTCGCTGGGGCCGCCGCCGCGACACGCGAAGCAGAAGTTCTCGACCGTAGATCGCCCCCTCTTGGTGGGCCTTTTTGTGGGCTGTCCGCCGCGAGAGCCTTGGCAGAACAGGTCGCGCCAAGAAGCGTGGCGTGCCCGCTGGCCCCCGCTGGGCCCGGCCAAGGGGACGGTGGGCTCGGGTAGAGGGCAGGTGGAGGGAGGGTTCGCCGGCGGCCAAGAGGGGGGGGGGGCAGAGGGGTCATAGCCAGGGCCATGATGATTGCCCAGAGTTCGTGGCCCTCCTCTGCTTTCGACGCGTCCCCTGGTCCGTCCCGGGCCGCGCCCGTGCCACGGGCCATGGTTTGCGAACCCCCTCTTGGACGCCCCCCTCATGGAGGCGAGGGAGGACGGGATGAGGAGGAGGGCGAGGAGGAGGAGGAGGAGAAGGAGGAGGAGGAGGAGGGGGAGGAGGGCGAGGAGGAGGGCGAGGAGGAGGGCGAGGAGGAGGGCGAGGAGGAGGGGGGGGAGGAGAGGGAGGAGGAGGAGGAGGAGGAGGAGGAGGAGGTGAGGAAGGAGGAGGAGGGATTTTTGGACTGCGCGTTTGATTCAACCGCTGGCTGGTCAGGTCAAAAGTCGACACTCAGCACGCCAAGCAGGGAATGGGCTGCTATCCTAACCCTGCGTCGGCTCGGGCGCCAAGGTTGCGGGCAAACATTGCCACTCGCATGGAACTGCAGCACGGTACAGCTGAAAGGAAAGCCACTGCATAGACAGGGAGAGGCACCTCAAGCAGACACCAAGGCAGAGCGGTCCAGGGCTGTTTCTATGGGGGAGGAGGAGGGGGGAGAGAGGGAGGAAAGTGAGGGGAGGGAGGAGAGAGAGGTAGGTAGGTAGATAGGGAGGGAGGGAGGGAGGAGAGGGAGGAGAGGGAGAAAGGAGGGGGTGGGAGGGGAGGGCGAAGAGAGAGGTAAAGAGGAGAGGGGGGGAAGGGAGAGAGAGAGGGAGACGGGCCCGACGACCAGCTCCTCGCCGCCCCCTCCCCCCTCGCGCCCCAAAGAGCTGCCGAGAGAGCCTTGGGCAGGCTGGCGAGACCGGTGCGCAGGGCCCCATCAAGGCGCCCCCGGCCATCTTCAAGGCTGGGCAGACTGGCGAGATCGGTGCGCAGGGACCCAGCAAGGCGCCCCCGGCCATCTTCAAGGGCCAAGGCGGGCGTGGCGGCGGGAAGCTCCCATCCTGCTTACTCCTCCTCCCTGCTCCTCCTCCTCCCTCCTCCTCTGTCCTCCTTCTCCTCCTTCCCATCGTCCCTCCTCCTCATTCTTCTCCTCCTCGATCCTCCCTC
>CAUYUJ010020033.1:121915-139415 GCA_963575745.1 Prorocentrum cordatum
ATCATCTTCTTCATCTTCAGCTTCATCTTCATCGTCATCTTCATATTCAGCTTCATCTTCATCTTCATCTTCATCGTCATCTTCATCAGCCGCAGCATCATCATCATCATCGTCATCATCATCATCAGCAGCATCATCATCATCATCCTCATCATCCTCATCATCATCAGCAGCAGCATCATCATCATCAGCATCGTCGTCATCAACAGCAGCAGCAGCCGCAGCATCAGCACCAGCATCGGCATCAGCATCAGCATCGGCATCATCAGCATCATCATCGTCATCGTCATCATCATCATCATCATCATCATCATCATCAACAACAACATCAACTGCAGCATCAGCCTAATCGTCGTTGGCATTGCCATCATCATCAGCAGCACCAGCATCAGCATCAGCATCAGCATCAGCATCAGCATCAGCATCAGCATCAGCATCAATCATCACCATCAGCATCAGCATCTCGACTTTCTCTTTCCTCCTCCTCCTCCTCCTCCTCCTTCTCCCCCTCCTCCTCCTCCCTCCCCCGCCTTACTCCTCCTCACCCCCTCCCTCTCCTCATCCTCCGCCTCTCCTACTTTTCTGCCTCCTCCCCCCCTCCTCCTCCTCCTCCTCCCTCCTCCTCATCGGGGTTCCTTCTCCAGCCTCCTCCTCCTCTTCCTTCCCAGTCCCTCCTCCCTTTCCTCTCCCTCCTCCTCCTCCCTCCTCCTCCTCCTCCTCCCTTCCTCCCCTCCCCCTCCTCCTCCTCCTCCTCCTCCTCCCTCCTCCTCCTCCATCCTCCTCCCTCATCTCTCCTCCTACCCTTCCTTCTCCTCCTTCCGCCCACTCCTCCTCCCTCTCCTCCCTCCTCCTTCCCTCCTCCTCCTCCTCCCCCTCCTCCTCCTCCTCCCCGCCCCCCTCCTCTCCTCCTCCTCCTCCTTCTCCTTTCTCCTCCTCCTCCTCCTCTCCCTCTCATCCTCCTTCCCTCCTCCTTCCTCTCCTCATCCTCCTCTCCTCCTCCTCCTCCCCTCATCCTCTTCCTCTCTCCTCCTCCTCCTCCTCCTCCTCCCCTCCTCCCTCCTCCTCCTCCTTCCTCCCTCCTCCCTACCCTCCTCCTCCTCCTCCTCCCCTCCTCCTCTCCTCTTCCTCCTCCTCCTCCTCCTCCTCTCTCTTTTTTACTCCCCTCCTCTCCTCCTCCTCCTTCTCCTCCTCTCCTCCTCCTCCTCCTTCTCCTACTCCTCCTCCTCCTCCTCCTCTCCTCTCTCCTCCTCTTCTCCTCCTCTCCTCCTCTCGTCCTCCTCCTCCTCCTCCTCCTCCTCCTCCTCCGCCTCCTCCTCTTCCTCCTCCTCCTTTCCCCTCCCTCCTCTCCTCCTCCTCCTCCTCTCCTCTCTCACATCCTCCGCCTATCCTCCTCCCTATCCTCCTCCTCCTCCTCCTCTCCCTATCCTCCTCCTCCTCTCCCCTCCTCCCTCTCCTCCTCCTTCTCCTCCTCCTCCTCCTCCTCCTCCTCCTCCTCCTCCTCCCGCTCCGCTTGTCCCGTCTTGTTTTCGGGAGTATTGGATTCGTGCAGAGGTCCCTCCTCATCTCGTTTTTTGTATCTCAGCTTGCTGATTCCAGGGAGGAAATACCACCCGGACCCGATAATCGGCGTCTACTAAACGGCCCTGGGCGTTTACTACACAGCCCTGCCCTGTTCGATTCCTTCCTTGGGCACCTTTACTAAACGACTCCGCGTGTTTGACCTCTGCTGATGCTTGTGCTCCCAGCTGTTGCCAGCAAGCACGACACCTCGCACTCCTTCCCCCTCTGGGGTTGGTGCACGGGCGGAGCGCAGAGAAGAGCTCGGCCGTGGCCAGGCTGCCGAGGGCCCCCAGCAAGCTGTCCAGGGTGTGGTTCCTCGGGGAGGCGGGAGGCTGGAGGCCGGGGCCGTCGGAGCTCGGCGCCGGTGAGCGGCACTCGAGGCGGGGCGCGAACGGGGGTGCGGGACCTGGGACCCCGAGCACGCCCAGACGCTGGGGGGCACACCGCGGCGATGCACGAGGGAGCTGGATGCACGCGATGAGGCTGGCCTGGGCGAGAGCCGGCTGGTCACGTGGCCGCGGGGTGTCTCTCCAGCGCTCGGTCCGTCCCTCCATGTGGCCGTGCGGGCCAGGCTCCTCCGCGCGCGGGTCCAGCGCGCGGCCTCCGGAGGCTCCACGCGCGGAGCCGGCCACGCGCGGCGCCAGCCCTGCGCTGCAGGGGCAGCGTGCCACCGGCCAGGAGGCAGGAGCCCTGGGGGGCGGCCGTCGTGGAGGCGGGCCTGGATCCCTCTCGAGAGGGATCTCGAGGGTGGTCTCCGTGACGTCGCGAGCGCGTGGCGCCGCAGAGCGCTGGAGATGGCACCCGCGGCGGGCCGAAGAAGCAGAATCAAGCAGTGGCGAGGCGTCCTGGCTGGCCTATAGGCCCACCAAAAACATGTCCGATAACCTCTTGTGGGTTGCAAGACATGTTATCACATCATTTCTGGTTGAGACCGTCTTGGTTTGACACGTCGGACTTGTGTTCTAAGAGCAGTGCCTTTGTTCATGGAACCTTTTTTAGGTTCTGAGAACACGTCGTGGTAGGCCTCAAGGACTGCTGGGACGGTCGGCCCCTGCTCCTGGTGAGGTCGGGACAGATGCCTGTCGGGCCGAACGGAAGGGGGGGATAGGGAAAGGGGGGGGGGTACGAAATCTGCCGCATGCAGCTGGCTTCGGCCCCGCTACAGGGCCCATTCCTCGATACACGGGCGCCTCCTGGCGCCGGGAGGCGCTGGGAAAATCGGCTACGTGAGCTGGTTCTCTACCCTAGCCTCTGCTATCCCCAGACATCCGATGTCGTGATTTGTTCAATGCGGGGTCACCGCAAGTCTCGACCGATTCCCCAGGACCTTTCTTTCCTCCTGAATCGTCTTTTGGACGGTCTGGGGGCCTGGCGAGGGCCCCTGGAGGCCGAAGACTGCGAAACACTTCAATGCGTTGGATCTCTGGGTGCCCTGCCCTTTGCTATCCCCCCCCCCTTGCGTTCCCCCCGAGCCTCTTGGTGGCCGTCGCTGCCACGCGGCACGCGCCAGGGGCGTCGGGGCCTCCCTCGCCCTGGGCGCGCCTGGCCCTCGGCGGGGCGGGCCCCTGCGGAGGCAGAGCAGGGGTGGGCCCGCCAGCGGCGGCGGGGGAGGAGGGGGAGGAGGAGGAGGAGGAGGAGGAGGAGGAGATAGGAGGAGGAGGAGGAGGAGGAGGAGGAGGAGGAGGAGGAGGAGGAGGAGGAGGACGAGGAGATAGGAGGAGATAGGAGGAGGAGGAGGAGGAGGAGGAGGAGAGGAGGAGGAGGAGAGAGATTGGAGAGGAGGAGGAGGAGGAGGAGATTGGAGGAGGAGGAGGAGGAGGAGATTGTAGGAGGAGGAGGAGGAGGAGGAGGAGGAGGAGATTGGAGGAGATTGGAGGAGGAGGAGGTGGAGGAGGAGGAGATTGGAGGAGGAAGAGGATATTGGAGGAGGAGGAGGAGGAGGAGGTGGAGGAGGTGGAGGAGGTAGCATGGCTACATGATCACCATCACCAGCCACGAGCGAGCGAGCGAGGTGGAGGAGGAGGAGGAGGTCGAGGAGGAAGAGGGAATGGAGCTGGAGGAGGGCTGCTGGGGGTGAGGCGGTGGGAGTACAGTGAACCCCCACGCCGAGAAACACCCTGCTTGTCTCCAGGGTGCCCTGGGTTTCCTGGGTTTCGATGGTCTTGCTATGGAGAGCATGGCGCTCCCATGTCGAAAATCGATGGACGTCCTGGAGTATCAGGGCTGGGTCTCTTCAGGGAGGTTTCGTGTGGTCGAGCTCCTACTGCACAGTCAACCCTGACAGTAAGATGATCGACTTCCCGAGGGTACCCCTGCATCCTTGCCTCTTCGATCTTCCTCGGTCCTTTCTCAACCACTTTCGATGGCCAGCCCCACTAGAAGAGCCTCGCATGGGCGTGCAAGGCCCTTGCATCCATACGGTGGGGCGGTTGAGGGAAGCAATTCATGGACCGCCCCCCCTCCTCCCCCACAATTCAAAGCTGGCACGCGCGGGAAAAACTGCGATCGAAATACAACTCGCTCAACCTACCACCAACATTAATCCTTAGGAAAGCATTGACGGATGAATGTGGCACGAGTATTCATTAGTTTATTCCGTGGACTCTCCCCCATTCCCCCACATTTCAAAGTTGACACAGTTACGCAACACCGCTCGGACACTCAAACTCTGAAGATCCGAAGCCAGCACTGCATTCGGTGGG
The DNA here is from genome assembly GCA_963575745.1 of Prorocentrum cordatum. Taxonomy (NCBI): domain Eukaryota; class Dinophyceae; order Prorocentrales; family Prorocentraceae; genus Prorocentrum; species Prorocentrum cordatum. Next base: position 126,178 of record CAUYUJ010020033.1, read on the forward strand.
AGCGGGCGGAGTTCAAACCAGATGTTGCGCGAGAGTGTTGCTGAACTGTTTCCGACACCTGGAGTAAAGGTGAGGCGTCAGCATTCTTGGTTTCAGGGTTTTCGGAGTTGGCCATGTTGACGACGTGGGTGGTCGTTTTTGGTGCCTGCCTGGGCCAGGCAGGGCCCAGGGTCGCCATGGCGCGGGATGTGAAGGGCTTCTGGGGTCAGAAGGCTGTGGCTGCGCGCGCACCCGCAGCGGGCACCGGAGCCCACATTTGAGACAAAACGGCTGTGGAGGGAGGAGGGGGGTAACAGAGGTAGAGGGGCAGAGGGAGGGGGAGGGAAAGGAGGCGGCAGGAGGATTGAGAGAAGGTGGATGGATGTAGGAGGAGAAGGAGGAGGAGGAGGAGGAGGAGGAGGAGGAGGAGGAGGAGGAGGAGGGAAGGGATGGGATGGGAGGGAAGGGAAGGGAAGGAAGGGAAGGGAAGGGAAGCGAGGGAAGGGAAGGGAGAGGAAAGGGAAGGGAAGGGAAGGTGAGGGAAGGGAAGGGGGGGGAAGGGAAGGGAAGGGAGGGAATGAAGAGGAGGAAGAGGAAGAGGAGAAGGAGAAGGAGGAGGAGGAGGAGGAGGAGGAGGAGGAGAAGGAGGAGGAGGAGACGGCGGCGGCGGTAGCGGAGAAGGAGGTAGATGACGACGGGGAGGGAGAGGGAGAGTGGGAGCGGAGGAGGGGGAGGGGGAGGCGGAGGAGGAAGCGGAGGCGGACGAGGAGGCGTAGGCGGAGAGCAGGAGGAGGAGGAGGACGAGGATGAGGAGGAGGAGGAGGAGGAGGAGGAGGAGGAGGAGGAGGAGAGGAGGAGAGGAGGAGGAGGAGGAGGAGGAAGCGGCGGAGCAGCAGTAGGTGGGAATGCAGGGGACGGAGACGGAGAGCAGGAGGCAGAGGAAGGGGCGTGGGAGGGAGGAGGAGGAGGAGGAGGAGAGGAGGAGGAGGAGGAGGGAGGAGGAGCAGGAGAGGAGGAGGAGGAGGAGGAGGAGGAGGAGGAGGAGGCGGCGGATCAGGAGCGCGCGCGGGCTCGGGAGCGCCATTAGGGAGAAACCGAGAAACCGAGAAACCGAGGACGAGGAGCAGAACCAGTGTAAACGGAAAACGCAGGCGGAGAGGAGAGGTGGACGAGGAGGAGGCGGAGGAGGCGGAGGGGAGGAGGAGGAGGAGGAGGAGGAGGAGGAGGAGGAGGAGGAGGCGGAGGCGGGAGGCGGAGGCGGATGCGGAGGAGGAGAAGGAGGAGGAGGACGAGGAGGAGGAGGAAGCGGCGTATCAGGAGTAGGTTGGGTGGGGATGCAGGGGAACGGAGACGGAGAGCACGAGGGAGAGGAGGTGGCGGAGGAAGAGGAGGAGGAAGAGGAGGAGGAGGAGGAGGAGGAAGCACGCCACAGTCGTGGGATTCAGGTCAGGGCAACTCAGAAGTAAAGGAGGAGGAGGAGGAGGAGGAGGAGGAGGAGGAGGAGGAGGAGGAGGAGGAGAGGAGTGAAAGGGGGAGGGGAGCGGAAGTTTGGGAGGAGGAAGGGAGAGTGGGGAGGAAGACGGGACTAAAAGGATGAGGAGGCAAAGGAGGTATCACAGGATGAGTTGGATGAGGAGGAGGGGGACGAGGAGGAGGAGGAAGAGGAGGAGGAGGAGGAGGAGGAGGAGGAGGAGGAGGTAACAGGAGGAGGGAACAGGATCAGCAGCAGCAGCAGCAGGATGGAACACAGTGGCGGAGGTTCGAGAACGCAGGAAGGAACATCATTGAAGGATGGAGAACGGAGCAGGAAGTGGGAGGTGGCAGGGGTGACGTCGGAGGTGGAGGAGGAGGAGGAGGAGGAGGAGGAGGAGGAGGAGGAGGAGGAGGAGGAGGGGGGACGTGGGAGAGATGAGCGGGGGAGGCGAGGAAGATGACCCGGGCGGGACGGAGACGAAGAGAACGCGAAGGGTGATGGCTGCTGCGGCGGCGGCGGCGGCGACGACGACGACGACGACGACGACGACGACGACGACGACGACGACGACGACGACGACTACGACGACTACGACGACGACGACGACGACGACGACGACGACGACGACGACGACGGCGGCGGCAGCGGCGACGGCGGCGAAGGCGGCAGCGGCGGCCACAGCGACGGCGGCGACAGCGACGGCGACGGCGGCGACGGCGGCGGCAACGGTGGCGACGACGGCGGCGGCGACGACGGCGGTGGCCCCCCCCTTGTGGGGGGGGCGAGGCCATCCGGCGTTCAAGGCGGCGCCTGCGGGCCTGGGCGCCGCAGGACCTCTTCGGCCGCGTCGGCGTCGGTCGCCGTCGTTGTCGTCGTCGGGCGACGACGACGAACGCTTTCGCCGTAGGAACATGACGAGAAACACCCGATGTTTCGGCGATCCGTCAGGGTGCCCTGGGTCCAGATGGGAGGCTATAGCAGTCTCGGTCTCGAGGACATTGCAATTGCAGGGCGCCCTGGGTTTCTTGGGCGTCCGTGCCTTGAGGAGCGCGCGCCCGAACGTCCAAGAAACTTTTGGGCATTCGGGGTAGCTTGGGTTTCTTCGCCCTCCATTTGGGTTGCTCGACGCGCGTTGCCCATCCATTGGCGGGCGCTCGCCAGTCTGGCAAGGGGGCGCTGGCGCATTTGGGGGCGCATGCCCGAAGCTTAGGAGATTGACAAACATTCATGATACGTTGGGCTTCTTCGCCCGCCGCTACGTCTGTTTGTTCCTCTCGCGCAGCGCATGCGCTCGCAAGGGCTTGTCAGTCTGGCATGGGAGCCCTGGCGCAATCGGGGCGCGCGGCCGAGAGCGCACGAAACTGACAGGCTTGCAGGGTACTTGGATTTCTTTGCCCGCCATTCCGTCTGGTCCTCTCGCGCAGCTCACGCGCGGTCGCGGGGGGTCATCAGTCTGTCAAGGGGGTTGTGGGGCGCGCGCAAGAGAGCCCGAGAAGCTGACACGCATGCAGGGTACGTTGGGCTTCTTTGCCCCTCCCCGCGCTGGCGGGTGGTGGCGTGGCGCAGTTTCCCTTCCCTGCGGGGGAGGGGATCGGCATCGGTATCGGCATGCGCATCGCAGTCCCAGGCATGACGTTAAACAAGGTACACTTGACATGAAGTGGGTTCTACATGTGAAGACCTCCGTTCTGGTCAACATTCAAAAAGCATCCGCCGTCGCACCGTCGATTTTGTTTGGCGGTTGCGGTCTGGCCATTTGTCTCCACGTACCACCACCCCGTTGCCGTCGCACCGATGCGTCGGTGCATGTGGCTGTCCATCTGCCTGCCCAACCCCGGGCGCTGTCGCACTTTTGGTTTGGCACTGGGTGTGAGTGATCGATCGATCTATTTATATGTGCCCCCGCCAGTCGCCGCCGCATCGCCGCGCATTCGCGTTCCAGTTTTTGTTTATGAGCATCTATCTATCTGTCCAGCCCCAGTCGCCGTCGCACCGGCCATCTGTCACACATGGTTAACCGCAAGTGTTCAGTGCTAGAGGCGTCAGGGCACAGTAATAAGTGCAAAGTTGCGCTCCGTGGAATGCATAGCGAACAGCGCAGGGTACAACGTAAAGATCAAACGTAAAGGTCCAACGTAAACATCCCAGATAAAGATTCAGCGTAAAAGGTCCAGAATCAATATCATACGTATGAATCAAACGTAAAGATCCAACGTGGAAATCAAACGTAAAGTTCCAACGTCAAAATCCAAATTTGAAGATCCAACATAAAGATCCGGCTCCTAGTCCTCCTTCTGCGCGTACTCCTTCGGCTCTACTCCCGCAGCTCCTCCCCCATCGGCTCCTACTCCTTTGGCTCTTATTCCTTCGGCTCCTACTCCTTCGGCCCCTATTCCCCCGGCCCTTGCCCCTTCGGCCTTTGCCCCCCTGGCGCCTGCCCCCCCTGCCCCGACGCCTTCAATTCCCATTCCTTTAACTCTTACTCCTGCGGCCCATACTCCTTCAGCCCCTACTCCCGCGGCGCCTGCTCCTTTGACTCCCGCCCCTTCGAATCCTATTCATTCGCGCCCTATTCCTTCGGCCCTTATCCTGCGGCCTCAACTCCTTCGGCCCCCACCCCGCCGGCCGCCCCCCCCGCGGCCCCCGCTCCGACGTAGAAGCCCAGCGCGGGAATCCAACGCAACAAAAGCGATGCGCAAGCCCAACGCAAGTCCGATGCGGGATTAGTCGTTTCGCAAATCCCGCTCATTCCGCAGATCAATTGCGCTGGCCAGGCGCGGCGAGAGCCAGCGCAGAAAGCTGGCCCAAGATGATCCAGCGTAAAAATCAAACGCGGTAATCCAACGTGACAAACCAACGAAAAAGCCAGAGGTAAAATCTAACGCGCAAATCCAGCGTCGCAATCCAACGCGAAAGCCCAACGTAAGGCCAATGCGAAATCTCTGTTCCACGAAACGTTCTCCCCCCGCACATCAGCTGCGAAAGCGACGCGGCGCGTGGGCCAGCGCAAAAGAACAATGCTGCGTCAAAATCAAGCGTAGAGGTCCAATTCAAAAATCATGCGTGAAACCAGCGCTTAAGCATACAAGTACTGCGCGCAAGCCCCTCCTTCCGCAGATCAATTGCGCAGCGAAGCGGGGCGAGAGCCGGCGGGGGAACGCTGAGAAAAAATTGACGCAATACCAGATTTTAATTACCCCAGTGCGACCCTACCTAGGAGTTGGAGCCCTTAGGAAAGCAGCATTCGTAGCAACTGTAAATCTAAGCTAAAGCTAAACTAAAGCTAAGCTACAGCTAAGCTACAGCTTCGCAAAGCTTCGCTAAAGCTAAGCTAAATCTAAGCTAAAGCTAAGCTAAACATAAGCTAAAGCTAAGCTGAAGCTAAGCTAAAGCTAAGCTAAGCTAAAGCTAAGCTAAAGCTAAGCTACAGCTAAGCTAAAGCTAAGCTAAAGTTAAGCTAAATCTAAGCTAACACTAAGCTAAAGCTAAGAATAAGCTAAGCTAAAGCTAAGCTAAAGCTAAGCTAAAGCTAAGCTAAAGCTAGCTAAGCTAAGACGAAATAAGCTAAGCTAAGATGAGATAAGCTACGCTAAGTTAAGCTACGATGAGCTAAACATGAGATAAGCTAAGATGAAAAAAGCAAGCTAAGATGTGGTAAGCTATGCTAAGATAAGCTAAGATGAGATAAGCAATGTTAAGCCCTGCTAAGATTAGCTAAGCTAATATGATAATCAACGCTAAGCTAAGCTGAGCTAAGATGAATAAGCTAAGCTAAGATGATATAAGCTAAGCTATGATGAGATAAGCTAAGCTGGGGAAACCGCGGGGCGGATGCCGGGGGAACCGCCCCGGGCGTGGTCCATTGCCCGGTCCTTTAAGCTTATACAGTAAGAACCCTTCTATGCAGAGCCTAGGTAGGGAATACAAATCGAACGTAAAATCCCAACGCTAAAAATCAAACGCGAAAATCCAATGCGAACATCCAGCGCGATAGCCCAACGCAAGTCCCAGGCGAAATCCTTCTGGCGAATCTTTCTCCTGCCGCAGATCAACGCTCCGAGCGAGGCGCCGCGATGGTTGGCGCGGAGCTAACGCAACAAATCAAACGCACAACTCGAACGGAAACCCGACGAACAAATCCAGCGGCAACATCGAGTGCGCAACTCCAGCGTGCAAACCCACCAAAAATCCAACGTAAAAGTCCAACTTGCAACTCCGACGCACATATAACGTAAAAAAATCAGCGCGAAAGTCCAGCGCGCGAATCCAACGCGGCATCCAGCGCGACATCCTTTCCGCGAATCCGTTCCTTTCCGCGGATCAACTGCGCGAGCCAGGCGGCGCGGGCGCTGGCGCAAAAGGCTGCCACGGGGAAATCCAACGCGAAAGGCCAACGTGGAAGGCCAAGGTATAAAAGATCAGCGAAAAAGCCAAACGTAAAACATCTCGCGTAAAAACTCAGCGCAAAAGTCCGACTCTGAAATCCAACGCAAGTCAAACGCGAAATCCCCCCCGCGAATCCGCCCCGCGCGAGCGAAGCGGCGCGAAAGCTGGCGCCAGAGGCGGGCGCGACAATCGCGACGCTAGAATCAAACGCAGGAACCCAACGCGAAAGTCCAGCGCGAAAGCCCCGCGCGGAAACCCAGCGTCAGAGTCCAACGCAACAGTCGGACGTGAAAATCTCGCGCAGGTCCAGTGCGAAATCCTCTCTCGCGAATACCCCCCCTTGCGCGGGCCAATTGCCTTCGGATCAACGGCGCGAGCGAAGCGGCGCGAGCGCCGGCGTGGACAGCTGACGCGCAAAATCCAACGTGAAAATCCAACGCGAAAATCCAACGTCAACAACGCAGCGTCAACATCCAACGCGAACAATCCAACGTGAACCGCGCGACGAAAAAAAATCGCGCAAAGCCCGACGTAGAAATGCAACGTGAAAAACCCAGCGCGAACGCCCAAACGGGGCCCAATGCGAAATCCCCCCCGCAAGCCCCGCCACGCCCGAAAGTCAAACTCGCGAGCGAAGCGGCGCTAGGGCCGGCGCGGACAAAGCTGGCGCGCACATGTCAAGCTTAAAGACAAAACGCAATATCCCAATGTTATTGTCCGACGCAAGCCCAACGTAGAAAAACGCGTTTTCTCTTGTCAGAATAAAAGCGCGCAAATCCAGCGCAAAAATCAAATGTGGAAATCCAGCGCAAGTCTGATGCGAAATCCTTGTCGACGAATCCCTCTGCTACTGCAGATCAATAGCGCAAGCGAGGCGGCGCGAAAGCCAGCGCAAATCACGCGCGAGAGTCCAATGCGCTGACCCAGCGTAAGAGCCCGACGCGCAGATTCCAACGTAAAAACCAAAACGCAAGTCCCATGCGGAATCCTTCTGCCGCCAAGCCCTCTCCTCCCGCAGAACAATTGCGCGACCGAAGTGGCGCGGGAGACAGCGTCGACAGCTAGCGCGCGCGCGGCAAAGTTAAACGCGAAACCCAACGCATAGATCAAACGTAAAATCCGACGGTGAAAAATCCGACGTGAAGGAACCCCGCGTAAAACATTCAAGGTTAAAATGCACCGCAGAAGGCCAACGCGAATCAAATGCGAAATTCTCGTCGCGAGATATTCTTTCCACAGATCAATATCGCGAGCGAGGCGGCGCGAAAGCTGGCGCAAAAAGTTGGCGCGGCGAGTCCGACGTAGAAATCCCATATAAAAAACCAGCGGAAAAAAAACAATGGCCAATTCCAACGCAGAAATCGAACGTGCAAATCCGACGCAAAGATCCAACGTCAAAATATTGAGCACAAGCCCAACGCACATATCTAATGTAAAAATGCAAAGCACAAGTACGACGCAAGACCGATACGAAATCACTTATTTCGAGAGCCCTTACTTCCGCAGCGAGGCGGCACGAAAGCCGGCGCCAAGTGCCAGCGCACAAGGTCGCGCGCGAAAGCGCAACGTAAAATTCCAGTGTAAAATGCCAACGTAAATCTCCAACGAAATAATCCAATTCAAAAATCCAACGCAACATCCATAGTTAAAAAATCAAACGCGAAGCCCAACGCACAAAATCCGACGCAGAAATCCAACGCAAATCGAATGCGACATATTTCTTCGCAAACCCTCCTCCTTCCGCATATCAGTTGCGCGAGCGAAGCGGCGCGAACGCCTGCGCGAAAAGCCGGCGCTGGAAATCCAACGTCAAAATCAAACGCACGAATCCAAATTAAGAATCGAATTTGAGACGCCAGCGCGAAAATTAAGCGCAGAAATCCAACGCGAAAATCAATCGCGAGCCTAGCGCAAAATCCTCTCCACGGCCGGGCGGCCTGCGCAGGAAGCCGGCGCGAGAAATCGGACGCGCAGAATCCGAAGTAGAAATCCAACGTCAACGTCCAACGTAAAAATATTTAGAAATCCTAGGTAAAATACTACTGTAAGTATCCCGCGAGAGTCGATTGCGAAACTCTCCGCGCGAATCTTGCTCCTTCCGCAGATCAGTGGCGCGAGCGAAGCGGCGCCAGCGCAAACGATCCAATGTAGCATCCCAACGCGAAAGCCCAACGTAGAGATCCAACGCAAGTCCAATGCGCCATCCTCCCCACGAACCCCCCTCCTTCCACAGACCAACTGCGCAAGCGAGGCGGTGCGATATCCGGCGCGGAAAGCTGGCGTTGGAAATGCGGCTTAAAAATCCAACGTAAGAATACACATTGAAATCCAATGTAAAAATCAAGCATAGAAACACAACATGCAAATCCAACGTGAAACTCCAGCGTGAAATTCACATGGAAAACCAAACGTAGAAACTCAACGCCATCCCAATGCGTTGTTTTTTCGTTTGCGTTCAATCCTGGATTCTCCGCAGAACAACTACGCAAGCGATGCGAAGCGAAAGCCAGCGCGGAAAAAAAGCAAACATAGAAAATCGGACGTCAAAATCAAACGCCAGAGCCAAACGTAAAACAATCCAACGTGAATAGCCAACGTGAATCAAACGCGAGCCCAAGGCAGAATCCGCGTCGCTAATCTTCTCCTCCGCAGATGAGGCGCGCAAGCGAAGCGGCGCGAAAGCCAGCGCAGAAGGCGAGCCTGACAAATCCAATGTGCAAACCCAAAGTAACATCCAACGTGCACATCCAAACTAAAACAGCCGATGCGAACATCCAACTGAAACCACGACGCAACCGTGCACCTACAGCTCACGAGCTCGCGCACTTACAGCTTGCCGTCTATGTTATTATGCCACCAAGTATATGCAAGTACACGCGGCGTTTCAGCGCTGGCGACATCCAGTTGTTTCCCAGAACGTTTTCTCCGAAGTCCCTGCGGGGCTTCTGGTGGACGCGGTTGCCGTTGCCGCCGTATTCAGTATTGGTTAGCATCGTAAAATCTCCACGTTGGCCTGGAAACACACACCAACCGAGACCAGTGACCGATTGGATTTCCGAGCTCACATGGCTTATATTGCATGGTTCCCAACATGACCAATACAGAACGCCCCACGAGCGCGCGATGCAGCGTTCCGCCGCGCCCAGAAAAGAAACATCGCAATGTTGGCCTCGGAGCGGAGGTGAAGCATCAGCGTTGGCCGATTGACTGTCGGAGTCAGCATGGGTTCTGCATGGTGACAATGGCCACCCGCGCGCGTTGCGCACCGTCTTTTCCAGCAGAGTAAAGGCGCCACGTTGGTTTTGAAACGGAAGAGAACCATGGGCAGTGACCGTTTCGACTTCCAAGGTAACATTGGTTTCGTTGTCAAGTCCCTGCTATGGATATTGCAGAACGCCCCCCACGCGCGCGTGTACTCGCGCAGCGTTCCGCATTGCCCAGAACACAAACGTCGCCGTGCATCTGCGCGGCCATTGCCCCGTCGCCGCCGCGCCGCGTGGGGATTCTAGGAACTGAGCAAGTTGCCCATCTGCCGCTGCCTCGCCCATCGCTGTCGCTGGCTATGCGCCGCCCGCCGGCCTGGCCACCCCCCGTCGACGTCGCGCGCGAAAGAAATTGCGCGCGACGCGCGCTCGATTTCAATGGCCCACGGCGCGCCCATCGCACATCGCACCGCTCAGTTAATTTATCCATTTGCTGGAAGACCCGCGCGGCGACAGATCGCGTTTGCGCATTTGTCCGCGACAGACCTGTCGCCGCCGCGCAGAGGAGGTCACGCGAGATGGAACTCCCTCCTCACCTGACTGAGGAAGGAGCTACTCTGCAATCGCCATTGCCTGCCCATGGCCTACCCCGTGGCCTACGAATAGCCAACCCATGGCCCACCCATGGCCTGCCCATGGCTGTGTCCATGGCCTGCCCATGTCCCGCTCATGGCCTGCCCATGATCTAGCCATGGCTGCCCAGGTCCTGCCCACGCTCTGCCCACGGCATGCACATGGGCTGCCCGTGGCTAGCCCATGGTCTGCACGTGGCCTACTGATTGCGTACCCATGGCCTACGCATGGCCTGCCCATGGCTTGCCCATGGGCTCCCATGGCTTACCGATTGCCTACCCATGGCCGACCCATGACGTGCCCATGGCCCACCCATCGATTCTCGATGGTCTGTCTATGTCCCCTTCATGGCCGGACCATGGCTTGCCCTTGGCATGCCCATGGTCAGCCCTTGGCCTGCCCGCTTGCCCGCGGCATGCCCATGGCTTGCCTATGGGCCGCCCATGGCCCGCACATAGCCTGCCGATGGCTTACTTATTGCCTTCCCATGGGCCGCAGCACTTATGCGACTGATACCCGTAGTCGCAGCGCGGGGCTCGTCGGTCTGGCATGCGGGCGCTGGCGCATTCGGGGCGCGCGCCCGGCGGACCAAGAAACTGGCACACATTCTGGGTCCCTTGGGTTTCTTCGCCCGCCGCTCTGGCTGTTCCCCCTAGTGCGACGCATCCATCTGCGGGGATTCGTCAATCTGCCACGGGGGCCGCTGGAGCATTCGTGGCACGTGCCCGCTACTCCAAGAAATTGAATTGCATTGTGGGTGCCTTGTGGTTCGTCGCCACCCATAGCCAAGGTCAACTGGGACATGTTTTGTGGGCGGGGGGAAATTGTCATCAGTATCTTTTTGCATGCCGCGACGCTTGCAATGTCGACCGCCTTGGGTTATTTGGTGTCCACTTGCTTTCCGCAAGCGATCGGGAAACCGCTCGAGTCAGGGTACCCCGGGTTTTTTTTTGTTCGCAGCCGATGTGCAAGACACCAAGACTTTGGACCAATAAACCTCGGCGGATTTCGGGGCTGGGTTTCTTGCAGCGGGCTTGTGGCGGATTAATTTCCCTTGTAGCGCCGGGCACATTGGTCTTAAACGTTTCCAACAGTCACACATTTGGGGAGCGGCTCGTTTTCAATATGTGGTGCCTGCCTATGCGCCGCGGACGCTCGAGTTGAAAAAATCCAGAAATTCAACGGCGGAGGTTTGTTCTTTCTCCAGATGCGAGTCCCGCTTCTGCGCCGCGAGCAATCACGTTTTAAAACTCCCAGCAGCAGCACTGGTGGAGGCGGCTCTTCTTCAAAGTGCCAGCGCCTGCGTTGTTTTTGTAACGTTGGAGCATTTACGCGGACAGGGGGTGATCATTTTCAAAGCAGGGCATTCTCTATACATTTACGTAAATTCGTGCTACACAGTTTCACCAGCTGCACGGATGGAGGGCGTTTCGCTCCGAACAGGTCAGTTATGGTTGGGATTTCTTGCACGTTCATGATCAGACAATCGAAGGTGTACATCTTCAACATGGGCGGAGGACGATTCCGTTTTGAATCGGGGTTTCCGCGTCGGATTGTTTCGCCGCGCGTGGCAAAATGTTCAATGTTTGAGAACTTGTGTACACATTGAGGACGTGCATTCATGTTGTTACCAAGCGGGGCGATCGATCGTTGGACCCTGTTTCCTTCTACGTTATGATCTTGCCCCGCCGTCGTTTTTCAGCCAGAAGCATGGATGACAGCTCCTTTGCAGCACGGGGCTCTCGGAATTGCAGGGGCGTTCGTTTTTCGGCTGAGCACTTCCCGCGGTGAAAACGAATGGTGGCAAGGATTTGCGCCGAGTAAACTTGGCACGGGCGAACGTATTGCAGCATTTTTGGTACACCGTGGCTTTATTTTGATCCTCGTCGGCCTCTTCCCTCTCCTCCTCCTCCTCCTCTTCCTCCTCCTCCTCCTCCTCTTCCTCCTCCTTCTTCTGCATTCCTCTCCCCCAACCTCCCCCAACATCCACCTCTTCCTTCTCCAGCTCCTGTTCTTGCCTTCTTCGTCTCCTCCCCCTCCTCCCCTCCTCCTCATCCTCATCCTCCTCTTCATCCTCATCCGCATCCTCCTCCTCTCCTCCTCCTCCTCCTCCTCCTTTTCCTCCTCCTCCTCCGCCTCCTCCCGCCGTCCTCGTCCTTTTCGAGCTATTCGCCCTTTGCACGCCCCCCCTCCCCTTCCCGTCCTCCCCCGCCCACCCTCTCCCCTTCAACCATTCTTCTCATGATTATGCCCCCTTCCTTCCAAACGTCCACTCCCTGCCCCCTTTTCACTCCTCCCCTCGTCGTCGTCGTCGTCCCCGACCTGATCATGAACAGGACGCCAAGTTTAAGTGTGCGTACTTGCAGGCATGAAAGCACTGCACAGCAAAAGCAAAGTTACCTTCTCCTCTGCCCTGCCCCATCGCCACGCTCGAAACACATCAGCCCGCCCTCCCAGATCGGCCCTGCCCCAGCTGCTGCCTGATTGTTGCACGTTGGCGGTCGGAGGCGGCGGCTCTGGGGTTGGGCAGGACGCCTCCCTGGCAGCACACAGTGCGAAATTACTAACCTCGGCGCGAGATGAGGGCAATTCACCCGTCGTGATCCTGCGACTACATTGCCGAGAAAAACGGCAGCATATGTGTTGTGCCACAAAGGGCCTCAAACCAACATCGACGACACAGGTGGGGCTCTGCCGAGAACTTCGGCCTGCAGCAGGTTGTCTTCCTCCTCCTCCTCCTCCTCCTCCTCCTCCTCCTCCTCCTCCTCCTCCTCCCTCCTACTCCCTCCTCCTACTCCCTCCTCCTCCCCCTTCTCATCCTCCTTGTCTCCCCTCATTATCTTGCCCGTTCCCCACTCTCATCCCAGTGTTCGGCTTCCACTGGAGCGTGGCTGCGCCATCAGCGTCTTGTCCCCCTCCTCCGCCTCCTCCTCCTTCTCTGCCTCCTCCATTCCTTTTCCTTATGAATAATTGTTCCCTGTCGCACCCCGAGGCCAGTTTTGAAGATGGGCCGGGCGCTTCGCCTGAGACATCCTCACCAATTGCGACCATGAACCTTAAAACTTGGAAACAGCTTCACAGATGGAGGGCGGATCGTTTTCGAAATGTTGTTCTCGCTCTAGCGCCGCGCACATTCGTTTTAGCAAGTTGCATGAGTTTCACGGATTGAGGGCGGGTGGTTCTCAAATTGTGGTTCTCGCCTTAGCGCCGCGTGTTGTCTGCTTCAACAGCTACAAAAGCTTCATGTATTGAGGTGGGTCGTTTTAAAAATGTGGCTCTCGCCTTGGCGCCGCGCACATTCGTTCTAAACATGTGCAAGAGCTTCACGGATTGAGGGCGGGTCGTTTTCAAGATGTTTCTTTCGCCTTAGCGCCGCTCACATTTATTTTAACAAGTTGCAAGGGTTTCACGGATTGAGGGCGGGTGGCTTTTACATTGTGGCTCTCGCCTTAGCGCCGCGCACATTCGTTCTAAACATGTGCAAGAGCTTCACGGATTGAGGGCGGGCCGTTTTCAAAATGTGGTTCTCGCCTTAGCGCCGCGCACATTCGTTCTAACATTTC
>CAUYUJ010020033.1:146915-165774 GCA_963575745.1 Prorocentrum cordatum
ATCATCATCATCACCAGCATCAGCATCATCATCACCTGCACCACCGTCATCATGAGCATTATCACCATCATCAGCATCATCACCATCATCACCATCATCATCAGCATCATCATCACCATAATCAGCATCATCAGTATCATCACCATCACCACCATCATCATCGCCATCATCATCATCATCATCATCATCATCATCATTATCATCATCAGAATCATCACCGGTACAAGCATCACCAGCATCATCATCAGCATCATCATTACCACCATCACGATCATCATCATCATCATCATCATCATCATCATCATCATCACGATCATCATCAGCGTCATCATCACCGTCATCTTCATCATCATCATCATTATCATCAGAAACATCACCGGCACAAGCATCATCAGCATCATCATTACCACCATCACGATCATCATCATCATCATCATCATCATCATCATCATCATCACCATCACCAGCAGCAGCAGCATCATCATCATCATCATCATCATCATCATCATCATCATCATCATCATCATCACGATCATCATCAGTGTCATTATCGCCGTCATCTTCATCATCATCATCACCACCACCATCGCCGTCGCCACCCTTGTGATCAACCTCCTCCTCCCCCCTCTCCTCCTCCTCTGACGGCGGCGGCGGCGGCGACGAGGAGGACGGCAACGACCCGACCGACCGCCGCACGCCCTCGTCTCCAGGAGCGCCCCGCCGAGCCCGCGGCTCTGGCGCCCGGCCCCGCCGGCGGCCCGCCGCCGCTGGCCGAGCCGGTGGCGGCGGTGGGCGCGGGAGCGCCCTGGCCATCTCGGGAAAGGATGGAGTGCCGAGGATCGAGGAGGAGGAGGATCGAGGATCGAGGAGGAGGATCGAGGAGGAGATCTACCCAGAGGATCCAAGATCTGCCCAGAGGAGGCTCTTGGGGAGATCTGCCCAGAGGAGGCTCTTCGGAAGATCTACCCAGAGGAGGATCGGGGAGGATCTACCCAGAGGAGGCTCTTGGGAAGATCTACCCAGAGGATCGAGGATCGAGGAGGAGGATCGAGGCGCAGGGCTCGACCTGAACGGTGTGTTGGCGATCTCGTGGGCCGTTTCGTGTCGGTTTCGTTTTGCAGCAGAGGCGGCTCGAGCACAAAAGGAGAGAAAACAAGAACATGACGAAAACAGAAAACTCTGTTTCGGTCGATCCCTGGACCGAGGATGATGGAGGATCGAGGAAGATCGAGAATCGAGGATCGTGAAGGAGGACACTACGAGGCGGTGGGCGCGGGAGCGCCCCCGCTGTCACAGGGTCCACTTCGATCCGGTCGATCCGATCCGATGTCGATTCTGGCGGGCCCGATCCCCAGCCAACGTACTGTCAACAAAAATGAAGGCAGTGTTTTTGTTCCTCGTTTTCGGCGTCTGGGGGCCCTCGTCGGGCCCCAGGACCATGAAAAATCTGTTCGGGACGACACGCCAGTCACCGGGAAGTGGTCCAGAGCTCCAGGGCCCCCATATCGAAACGAACAATACATCGGAGATCTGGGTCCGATTCGATTCCGGTATTCCGATGTTCCATGGGGCCCGATGTTTGCATGGGCGCTGTTGTGCGTTCTGACGCGGCCGGTCGGGTGCCGATGCAGCGCAATCCGATGCATGTTCCGGTTCGACATCAGTCGGGGACGTCCAAGAGATGGGGGGACGATTACAGTGGAGGCCCATGCCAAGAAACACCTTGCTTGCCTCCAGGGTGCCCTGGGTGACTGGGGTTTCGATGGTTTTGCAATGGAAAGCGTGACGTGCTCGCACCAAGAACCAATGGACGTCCTGGGATCTCAGGTTTGGGTCTCTTGTAGAAGGTTTCTTGTGGACTGGCCCCTACTGTAGATAGGGGGGTAGTCATGGCCAGGGCCGTGATATCTCCCCAGGTGTCGTGGGCCCCTCTTATACGGTCGGAAGCCTTGACACAGCGTGTCGCGCCGCCGGTTCCGGCCCACCACGCCAACCGCGTCCCCAGTTCCAAGCGTCCACGTCCCGAGCCTTTCCCCGCCTCCCGCCCCGCGGAGCACAGCGGCGCTCTACTCCGAGTTTCTTAATAAGCGTCGCGGGGGCGTCACCCCCGCCGACAGCCCCACATCGACCCCCGTCGCGGGCAGCCACCGCGCGCCGAAGGCGCTCCGACCCGCGTCGCAGCGTGACGACGAGGCGAGGTTGACCCCCGTCGGGGGGGTACCCCCTACGCTTAATAAGAAACCCAGAACATCCGCTCGCAGGGCACAGCATGTCGCCAGGGCCGCCGCCGCGACACGCTGAGCAAAAGCTCCCGACCCGATCTACCCAGATGTCGTGGCTTCCTCATGCTTCCTCCTCTCATGTCGAACCGTGCCTGGGTTGTCGGTCAGAGGCCCCTTGGATGCCAGTGAGGATACATTGGGAGACCTCTCGGAAACCTCTTGGGGGCCTCTTGAGGGCCTGATTTGGGCCTCTCGGGGCCTCTTTGGGGGCCTCTTGGGGGCACCTCGGGGGCCTCTTGGGGGGTCTTAGGGCCATCTTGGGGCGGAGAGGTCAAAAAGTCAGCTCGTGTTCCCCCTCTGGGGCCCCTCCCAGCTGTCTTTGGGGGCATCCTGGGCCCCTCTTGGGGGCTCTTGGGCCGTTCTGGGGCGATCTTGGGCGCCTCTTAGGTCGTCTTAGAATATTTGACGACCAAAGAGGCGGTAGTGCTAAAACCATGCAGAAGCCATTGGTCTTTAACGATTTTGGCCTCTTGGGCCGCCCTCCTGGGCCTTCAAGACGGCCCAGGAGGCACCCAAAAGGGCTCCAGGACGGTCCTCGGTGCCATCTTCGAACATGTTGGACATGCATGTCCCGAACAACTCGCTCGTGGCCTCCAGAAAAGTCACGCGGGGACCCCCGAGAGCGCCCAAGAGCGCCTGGAACTCTGGGCTGTGGGACCCTTTTCCGAATATGCGCTGAACTCACTACAGAGAGCTCAAGGGGACCTGAGGACACTCCACGTTGTGCCTCGAGGCACGGTGGCGGATCATTCCTGTCCATATGTTTTTATCGGGCCGGGGACGCCAGAAAAAGCCTACACTTCCCCCCCTTAACGAATTTGGCCCTCCCCGGGCCTCCAGGCAACCCTCCACACGACCTGGGAGAACCTCACGAGAGCCCGAAGACGGCCCCAGACGGGTTCCAGGCGTTCCGGCGCGCTCCCGAAACGACCCCAGAGAGCCTCAATACGGTCCGCGACGACCCCCAAGAAGCCGTCATACCCCCAAAGATCGCTCCAAAACGTCCCAAGAGGCCTCCAAGAGCATCCCCAAGAAGGCCCAGGCAAAAGTCATTGATTTTCTGTTAGTTTTGGGTGAATTTGGGGGTTCTCTTTTTTTCGGCTTCCCGACGACGGCCGTCTTCTGGGCGTCCGAAGCGGCCTGGGAGGTTCCCAAACCGCCCCACAACCATCCGAAAGAGCTTCCAGGCAGTCCAAGGGAGCCCCAAAACGGCACAACATGGGTCCAAGATGGCCCTAAGAGAGCCCCATGGCGGCCGAAGATGGCCCCAAGACACCCTTCGAAGCATTTCAAATCGTGACCTGGTCGTTCAGGGAGACCGCGTTTGGAGGCAGGGTGGCCCGAGGAAGCCCCCAGAGGCCCCCAGAACACGCCCAGGAGGCTTCCAGAAGGCCTCAAGGAAGCATGAGCAACTTTTGCGAGGCCCCCAGAGGCTCTCCAAGGAGGAGCCTCCGCAAAAAGAGCTAAGGAGGATGGGGAGAATGTGCAAGGTATGGCGACAATGAACAAAAAGGAGCATGGAGGAAAAATGACGAACACACATTATTATAACGGCGATGCCCGAAAAGACGACAAGGAGTTATCGCTAAATTGTCGGCTTGGCATTCCTGCCATTCCGCCTGCATACCAAGCTTCAAGGACCAAGGTGCGAAGCGAGAAGCGCCACGGCAGTCTTGTATGTATGTATATGTATGTATGTATGTATGTATGTATGTGTGTATGTGTGTATGTATGTATGCATGCATGTATGCATGCATGCATGTACGTATGTTTGTATGTAAGTATGTATGTATGTAAGTATGTATGTATGCATGTGTGTATGCATGCATGCATGCATGCATGCATGTATGTATGTATGTATATATATATATATATATTCCTCTTCCTATTTTCACAAGCCGGGGGGTGGGAAAACCTCCCCCCTGTCCAAAACCGGACCCCCAGGATCCAGAATTTCCGGGACCCCAGAAACCGTTGCCGAAAGTCCTCTAGCTCGTCCCGGACCTCCCATGGTGCATGGCGCGAAGCGTCGATGCAGTCTGGTGTGTATACATCCCCCAGAACCCACTGATTTTCTTTTTCCATTCGACGGTGTGATGATATCTTCTTTCCCTCCGTTCGTTCCACTATCCCTTTTCTCTTCCTATTCCTCCTGTTATGCGTCCTCCTTCTTCTGATCCTCCCCTGCCTGTTGCTTATCTTCCTCCTTTTCCTGCTACTGCAGGCCCTCCTGCTGCTGCTGTCTATCCCCACTCTCCATTGTGTTAGCTCGTCTCCCCCTTCTCCTCCTCCTCCTACGCCTTCTACACTACACACATCGGACGCGCACCGAAGTCATGCATGATGCAAGACAGCACGTGCACACGTACGCATCAACAGAATCGTGCTCGGCCTCTGTGCCGTCGGGACCGACGAGGCACCGCTCGTCGCGGCTGGCCTGGTGCGCAACCGTTCCCGCCAGCGGCGACGGATACCACGGCAGCCAGGGGGCCCGTGACCCACGGGCTCTGGTGGCTGCATTATTTCACCGTCCCTCGATCATCACGGGGGAATCATTCATATCGACCCCACGAACCGTCAGAACCGACGACGTGGACTCACCAGGAAAACATGAAGGGGGTGTCGCAAAACTGACAGAAACACCTCCCTCACCACTAAGAGAGGGCCACAACGAAAACTGACGACCGCCACCTGGGGAACTGCGGGGATATTGCAGCGAAGGGGAGGGGTTGGGAATTCTGACGACGGCGCGGCCGCCCGACCCGTTAGTCCCCTTTGCCGAAAGCGAACCGACGACGGCGCGGCCAGAAAACCCTTAAGACGCTTTTTTATTGGAGTCGAGCTAGTGATCCTCGATCGAGGGAGACTATCCTGTCTGCGTTCCAGGGGAGCGCCCCCCGAGGGGCAGGGAAGACCCCCCAGCAAGGCACAACGCGAGCGGGGGGCAGTCCCGAGGGGCGCAGCGGAGAGGGCCCTTCCGAGGGAGGTGGCACGGGCGCCATCGCATACTCTGTGGGAGCGCGGCGATGTGCTGCAACTGCTGCTACCTGCTGCATCACTGAGGCGCAGCACACGTGAAGCCCGCCCTTGCTGCTCTGTTTGGCTCCATTCGGCGGCGCAACAACTGCATGACATCGTGATGTGTTCTGGGGGGCGCGGGGTCTGAATTTCCTGCAGCCCCCCCCCCCCACGAGGTGCCGCAACTTCCGAGGAGGCCTCGTGCATGTTCTCCCGCAACATCTCGCGTCCATAGTGTGGTCCCTGAACCTCCAGGCTGGTGGCCAAGGCTGCCGCTTCACCGTCTTCCGAACCTCGTTCTTGGGAGGCGCGCAAACATGGATTAGCGATCCATGGTGCATGGCGCTTCGCGCCATGCACCTTGGTCCTTGAGAGTTCGCATAATTATGTTGGTCGTTCGCGCCACCGCAGTGGCCTTGGACATTTGGCCCCTTCCCTGCGGTGGTTTTCGGAATTCTTCGAAAGTTCGGGGGGTCCCTGGCCCTTCCAGGGCCTCCGGGGGCTCCCGACAGGCGCCAGGTGGAGGGCGAAGGATAGGAGGGAGGGAATCGAGCGAGGAGAGGGAAGCGGATGCGGGGAAGGACGAGTGGTGGAGCGGCAGAAAGAGGAGAAGGAGGAGGAGGAGGACGACGACGACGAGGACGACGAGGAGGAGGACCCAGAGGAGGAGCAGGAGGAGGGAAATAGATGGCGCCGTTGGGGGGGATCATGTTTCATGTGCACGTACACGCTTGCAGATTTTCTGGCAGTGGATGACGACAAAAGGCATTCGTAAGCTCAGGTGCCCCAGTGCGCAATGCGAAGGAATTGCAAGCCAGGCGAATCAATGCTATGCAAACCGACGCAATGTCAAGCATGGCCGCAAAGCACAAAGCAATGCCAAGCAGAGGATGTCACGTTGCAGCGGGTCGCAACGGGGCACGCGAAAATGAATAATTATTGAGGAATGCAGCGAATCCCGGGTTCGCAACAGATTTCCGGGAAATGCGGTTGCGAACCCGGGATTCGGGTCAGTTCGGTGGAACATGCCTTGTGGGCATTGTTGGAGCCCCTTGGTGGCCCGGTTCGGGGCCTTCTCGAGCCGTCCTGGAGCCATCTTGGGCCGCGTTGGGGAGCTTGGGCCCTGGGGACCTTATGGGGGCTACGTGGGCCCTTCTGGTGGGCTCCCATGGCCTTTTCGGGGGCCTCCCATGGCCTTCTTGGGCTTCTCTTGGCTCTTGTGTTGTCTTGGGTCCCTCTTCGGCCTTTCCGATCACCGCACTGATCGTATCTGATCGTTCGGGGTCTGCTGGCAAGACCCGGGCGACTTGGGAGGTCCTGGACGAGCTGGGGGATTTTTGGCACGGGCCCCGGAGACCCCGGATCCTAGGGTTCCGGTTTTGGGGGGCGGGGGGGTGAGGGGTGTTTTTTTTTTCCACACCCCCGGCTGGTGAAAAATAATACATGTATGTATGTATGCATGCATGCATGTATGTATGTATGTATGTCTGTCTGTCTGTCTGTCTGTCTGTCTGTCTGTCTGTCTGTCTGTCTGTCTGTCTGTCTGTCTGTCTGTCTGTCTGTCTGTCTGTCTGTATGTATGTATGTATGTATGTATGTATGTATGTGTGTGTATGTATGTATGTATGTATGTGTATGTGTGTATGTATGTATGTATGTATGTATGTATGTATGTATGTATGTATGTATGTATGTATGTATGTATATGTATATATATATAGACACTTCTTATATGTTTACGCGCTGGGGGGGGGTAGGACCCCCCCCCCGCAAACCCCGAAACCCCAGGACCCGGGGTCTCCCGGGCCGGCGGACACCGTTGCCGAAGATTCCCCTGCTCGTCTGGGACCTCCCAAGGCGTTCAGCCAGGTCTTGCCAGCAGACCCCGAGCGATCAGAGCGGTGATCAGAGGGGCCGAAGAGAGACCCAAAACAGAACAAGAGCGCTCCAAGAAGGACCCAGAGGCCCCCAAGACGGCCCAGGAGGCCCTCAACCGGATTTCTAGAACGCAGAAATCGCTTCATGTCGTTAGGGAAACGTGGAATTTCAGCATATTCGCCGTTCGGGTTGTAGCAGCGTCCACAGCAGTCAGACATGCCTACAATATCGTTCCAAGATGACAGCAAAAACACAGCCTCTAGACGGACTGGATGGCCCCAAGATTGTTCAAGGAAGCCCCACATGATCCAAAAAGAGGCCCAACCTGCCCCCAGAGGGCGCCCAAGAGAACCCCAAGAAGGCACGGTAGGCCCCCCCAAAAGGCCATGGGAGGCCACCAGGAGGGCTTGCGCACCCCAAGACTGCCGAAGGAAGCCCCAAAGGACCAAAACAAAAACCCAAGAGGCGCCCATAAGGCGCTCAAGAGAAGCCGAAAAAGGCACGGGGGGGCCCCAGAAAGGCCATGGGAGGCCACCAGGAGGGCCGACGTAGCCCCCAGAATGTTCCTAGAGGGCCCAAGCTCCATAACACGGCCCAAGATGGCCCCAGGACGGCTCAACAGGGCGCTAAGCTGGCCCGCCTGGGCTCCAACAAGACCCACACGGCGTTTCCCTTAAAACTGACCAGGATCCCGGGTTCGCAACCACATTTCCCGAACATCTGTTGCGAACTCAGCATTCGGTGCGTTCTTTACGAATTACTCACGTTCGCGTGTCCCGTTGCGACCCGCTGTAACATGACATCCTCGGCTTGGCATTGCTTTGTGCTGTGCAACATTGCTTGCCATTGCGTCGGTTTGCTTGGCATTCCCTCCCCCTGCTCCTCTGGGCCATATCCATTCAAATAAATCCGAAAGATGCTTTGTGGGTTTGCGTGGGCCCCCGGTCCCCGGAGCCCTCAGAGATCCCCGAAACGGCTCCGGAGGGCCCCCGGAAGGGCCCGAAACGGCACTGGAGCTCCCCAGAAGAGCCCCGAGACGGCCCATGGAGGCCCCCCGAGACGACCCAAGACGGCTTTCAGGCGGTCCAAGATGTTCTCCAGACGGCCCCATGAGCCCCAAAGACGCCCCCGGACGGCTCCAGGCGGTTCCAAGGGGTCCCCCGAAAGGGCTCCATCAAGCAAAAATCGTCATAGTCCCTTCGGAAAATTGAACTTTTCAGCAGATTCGGCTTATTGCTTTTCGAAGCGTCCACAACGGCCCCAGAGGCTTCCAAGATCGCCTAAGACGGCCCCCAAGAGGCCTCAAAGATGGCTCTAGACGGGCACAGGACGGCTCAAGAGGCGCCCAAGACGACCCAAGAGGACCCCACGAGAGGCCCAAGAGGGCCTCAGGACAGCCCACGATGGCCCCAATACGGCCCGATAGGCGCCCAAGATGGCCCAAGACGGCCCCAAAACGGCCCACGAGGCGCCCTGCCGGCCCAAGAGGGCTCCGAGACGCTCCCGAGGAGCCCAAAACAGCCCCCATAGAGCTCCCAAACGGCTCCCAAGAAGCTTCAAACTTGCTTCCAACAGAGGGGGGCGGACGAGAGGCGAGAGGCCCCTCGCAGGCGCAAAACAAATGTTTTGACGCTCTGGTGGCCCTGGGGCTGCCCCGCTGCGCTCCCCACTATGCCACGACGCCGTTCCGACGCCTCCGACGCGGCCCGAGACGGCGTCGCGTTTGCTCGAACCCGCTCCCGCGTCCGCCGCGATCCCGGCGCGAATCTTCCAACGTTGCTCAGGCCTGGACTCTTGAATTTCTGCCTCTTGCGAAGCTCGAACACTTCGGCCCCCGTTTCGATGCATTGAGCGCCTTCGGTGGGGGAACAGCACTAGAACAAGCTTCAAGGGATCTACGGCAGTAGCTGGCAGCGTCGCACCGCCCAGCGCGCGCCACCATGCTGCGATCCGCCTAACTTCGTGGATTTAATCCCCGGGTCCACACTAGTACATATATATATATATATAGACAAGACTGCATTGGCGCTTCGACTGTATTGGCGCTTCGCGCCATGCGTCTTGGTCCTTGAGGCTCTGCATATGTTGGTCGTTCGCGCCATCCCTAGTGGCCGCGGAAATTTGAGCCCTTCCCTGCGGTGGTTTGCAGAAGTCTTCGAAAATTCGGGCGGTCCCTGGCCCTTCCCGGGCCTCCAGGGGCCCCCGAAAGGCGCTAGGTGGAGGGCGAAGGATAGGAGGGTGGAGCGTCGGGGAGAGAGGGAAGGAAGCGGATGTGGGGGAGGACGAGTGGTGAAGCGGCAGAAAGATAAGGAGGAGGAGGAGGAGGAGGAGGAGGAGGAGGAGGAGGAAGAGGCGGCGGAGGAGGAGGAGAAGGAGGAGAGAGGAGGAGGAGGAGGAGGAGGAGGAGGAGGAGGAGGAGGAGGAGGAGGAGGAGGAGGAGGAGGAGGAGCGAAGGAGGAGGAGCGAAGGAGGAGGAGGAAGAGGAGATAGTGGAGGAGGAGGAGGAGGAGATGGAGGAGGAGGAGGAGGAGGAGGAGGAGGAGGAGGAGGGGGAGGGAATGCCAAGCAAACCGACGTAATGTCAAGCAATGTTGCAAAGCACAAAGCAATGCCAAGCCGAGAATGTCATGTTGCAGCGGGTCACAACGGGGCACGCGAACGTGAGTAATTCGTAAGGAATGCACCGAATCCTGGGTTCGCAACAGATGTGCGGGAAATGTGGCTGCGAACCCGGGATCCTGGTCAGTTTTAGGGAAAACGCCGT
The DNA here is from genome assembly GCA_963575745.1 of Prorocentrum cordatum. Classification (NCBI taxonomy): domain Eukaryota; class Dinophyceae; order Prorocentrales; family Prorocentraceae; genus Prorocentrum; species Prorocentrum cordatum. Next base: position 156,858 of record CAUYUJ010020033.1, read on the forward strand.
GTGGGTCTTGTTGTAGCCCAGGCGGGCCGGCTTAGCGCCCTGTTGAGCCGTCCTGGGGCCATCTTGAGCCGTGTTAAGGAGCTTGGGATTTCTAGGAACATTACGGGAGTTACGTATGCCCCCCTGGTGGCCTCACAGGGCCTTTCTGGGCCCCCCGTGCCTTCTTTGGCTTCTCTTGGGCGCCTTCTGACGGCCTCTTGGGCTTCTTTTTGGCTCCTTTGGGGCTTCCTTGGGCAGTCTTGGGGTGCGTAGGCCTCCTGGTGGCCTCCCATGGCCCTTTGGAGGGCCTTCCATGGATATGTTTATGAATATGTATAGACGTGTGTATATAAATGTATTACACATAGATGTGTGTCCACACGTTCTGGATGGTTTCAGCTGTCAATTCGTGGAAGCCTGGTATTCGAAGTCAGATGTGTTAACTGAGTCCTCGCGCTCGAGGTTTCCAGGCGTTGTGTGATACGCTTCAGCAGGTGCCTCGCCTGGGGCGTCTCGCCCTCGGGTTTTTCTGGCGTTGTCGCTGGTTGCTGAAAGTTGCCCTGTCTCGGGACGCGTTGCAGCCGTTGCGCCTCGCCTGGAGCGTTCTGGCCTTGAGAAGACGCGACCCTTCGCCAACGAATTGTCCTGACGTTTTCCTTGGCTCCTGAGCGTTTTCCTGCCTCGGGATGCGTTCCAGCTGCTGCGCGTCACCTGCAGCGTTGTGGGGGCGCCCGAATCGTCCGATGTGACCCTTCGCCCGCGGGTTTGTGGGACGTTTCGTTGTTCGGGACGCGTGTCAGCTGTTGCGCGGAGGACGAAGACAAGGACGAGGACGAGGACGAGAAAGAGGAGGACGACGAGGACGAAAACGAGAAGGAGGAGGTGGACGAGGACAAGGACGAGGACTATAACGAGGACGAGGACGAGGAGGGAGGAGGAGGGTGGAGGAGGGAGCAGGAGACGGAGCGAAAGAGGGAGGAGGGAGCAGGGATGAGGAGGAGAAGGAGGAGGAGGAGGAGGGAGCGAGGAGGAGGAGGAGGAGGGAGCGAGGAGGAGGAGGAGGGAGGAGGAGGAGGAGGAGGAGGAGGAGGAGGAGGAGGAGGAGGAGAAGGAGGGAGGAGCAGGGCCTCCAACGCGCAGGGCGGACGCAGGAGCCCCCGCGCGAACACCCCACGGGGAGCCCGCCAGGAGCCGCCGCCCGGGGGCCCCTGGCGGGGCCGGCGCTGCTCACGCCGGAGGCGCGCCCTTCGCGCGCGCCTGGGGCCGCTCGCCGCTCGCCGGCCGCCGGCCCGTCGTTCGCCGGCCGCCGGCCTCCAGCGCGTGGACGGTGCTCCGACGGTCGGACCCCGCGCGAGGCGAGCGCGGGTTTCAAGCAGTGGCGAAGCCTTCTGGCCCGCCTAGAGGCCCACCAGGAGAATGTTCTAAGAACCTTTGGTGGTCTGCGCGACATGTTCTCAGAACGCTTCTGGCTGAGAATGTCTTGTTTTAGCACCTCGGGCTTACGTTATAATAACATCGTTTTGTTATTTGAACATTTGTTGGGGGTTATAATAACATTCCGTGGTAGGCATATACATCGGCGTTACAAGAGTTCTGTCATGGATTGGAACTTCATCATCTTGCGTCGGCAGGGCAGGATCCCACCAGGTGGGATTTCTAGAACCGTGTGTTTTGACGTCGGGATTTCAACATATCCGCTTCTCTCTGGTATGGTAGAACTGGAGGAAATCCTAGATTCAGTAATCCAGGATCTTTGATTTGACCGCTCTTGGCCAAGCCCGTTAGGATTCTAAGAGGGGAAAGGGGGGCAGTTTGGCGCGGTCGGGACAGGGAGCTTTCTCCCGCCCGGGCGCGCGGAAGTGACGGACGAGACCTGCGTCACATTGACGCTCCCATAAAACGTGACGAACTTTTGCAACGGCGTAGTAGGAATGCTAAGACGGTCGGTCCCTGCTCGCTCACGATTTGCACCCTTCAATTCGCGGCCTTCAAAAGCGACCTCGGACAGGCTGAACTAAAGCGAGCCGCCGTCAGGCTAGGTCACCGCCAGGTGGTTTTCGACCCTAGTGTCGCCCGATGGTTGATCGAAGGAGATAGGCTGGACAGGAGGGCCAGGTCAACGCTAGTCTGTTTTCTTACGCAGTGAATCTTGACGGAGGCTAGGCTCATCTCTGCAGGCAGGCCACCAAGTGGAACCTGGATGTGAACGTGGTCATAGGCACGACAATATCAAGCATCGTTTGTACCAACAGCGCTGCACTCAGAGAGGCCTTCTTGTCAGAGTACGAGCTCGAAGGGGTAGTGAACCTGACAGACCAGATCCTGGCTGTAGGCCTCCAGTTTTTGCCCGATTTCGACATGAGTCTCCTGCTGGATTCGGCTACGAACATGTGGAGTTCTGGCGTCGGGACCCCGACTTGTCGCCACAGCAAGCCCACTCGGGGGAAGTCTTTCACGAACGACTCGTACATCAAACGCAGGGGCATCAAGTATATATTATCCAGGCAGGTTGGGCTGTAGCGGCCATAGGTGCCCACAAATGCTTGGGTGAATACATGACAGGGAGGGTCGGCAATATCTTTCCTCAGGCCTCCCGAATTGCGGAGCATTGTGGAGCGTTTGCGGCAGGGCTCCATTCACGCCCGCAGTTTGGATTTTACGTTGGCCATCCAGGCGCCATAGATATCCATAGGTGTGCACAAGAAGCCCAAGTTTTCCAGATCTGATCTTCTTGGTGCATCCGAGGTGCTCGGAGGCGCCGCGCTGGGCCCCCTAGGCCCCAAGGTCCGCAAAGCTGAGGCGCATGCGAATGCTGATGAGCTGACCCCTGGTCCCGGCCAACAGCGACACGACGCTGCTGACCGCGCGGCGAAGACAGCAGCGGCCAGGGGACACCAGCCCAGCCAGCTACAGTCAAAACTCATCATAAGGACGCATGGCTATCCTTAGGGTACCCTTGCGCGATTGCCTCTGCGCCCCGTCCCCAAAAAGTGCCACCTTCGGCGTCCAAGGCCCTTGCGTCCTTACCGCCCGTCCTTACTATAGATTTCGGCTGTAGAGACCGAACCCGCTGTTTGAGACAGCCAGCTGCCCGGCAGGTATTTCTGGTTTTCCGGATGCCCTCCAGCGGTGGCCCAATGTGGCCCCCAAGCCGGGGACTAAAGGTTTGGAAGTCTCTCAGCCCGCCCACAGGGGCGGCGGCGGCGGGGCCCTCCCGGGGGTTCGGATCTCCTCCGACGCCCCCGGGACCCAGGAACTCAGGAGCGTACACCAGTGGGGCAAGTTGGGCAGTTGGTGGAGTTGCGCGGAGTGTAGGGTCAGATGTGGCAGCGAGAGAATCCTTGCCATCAGGTGCATCGAGCTCTGTCCAGGATATTGCGAGCACCACTCTGCCCTTGCCGCCAAGCTCCGAGGCCATGATATATATATATATATATATATATATAGATACGTGTTGCCCAAGGGTGTCTCCTAACAACGACAGGGCCCTCCAGTTCCAGCGTGTTTTGAAGGGAAGGCACAAGAAGGAAATTGCAGGCTCGCCGATAATTTTGCGGCCCCCACTGCCCCTGGCCCCAGTCGTCAGAGAGCTCAGGAGGGCTCCCGCTTAGCAAGGCGGGGCGAGACAATTCTTCTTCATGTATCCTCCCTCTTCTAGTATTATTTCTCTCGCCGTCCATATCCCCTTTTTCTTCCTCCTCCTCACCGTCGTCCCCCTCCCCATTCTTATTCCTCCTCTTGGTCCCTTCCCTTGCTTGCTCATGCTCTCCAGTATCCTCCCTCCATCTCTCCCCCATGGTCATTCCTCCTCCTCCTCCTCCTCCTCCTCCTCCTCCCTCCTCTCTCTCTCTCTCTCTCTTCTTCTTTTTTTTTTTTCTCTCTCTCTCTCTCTCTCTCCCTATCACTCTCTCTCTCTCTCTTCTCTCTCTCTCTCTCTTTCTGTCGCCTTCTCTCTATATGGGTATCATTATCTCTCTCTCTCTCTCTATCTCTGTGTCTCTCTCTCTCTATCTCTCTCGCTCTCACTCTCTCTCTCTCTCTCTCTCTTCATCCCTCTCTATCTCTCTCTCTCTCTCTTCTTTTCTTGTTTCTCTCTCTCTCTCTCTTTTTCCCTCTCCCTCTTCCTTCCTCTATCCCTCCCTCCCCCCGTCCCCCCCTGTCTCTCCCTCCCCCCTGCGCCCGAGGCCCTCAGGGAGCTGGAGCCGTCAGGAGCGCGGCGAGACGCGGGGAGTGCGCAAGCTTTGCGCGCCGGGGCGGGGGGCCTGGACGCGGAGGAGGAGGGGGTGGAAAAAGGAGGAGGAGGAGGAGGAGGAGGAAGGGAGGGAAAGGGGGTACAAGGGGAGGAAGGGGGTACAAGGGGAGGAAGGAAAGGGGACGAGAAAGGGAGGGAAAGGGGGTACAAGGGGAGGAAGACAAGGAGGAGAGCGGGAAGAAGGGCAGGCGAGCGGCACTGGCAGAGGGAGGGGGTGAGAAGAAGCAGGAGGAGGAGGAGGAGGAGGAGGAGGAGGAGGAGGAGGAGGAGGGAGGATAGGAGGAAGGGAGGGGAGGAGGAGGAGGAGGAGGAGGAGGAGGAGGAGGGGAGGGAGGAGAGGAGGAGGAGGAGGAGGAGGAGGAGGAGGAGGGAGGAGGAGGAGGAGGAGGAGGAGGAAGAGGAGGAGGAGGAGGAGGAGGAGGAGGAGGGAGGAGGAGGAGGAGGGAGGAGGAGGAGGAAGGAGGAGGAGGAGGAGGAGGGAGGGAGGCGAGAGGACGAGGAGGGAGGAGGAGGAGGTGGAGGTGGAGGAGGAGGAGGAGGAGGAGGAGGAGGAGAGGAAGAGGAGGAGGAGGAGGAAGAGGAGGAGGACCAGTGCAAACCCAAGAGTCATCAACGATGTTGGAACATACCCTCCCTCCAAGTTTCCCTCTTCACAGACCCCTGCCAGGGCTCATTTCCACTGAGGGAACTGCTTCGTTGGAAAGCAACCGTTTGAAGACCCTGACGCATGCCAAAACATCGTTCTCTGGATTGCACCGCCACGGATCAGCCTGATTGTTGCGTCTTGACGATCCCGAATAACTAGAGAACGGAATTCCTGGGACTTCAACACCGCGAGTCAACGTAATTGTTGCACCCTCATAATCTTCATTCCTTCAAAAGCACCATTTCTGGTACGCTGATCACGGGAAACAGTGAAACTATAGCGAAACTATTGCTTTCATTGTTTAACAGAAAACGAGTGCTCGCGTCGCTAAGGCGAGAGCCACGTTTTGAAAAGGAGCCGCCCTCAATATGTGAAGTTCTTGCGATTTGGTTTAACGAATGTGCGAGGCGCTGAGGCGAGAGCCACACTTTGAAAAGGAGCTGTCTTGAATCCGTGGAAATCCTGCACACTGTTAAAACGAATGTGCGCGGCGTTAAGGCGAGAGCCACATTTTGAACACGGCCCGCCCTAAACCCGTGAAGTTTTGCAGTTGTGTGTAAACGAATGTGCGCTGCGCTGCGGCGAGGGCCAAAGTTCGAAAACGACCCGCCTTCTATATGTGAAGCTGTTGCCAATATTTAAGTTCGGGGTTATAAATGGTGAGGAAGTCTCAGGCGAAACGCCTGGACCGCCTTAAAAACTAGCCTCGAGGTGCGACAGGGAGAAGTCCTCTATAAGGAAAAAAGAATGGAGGAGGAGGAGGAGAAGGAGGAAGAGGAGGAGGAGGAGGACGACGAAGAAGAGGATGAGGAGGAGGAGGAGCGGCGAGGAGGACGGCCGAGGAGGATGCGGGGAATGGTACATCGGGAGGACGAGGGGGAGGAGGACAAGAACAAGAGAGAGGCCCCCATCCACCTCCATCCTCGTTCCCCCTCGCCCCCCTCCACCCACTCCCCCTTCGCCTCCTCCTCCTCGTCCTGCCCCTCCTCCTCCTTCTCTTCCTCCTCCTCCTCCTCCTCCTCCTCCTCCTCCTCCGAACCCCACCGCGGAGCATCGCCGCTCGCTCCTGCGCCGAGGCGAGCACCCTGACAAGGTGAAACTATCCTTAGGTGAGGCGTGCCGCTCACTCTTACAGTGTGAGCGGGACGCCTCTGGGAGAGAGCGCTGGACTGAACGGGGGGCGGGCGTTGAGGCACCTCCTCAGTGCCGCCCGTCCATCCTTTTCTCTGACGGCTGGCTGAGGCAAGGTATGCCAGGTTGGTTCTCGCAGCAAAAACTTATTCCTCCTCCTCCTCCTCCTCCTCCTTCTCCTTCTCCTCCTCCTCGCCCTCCTTCGTGCCCCTGTTCACTCCCCCCTCCCCGCCCCCTTTCCTCCTCATCATCCTCTTCTTCCTCCTCCTCCTCCTCTTCCTCCTCCATTCCCTTTCCTTATAAATTATTCACTGCGTGGAGCTCCCCATATGTGCATCTACTCGCATGGACCTGTCCGCCGTGAATGTCTAGGCGCAAGAGCTTTCGAATATTAACGGGCTTCAGTTGTGACGGTCTGGACACACATCTAATTGCGAATGAATTGGAGTGTGAATGAGCCTCAGTAGTACGAGCGCGTCTCTGTGCATGAGCCTGGGGCCTCCTGGGGCCTCCTGAAACCTACTGGGGCTTCCTGGGGTCTCCAGGAGCCTCTTGGGACCTACTGGGACCTCCTAGGAAGGTTTCGTGCCCCAGGAGAGGCGCAATCTATAGCAACAGACGTACATAAAACATTGCGGATTAGAGCCACAGGAGAAGGGCAATCTATAGGAACACGCGTAAAACACCAAGGACTCGTGCCCCAGGAGAGGCCCAATACATAGGAACATGAGTAAACCATTTAGGATTGTGTACACAGGAGAAGGACCATCTATAGAAACATACGTAGAACATCAAAGAATCGTGCTCCAGGTGAGGCCCAATCGATAGGAGCATACGTAAAACACATGGGATTGGAGCCACTCATGTTGCCTTCTGAGGCCTCCTGCTCCTGGGGCCTCTCGGGGCCTCCTGTTGCCTTCCGAGGCCTCCTGGCGCTTCCTGTTGTCTCCTGGGGTCTCCTGTGGTTTCCTGAGGCCTTCTGGAGCTTCCTGGGGCCTCCTGGAGCCTATTGGGACATCCTGTGGCCTCTTGAGTCTTTCTGTGGCCTCCTGATGCCTCCTGGGACCTCATGTGGTCTCCTGGAGCCCTCCTGGAGCATGTTGGAGCCTCCTGTGGCATCCTGAGAAGAATCTGCGCCCACGAGCCTGGCCACCAAAACTAGCAAACCGATCGAGACATCCTCAAATTCTGGCCCACCTGGGGGGTGAAAATGAGCGCCTCGCTCGAGACATCCTCCAAATCTGCTCCGAAAGCGAAGGATGTTGGGCACAGAAACAGGCAAACCGCCTGAGACATCCCCACAAAATGGCCGCGAACGAGCCCGTGCAACCACCCCTGGCGGCTCCCCTTAGGGGTGCTGAAATGAGCGCCTCGCTCGAGACATCCTCCAAATCTGCTCCGAAAGCGAAGGATGTTGGGCACATAAACAGGCAAACCGCCTGAGACATCCCCACAAAATGGCCGCGAACGAGCCCGTGCAACCACCCCTGGCGGCTCCCCTTAGGGGTGCTGAAATGAGCGCCTCGCTCGAGACATCCTCCAAATCTGTTCCGAAAGCGAAGGATGTTGGGCACAGAAACAGGCAAACCGCCTGAGACATCCCCACACAATGGCCGCGAACGAGCCCGTGCAACCACCCCTGGCGGCTCCCCTTAGGGGTGCTGAGTATGAGTAAGTCTGTGTAAGTCTGTGTATGTGTACGTCTGGGTATGACTAATACTGTGTATGAGTAAGTCTGTGTATGAGTAAGTCTGTATATGAGTATGTCTGAGTGTGAGTAAGTCTGAGTATGAGTAGGTCTGAGTATGAGTAAGTCTGAGTATGAGTAAGTCTGTGTATGAGCAAGTCTGAGCATGTCCGACAGGAGTGGAGGAGAAAAGAGGAGGAGGAAGGAGGAGGAGTAGGAGGCGTCCAAGTAATAACAAGAGCCCCATCTTAGGATATGGGGAATAACAAGTCGCCCCTGCCGCACCCCGAGGCCAACTGGAAGGGCGGCCCAGGCGTTTCGCTTGAGACTTCCTTGCCGCTCATGATCCTGAAGCTTCACAGATGAAGGCGGGCCTTGTCCAAAATGCGGTTCTCGCCTTGGCGCCGCGCACACCTGTTGCAATCAGTTGCAACGGTTTCACGGACTTCGGGCGGGCGGTTTTCAAAATGCGAATCGCGCTTTAGCGCCGCGCACATTCGCCGTAACGCTTGCAAGAAGTAAGCACCAGAAATATTTGTCGTAGCGATTCTGGATGTAGGGCGCAAAAGTTTCGTTGATTGGTGGTGCTGAAGTCCCAGGAACGGCGCCCTGTTGCGATGTAGGGTCGTCAACACACAACAGTCGTTGATTCGTGGCGACGAAGTATCGGAAATACTGTGTTGGGGGAGCTTCAGGATCTTCAGACGGTTCCTTCCCAACGGGGCACTTCCTTCAGAGGAAATGAGTCTTTATTATTAGCCCATGAAGAGGGGAACTTGGAGGGAGAGTTTATTACAAAATCGTTGATAGGTCTGGGGTTTGCATTGGTCCTCCTCCGTCTCCTCCTCCTCCACGTCCTCCTCCTCTTCCTCCTCCTCTTCTTCCCTCTCCTCCTCCTATTCCCAAACCCCCTCATCATCATCATCATCATCATCATCATCATCATCATCATCATCATCATCATCATCATCATCATCATCAGCAGCAGTAGCAGCAGCAGCATCATCAGCATCAGCATCAGCATCAGCATCAGCATCAGCATCATCACCATCAGCAGCAGCAGCATCATCATCATCCTCTCTTCCCCCTTCTCCACCCTCTTCCCCTGCCAGTGCCGCTCGCCTGCCCTTCTTCCCGCTCTCCTCCTTTTCTTCCTCCCCTTTTACCCCCTTTACCTTCCTTTATCGTCCCCTTTTTCTTCTTCCTCCTCCTCCTCCTCCTC
>CAUYUJ010020034.1:5428-7928 GCA_963575745.1 Prorocentrum cordatum
GGGACCCCGACGGCAGCGTCCGCACGTCGCGACGCCCATGTCGGCACGCCTCTTGCGAGGATCGCGCCCGCTTTCGGCTCTTCTTTTCCTTCCTCTTTGCCCGCGCACTCCAAAATCCAAGGCTGCGGGCGCAGCGCAGCGCGGAGTCCCCGCGACGCGCGCTGGTCGCCCCGGGCGGGGTCCCAGCGACGCGCGCGGGTCGTCCGAGCTGACTAGCTAACTGGCTGGCTGATAGCGGGCCAGTCTCTGACCGCTGGGCAGAGCGACGACGGGCGAACGAGGCGCCGGGCCCCCCGCAGCACGGAGTTCCCGCGACGCGCGCTGGTCGCCCCGAGAGGGTCCCAGCGACGCGCGCGTGTCGTCCGCGGCGCGAGGCCAAACAATTAGTCGGGCAGTCGAGAGAAGGCGCGGCTCGGGGGAGACGCTCCTCAGGTCAGGCCTCGCGGATGAACTCGTTGAAGCCGAGCTCCCTGGCGAGGGCCGTCGCTTCCCTCCTGCACCGCTTCGTGCGCGCCGCAAACTGCTCCAGCTGCTTCCGCAAGCCCTGCGGCGGCCCTGCCAGGAAGAACTCGATGCGCGGCGCCCGCATGAGCAGGAGGTCCTCGTGGCGCGTGGCGCGCGAGAGCAGCACGTAGAGCTTCAGCCACCAGTCGTCGTCCTCCTTCTTGCCGTTCCCTACCTCGTGGCGGCCGCAATCCAGGATCACGCCTGGGCGACGTCGACCGAGGAGCAGCGCGCCGGGCAGCCGACGGCTCAGGGCGAGAGTCCACAGGACCGAGAGATGGTCTGGCCGCGGACTGCTCGCGCCCCGGAGGTCTGGCCGCCCCCGGAGCGCCGTTCCCCCGCCCCGTCGCCTTCGCGCATGGTGCGCCCCTGGCACGCCACCGTGGTGATGACCCTGCCGTGCGAGAAATGCGGGGGGTGTGCCGAAATGGGTGGGGGTGACGCATGCGGCCGCGGGCACTGGGGCCTTCGGTGGAGCTCCCTATGGAGCCACGAAACGTGTGAGGGGTGTGCCGAAATGGTGTGGGGGACGCATGCGGCCGCGGGCACTGGGGCCTTCGGTGGAGCTCCCTATGGAGCCACGAAACGTGTGAGGGGTGTGCCGAAATGGATGTGGGGGACGCATGCGGCCGCGGGCACTGGGGCCTTCGGTGGAGCTCCCTATGGAGCCACGAAACGTGTGAGGGGTGTGCCGAAATGGGTGTGGGGGACGCATGCGGCCGCGGGCACTGGGGCCTTCGGTGGAGCTCCCTATGGAGCCACGAAACGTGTGAGGGGTGTGCCGAAATGAGTGTGGGGGACGCATGCGGCCGCGGGCACTGGGGCCTTCGGTGGAGCTCCCTATGGAGCCACGAAACGTGTGAGGGGTGTGCCGAAATGGGGGTGGGGGACGCATGCGGCCGCGGGCACTGGGGCCTTCGGTGGAGCTCCCTATGGAGCCACGAAACGTGTGAGGGGTGTGCCGAAATGGGTGTGGGGGGCGCATGCGGCCGCGGGCACAGGGGCCTTCGGTGGAGCTTCCTATGGAGCCACGAAGCGTGTGAGGGGTGTGCCGAAATGGGTGTGGGGGACGCATGCGGCCGCGGGCACTGGGGCTTCGGATGGGAGCTCCTATGGAGCCACGAACGTGTGAGGGGGTGCCGAAATGGGTGTGGGGGACGTATGCGGCCGCGGGCACTGCGGGCTTCTGTTGGAGGCTCCCTAGGAGCCACGAGCGTGTGAGGGGTCTTCCTGTGCCGAATATGGGTGTGGGGGACCGCACTGCAGCCGCGGGCACTGGGGCCTTCGGGGAGGGCTCACTATGGAGCCACGAACGTAAGGTAGGGGTGTGCCGAAATGGGTTGGGGGTTGGGGGGGGGGGGGGGGGGGACCGCATGCGGCCGCGGGCACTGGGGCCTCGGTTGGAGCTCCCATGGATGCCACGAAACGTGTGATGGGTGTGCCGAAATTGGGTGTGGGGACGCCATGCGGCCGCGGGACTGGGGCTTCGGTGGGGCCTCCCTATGGAGCCACGAAGCGTTGTGAGGGGTGTGCCGAAATGGGAGTGGGGGGCGCATGCGGCCGCGGGCACTGGGGCCTTCGGTGGAGCTCCCTATGGAGCCACGAAACGTGTGAGGGGTGTGCCGAAATGGGTGTGGGGGACGCATGCGGCCGCGGGCACTGGGGCCTTCGGTGGAGCTCCTATGGAGCCACGAAACGTGTGAGGGGTGTGCCGAAATGGGTGTGGGGGACGCATGCGGCCGCGGGCACTGGGGCCTTCGGTGGAGCTCCCTATGGAGCCACGAAGCGTGTGAAGGGGTGTGCCGAAATGGGTGTTGATGATGATGATGATGATGGGAGGGGGGAGGAGGCAGCGGGAGGAAGGAAGGAGGGAGAACGCGGGGCACCGTCTCTTCAAAACGAGGACCCAACACCACAGGATGGTTGGGGAAAAAAAACTAAATCTTTTCGCTACTTAGTCGGCCTGGGGTTCGGGGGGCTGGGAATCCAAAAACAA
>CAUYUJ010020034.1:10428-27928 GCA_963575745.1 Prorocentrum cordatum
GGCGAGCGAACGGCGGGTCGCGTTCAAGATATTGCTTTTGCCGAACCACCGCGCACTCTCGCTCTGAACATTTGCTGCAACAACTTCACGGCTGAAGGGCGGGACGTAATTCTAGAATGTGATACTCGCCTAGCCGTCGCGCGCATTCCTCTGAATTTTCCGCAGCCGCTTCAAGGATGGAGGGCAGGTCGTTGTCCAAATAATGCTCTCGCCATACCGCCGCGCACATTGGTCCTAAACATTTGCAACTGCTTCAAAGATAAAGGGCAGGTCGCTGTCAATGCGCTACCGAGGAACCCCGCATACTTTTTTCGAACTAGTGTGTTAGCTTCGCTGTCGTGCAACATATGTGGATCCTGGTGTTGATACTTCCCTCGTCGATACCGCCGGGAGACGTCAGCCACGCCAGTGGTGGCCATCACCGATGTCGGACACACGCGTTGGCGGGCCGTCTCTGGCATCAGCGAATTGTCGCGCCCGCCACGCCCCTGCTTTCGCGGCGCAGCTGGCCCCCGCACGCCTACGGCGTAGAGAACACGCCACGCCTGCAACGCCCCGCGGCGCTGGGGCCCAGGAGAGAAAGACGAGGGAAGGAGACAGGGGCCAGGAGGAGCAACGCCGCCTGTCGCAGGTCCTGCGACCAAGCCCCGCGCGACCAGCGATGGCCCGCCCCCGCGACCTCAAGGGACAGCTGACAGCGAAGGGCGCCAGCGGAACGAACAGGTGTAGCCAGCAGAACAGCCGGAAACCGTCGCGGGGTGAAAGGGTGCGCAGGCGGGGACTTCGCTGGCGTTGCTTTCGCGGGCGCGGCCCTCAGAGAAAAGGCGTGGTGTCCCGCGGGAGGTTCCGGGTCAGCGCCCGCGATGCCGGCCTCGCTCGCGCGCCGAACCTTCGCTGGCGGCGGGCCAGCGGTCGCCCCCCTTCTCCCCGGGCAGAGTGGAAGACGCGTCTCTTGGAAACTCGCCAGAGAGAGGGTCCTGCAAGAATCCCTATCAAGCACTGTCTCCTTGCATCGTCGGCGCCACGCTGATGCTGGGGAACGAGACGACGAGGCGACAGCGGTCAGAGGCGCGCGCGCACGAGAGAGAAAGAAAGATTGAGAAGGAGAGAGAGAGAGAGAGAGAAAACACAGAAAAGAGAGAGAGATAGAATATATATATATATATATATATATATATATGGAGAGAGAGAGAGAGAGAGAGAACGAGAGGTGGAAAAAAAAAACAAATGAAAGAGAAAGTGAGAGAGATAGAAAGAGAGAGAGAAAGGAAAAACAACCCATATCTATCTATATACGTATGTATATATATATAGAGAGAGAGTCAGAGAGCGGGATGGAAGGAGAGAGAAACAAAGGGATCGATACTTTCATCAGGAAGCTTTCGATCCGATCACCCCCCCAAGCAAACGAACCGCGACTCGCGGTCCTCTGCAGCGAACAGGAAACAGAAGGCAGGCGCGCCCCATGTGACAGAGAACTCCCAGTCTGCACGCACGCGACATTGCAATGACGGAATGGCAGAACAAAAAAAAACTGAAAACCTCCGTTAACTCGAAGCAGCCTCTGTCCGCGAGACCGCGAAGTGCCGTGTTCTGATCGAAAACGGTTGCAACGGTGTTTCTGCACCCGCGCAGGTTCTGGCCTTTCGTCCGGATTTCCAGAAGACAACCGGACCCTTTCGATCCATACTTGCATCCACGCTGCCCGCGCACGTTTGCTGTCCAAGGCCTGGATCGAAAGCTTTGGGCCCAGGCTCGCTGGCCACTCCTGGTCTGGGGGCACGGCCCCTTCTCGGCCATCCGCGCGTAGTTTGCACGGCGCTTGACGGGGGCCGCGCCAACTGCCCCTTCCACAACAGATGGCCATGGCTCCCGCACACGCATCATGGGAGAACGCGATCGCCCTCGCCGAAGCCGGGCCGCTGGGCCCGGGAGCGGCGTCGCCCACCAGACTACCCAGAGGGCCGCGCGCAGGCAGCACGCGGACCAATCTCGCGCAGCGCGGCGCCACGACGCGAAAATCGGCGCCCCAAACACGCGAGAGGACCTAGCGCCTCAGGCGCTGACCGAGCGGCGTCAGAGCAGCCTCGTCGCATCGAACCAACTCCAGCCTGGCGGGCGCAGACGCGCCACGCCTTCGACGCGACGCATTTCGTCGCCGAGCGGCCCGGGTCGATGGCCGCGGCAACTACTTGATCGGATAACACAGCGCTAGCTCGGGGCAGTTCCTCAAGACGCAGCGCGATGTTTCGCGGCGGTCGCAGCTCCAGGGCGACTGCGCTGAACGGCGCTCTCGTGCAGATTTAAACCCGTCGCAACCTCCGAGGCCGGCAGTGGATCGAGGCCTGCGTCGCAGCATCGAGGCAGCGCGCGCCCCCGAAGTTGGGCACGCTCACGGATGGCTGGCAGAGGCTCGACAAGTCGTCTGCGACGCAGGTACGATCGAGAAGGGGCCCGCGCGGGCGAGGGCCGCGACCCTGACGTCCGCCCATCCAGCGAGTGTCCGCGCGATGCGCTTCGCCCTGACAGAGTCGAGGCGCGGGCCCTCCTGGCCAGCTGAGTAAGGGAACTTCACCGTGTCCAGCCGCTCCGCCAGGGCCGCCCGCAGCGCGCGGCGCGCGACGCCGCCCGCGTCGCGCAAGGAGGCGGTGCCACGACGCTCCGCGGCGGCTCGAAAAGTCCAGCGCGAAGGCGACGTCGCCCACCTCCCCGCGGAACTCAGCGCCGGCGCCGCCGAGCACGTCTGGCCGCAGGGCAAGCAGGCGAAAAGTGGAAACATCAATTATGTAGGACCCATCATATGCGGAGTATCTGCTGAGCGCTTTCCAGAAGTCGGCATCGTCGCCCCTCCCCGACGGCCAGCACTCTGGATCAGCAGCTCGCTTGGCTGCGAACTCCTCGCGTCGTTCGACCGCCTTCGCATCCGCTCGGGGGAACCCGTTATCAAGGAGAATCGACTCCCGCAAGTGACGCGACCACGGCCCTCGCGACCAACGATAGTCCGTCTCCGCTGGCTCCGGGGGCAGCTGAACGCGAGGGGCACCAGTGAAACGAACAGAGGTAGCAAGCAGAACTGCTGGAGACCGCCGCGGGGAGAAGGACTGCATAGGCGTGGACTTCCTGGGCGCGGCCTGCGCAGGCGCGGCAGTGCCCGCGTTCTTGGCATCGCCCACTCGCCGAACTATGGACGATTCGCCATTGTTTGGAATAGCGAGGCATAACGACCCCAAATCCCCTTGTCTGTGGGACTTCCGGACAGGAGCACGAACGGGGACCAAACTCAGGCACACACGATGGTGGGGGCATGTCCCTCCTCGACAAGGGGCGCGTGCTAACCGCAACCCACGGGGTGTATTCTCGAGCGGCCCAACTTTTGGGGGGGTCTTGGGGACTCGGGGATTGTTTGGCGGCGCGCAGAAGGGGGGTAGGGGGAGGGGGAAAGGCTTCTGCGAAGAAGGTTGCTTCATAGAAAGCGCCGGCCTTACATCTATAGAGAAAGCCCGCGCCTTCTAAGAAGCAGGGGTGCTTCTAAGATGCCTTCCCCCTCCCCCTACCCCCCTCTGCGCGTGGCCGGATGGTGGTGGTACATATAAGGCGAAGTCAACTGGAGGGCAAGCTCGGACAAGGACAAGTCGGGTATCCCAAAGAAGCTGGCGGGTCTGGAAGATACATCGGGCACCGCGGCCGTGTCAGAGCGCTCCAGGAAACTCGGAGAGCGTTCCGGAACGTTCAGTAATCATTTTTCCTCATCCTACGCCTGCCTGAGCATAGCCACAGTCTGCGGATCCCCCAGAAAAATCTGTCCCCCGCCTGTCCTGAGGTGCGTTTTGACCAGCACGTTGAGGCGGATTCAGCTGTGGCGAAGAGAAGCAGACATGGAGGACGAACAAGTATGTGTTGCGCAAGCGCCCGAAAACATCGATATGGCGGCCTCCTACCTAGTCGCCTAGTCGTAATGACGAAACTCCTGGAGGCCTCGCGCGACAACTCGAGACCCCCTTTGCGTCGGATCCAGGTCGGACTCAGGCCAGGCTCACGTCGGCTTGCGACGGGCTTGCGTCGGATGCACGTCGGACCTGCGTTGGAACGCCATCGCGCGGACGTCGCTGGACGCCTGACGGGGCGGACGTGGCCTCAAGGATTTGCCTCACAACTGTCTGGGCGGCCGGACCGCCTCCCCTCCCGCGTCCTCCTGCCTGGCCAGCGCCTCGGCGTGCAGCCTCCACCCGGGGGGGTAGCACGCCGCGACCGCCGCTCGCCTCGGCGGGGGCTCCGCCGCGCCGCCGCCGTCAGCGCCGCCTTCGTCGTGAGCGCCGTCGTCGTCGGCGCAGGTCGCCAGCCGGAGATCTCGTCGGTGTCGTCGTCGTCCTCTCGTCGTCGTCGTCGTCGTCGTCGTCGTCGTCGTCGTCGTTGGTCGTCGTCGTCGTCGTCGGTCGGCGTCGTCGTCGTTGGTCGTCGTTGTCGTCGTCTTCGTCGTCGTCGGCGGCGTGGCCGTCGTATTCGTCACCGTCGCCCTCCGTTTTCTCATCTCATCGTCCTCCGCTTCCCAATGCCCATCCTCCCTCATCCCTCTTCCCAAGGAACACCCGAATGACTAATTCAAAAGCGGAAAGGTGACGGGCAAAGCGTCCGAGACATGCCATGCGTCCGTGCGTTTTGCCACACAACGACTTCTCGGGAAACCTCGCGGGGGCCCACAATGGGGACTGCTCCGTTAGCCTGCGCGCCAACCCTGGAGGTACCGTCACTACTCCCACGGACTGGTGCTGGGCCTGGGCTGGTCCTGGAGTCATCTTGGCTGATAGGAGATCTTGGCGAGTAGGACTTCTGGTGCTTGCAATCGTGCACAGACGTTGGTTACAGTGGTGCAAAAGCCTCGCCTTTGTTGCACTGCGTCGTGCGATGCAGCGGAAAATCCCACCAGCCCTCTGGGCGGAGGTGGTATAACAAATGCTTGTTTCCGCTCTTCCCGACCCCCTCATTCCCCTGCTCGGGGGAGGGTTTGATCACTGCTCCTCATTGCAAAATCACTATTGATAAAAACGCCCTCCCCCACTGGACAGGCACCCCCCCCCGGACCCATGAGCCCCGCCCGCACCATCCCTATCAGAGAATAATATGTGAGACCCGAGAAAAGCCAAAAGCAAAGTCTTTTTTGGGCTGTAGGGCTATATGGCCATTGGGCTATAGGGTGATGGGGATATGGGGCTATAGGGCTATGAAACTATAGGGCTATAGGGCTATAGGGTTATAGGTCTGTAGGGCTATAGGGCTACAGGGCTACGCGGCTGTAGGGCTATCGGGCTGTGGGGCTATGGGGCTCTGGGGTTATGGGGCTATAGGGCTATGAGTTGATAGGACTATGGTAATGTAGGGCTATAAGACCATCGGGCTATACGGCTATCGGGCTGGGGCTATAGGGCTATGGGGCTAGATGGGTACAAAGCTATAGGGCTATTGGGCTACAGGGCGATAGGGGGGGCGATGGGGCTATAGGGCTATAGGGCTACAGGGCTGTAGGGCTATAGGATTATGGGGCTATTGGGCTATTGGGTTATAGGGTTAGAGGGCTAGTAGAGGGCTATAAGGCTATAGGGCTATCGGGCTATAGGGCTATAGGGCTGTAGAGCTATGGGGCTATAGGGCCACAGGGCTATAGGGCTACAGGTCTATCAGTCTATAGGGCTATAGAGCTATAGAGGTATAGGGCTACAGGGCTACAGGGCTATAGGGCTATCGCGCTATGGGGCCCTTGGGTTATGGGGCTACAGGGTTATGAGTGTATAGGGCTATGGAGATGTAGGGCTATGAGACCATAGGGCTATAGGGCTATGGGGCTATGAGGCTATAGGGCTACAGGGCTATGGGGCTATAGAGCTGCTAGGCTAGAGGGTTACAGGGCTATATGGCTACTGGGCTATAGGGCTATGAGGCTATAGGGCTGTAGGGCTGTAGGGCTATAGGCTATAGGGCTATTGGGCTATATGATTATAGGGTTAGAGGGCTATGGGCTGTAGGGCGATAGGGCTATAGGGCTGTAAGGCTATAGGACTACAAGGCTATGGGACTATAGGGCTAGAGGGTTAACGGGCTGTGGGGCTATTGGGCTATAGGGCTATGGGGCTATAGGGCTATAGGGCTATAGTGCTATTGGGTTATACGGTTATACCGCTAAAGGCCTATAGGGCAAGAGGGCTATAGGGCTATGGGGCTATGGGGCTACAGGGCTATGGGGCTATGGGCTATAGAGCTAAAGGGCTGTAGGGCTAAAGGGTTATAGGGCTATAGGGCTACAGAGCTATAGGGCCATAGAGCTATAGGTTTATAGGGCTATAGCGCTATAGACCTATAGGGCTACAGGGATATAGGGCTGTAGGGCTATCGGCCTATGGGGCTATGGGGATCTGCGGTTATGGTGCTATAAGGCTATGAGTTTATAGGGCTATGGTGATGCGCTGGCAACCCGCGATCGCATTGAACTGGTTGGTGACAGGGACGGCGAAGGGGCTGGCACCTTGCCTGATGTGCGCAGGCCCACCAGACACCACGACGGCCACTCCGCCGCGATGGCTTACAGGCTTTCGACAGCGATGGTGGAGGCGGGCATGCTTTCCGATTTTCGCGGGCGCACCTGACACACCCTGCGCTTGTGGATGCCACGACAATGGACACTCTAACAATCCTGTCACTGAGTTAAATATGCGTTTTTTAATGTGTGAAACATGTTCTACAAAGGTTCCAAGCATGTTTTACATACTTAAAAAATGCTTGAAACATCTTCTAGACATCTGGAAATTGTTTGGCAGCATGCTTCCTCTCCATTGATCGTCCTCCACAACCCTGCGCGCATGACGCTGCTGGAGCGTGCAGCACACCTGGCGCACGCGCAGCACGTGCGCGTCCAGCGCACCAAGCGTGCCTGGCACGCCTGGGCCATTGAGGGGCGCACGGCGGTGCGCGCGAAGCGACCGACGCGCGCGGCGCGCCTGGCGCGCGTGGGGCACCTCGTCCCGGCGTCGCGCACCTGGGGCCTGTAGTGGTTCGCAGTGGCTTTGTGGATGCCATGACAATGGACACCCTAACAGTCCGATCATCGAGTTTAAAATGTGCTTAAACTGTAGGAGCAATTTCCTGAACATGATTCAATCATGTGTTTGTACATGCTTAACGCAGTTTTAACACATGTTCTAGATATCTGGAAATTATTTGGCAACATGCTTCCTCTCCATTGATCGTCCTCCACAACAGCAGCTGTCCATCCAAAAACGGCCGCTGCGTTTGCTGAAACCCGAGTGCTGCTTCTGATGTGCTGGGAGGGCGATCGGAAAAGAGCCAGACAGCTTGCGTCCGGGAGTGGTGTCCTGACCCATCGTGCCTGGACGGGGGGGGGGCATGGCGTTAGAGCGTCCAAGATGGCCCAAGATGGCTCCAAACGGGCCCGCAACGTTCCAAGATGGCCTACGCGGTTTCAATATAACTTAAGATAGCATCCGACACACCTCCATGAGGCTCCAAGACCGCCTCAGGACGGTTCCAAATGCCCTTCAAGCTTTCGAAGGCACCTCCCAAGAAGCCAAAATCCTTCAAAAACCTACGTATCGTCCGTGGTGTTGTGCCGTCTGGCCTTTGCGTTTCCGATGTGCCTCTCAGGGTCCTCAAGATGGCTCCAAGATGGCCCAAGAAGCTCCAAGAGGGGCCCAAGAGGGCACCAATGCAGCCAACAGGGCGCCAAAGAGGCGTCCAAGAGCGCCCGACGAGGGCCCCGAGACGCCATCGTTCGGCCTACGAGGGGAAAACTTACTTACAACAGCTCTCTGCTTTGAGCCGTGGCTTCCAAGACTGCCCCAAGACACTCCCAAACCTCCCCATGGCCCATAGAGTCCCAAGAGGGCCCCAAGTCCCCCCAAAAGAACCTCAAGAGGGCCCCAAGAGGCCTTCCGAGGATGCCCAGAGGCCTCTAAACGACAGATCCAGAAAAGCCGTCTCCTCATCCTCCTTGTCCTGGTCCGTTCCTTGCTTCCTTCCTGCGATCGGTTCTGGATGGGCTGGTGGGGATGCACGAAATGCCAAACATTAGCATCAAACTCATAGAACCTAGCATGGGGCGGTAGCCTGCGTTGATCCGCGACGAGGGATACGAGGACCCCAGGTCCGCCCTAACCCGCTTTTCAATCCTGAGGGGCCCGGGCCTCCAAAACAAGACAGAAATTAAACTATACGAGCCAATCCTCGAATGCCTCTCCTCGCAAGTGTGCCAGCGTGTCTTCACCCTCTCCAGGCATCCGACGGCGCGATTGTTGTCAATCCGCGGACCTAGAGCTCCCGACCCGTCCCTGGGCCCGAAGGGCAATTTCTCATCCCGGATCCATTCCTCATTGGCCCGAGGCCCAAGAACGGGCCCCAGAGGCAGAAATCATTGGAGGAAGCAAGGATCCCAAAAATCAGATCGTCGGAGATCTAAACTTCCAGGCCGTACGTCTGGCCTCCAGCGGCCGTTCGGGACGATCCGGGTACCCCCGGAACGTTATCGACGAGGCGAAGCCGCTGAAGGCATCCAGGATCGAAAACTCGCACGCCCGACAGTATTGGAGCGGAAACACTTACCACGATGTCCAACTGCAAACGTTGGCAAAATAGACACCTGCCGCTGATGGACAGGCGGCTGTCTGGCCCAAATAGTCAGCGTCCGCAGCGACATCGACAGCGACTCCCGCTCCAAAGGGACTGTGGTCGGCTTAGCCGCCCCGATACCCAACACACGACACGTGGCGTATTGATACGGATCTCAACGTAGACTGGAAACGTGGGTCTGACGAGATACGTTCACCAAGACGTGGGCCCATACATTGAGCCAACTCGCAACGGATGGAAACGGAAGATTTCAACACGGTACGTGTTGCGTATAAAACGGGCGTCTCGAGGCAGCTAAGGCGGTTGGTCTTCGTCCTAATTGTTTCCGTACCGACTCCGACATCTCCAGAAGGCGACGAAGATGTAAAGCAAAAACAAATAAAGAACCACCAACAGCAACAACAATCAGCTTAAGACTGATCGCTCTTGTCTGCTCGCGTGCCATTCAACAAAGAGATCCCAAACCCTCGATACCGTCCTCTTCGTCTTCGATCGTACCCCCGTGGGTGTCTAGATCTTCCTCACCTGCAACGTGTATTTCGTGCAGCCCCTGAGGCAGGGAAAGAGAGGACGGATGGAAAGAAGAGACAGGGGGGAAGGAGAAGAATGGAGCACGAGAGAGAGTAGCAGGAGAGGGGCCTCGGAGCAGAAAACACGTGGCAGAACCAGACGGGCAGATCGAGCGGACAGACCCTAACGGGCGGGCCGAAGAGGGCGGGCCCAGGCTGCCAGGTCGAGCAGGCGGGTTGCTGCAGCGTGCGTCCTGCATGGATCGCGAGGAAGCCTCGAGCCATTGTGCGATCCCCACATAAATCGTGAGGACATCCCCAGCGAGAGCGTGATTCCTGAGTGTCGAGGGCGCGGAGTTTGAACAAATTGCGAGGAAGTCCCACGCGAGAGCGCGATTCCTGCATAAGTTGTGAGGAAGTCCCGCGCGAGAACGCGACTTGGGAATACAGTGTCAAGAAGTATCAGGCGGGAGCCGCTGTTGTTGTAAACCCGGGGCCAACAATACAATTCTGAGACCCAATACTGTTCCTGATAAACAACAAGGTGCGAGCCCCGGAAAGGCACCTCAATTGAAACAACGGACAGCCCGCCCCTTGGCCCCTCGCCAGCCCCACGCCAAGAGGCGAGCATACATACGGGCGCAGCCCCGCGCTGGATGCGCAGCCCTCGGCTGGGCAAGGCAGGGCCCCATGGCTTAAAACTGCCAGCGACATATCCTCACCGCCCTGACTTGAAACTGCCAGCGCAATATCATTACACCACTCGCTTAAAACTGCCAGTGAAATATCCTCACCCCCCTGGCTTACAACAGCCAGCGAAGAATCCTCCCCCCCTGGCCTGAAACTGCCAGCAAAACATCCCCACGCCACTGGCCTGAAACTGTCAGCCAAATATATCCCCACCGCCATCGCTTAAAACTGCCAGCGAAGTATCCCCACACCCCTCGCTCAAAACTGTCAGTGAAATATCGTCACCGCCCTCGCTTCAAACTGCGGCGAAATATCATCACCCCCCCTGGCTTCAAACAGCCAGCAAAATATCATCGCCGCCCTGACTCAAAACTGCCAGCGCGATATCCTCGCATACCTCGAATAGAACTGCCAGCGAAGTCTCCTCGGCGCCCTCACTTAAACTGCTGGCGAAATATCCTCACACCTCTCGCTAAAAGCTGCCAGAGAAACATCCTCACCCCCCTGGCCTACAGCTGCCGTCGAAATATCCCCACAGCCCTCGCTTAAAACTACACCCCTCGCTTAAAACTGCCGGCGAAATATCCCCACGCCCCTGGCCTACAACTGCCAGCAAAATATCGTCACCCTTCTGACTTACAACTGCCTGTGAAACATCCTCACTGCCCTCGCTTCAAACTGCCAGCGAAGCATCCTCACACCTCTCGCTTGAAAAGCTGCCAGCGACATATCCTCACCACCCTGGTTTGAAACTGCCAGCGAAAGATCCTCACCGCCCTGACTTGAAATTGCAAGCGGAATATCTCAACACCCCTTGCTTAACACAGTCCGCGGAATATCCTCACGCCCCTGGCCCAAAACTGCCAGCGAAAGATCTTCCCCCCTGGCTTAAACTGCCAGTGAGCTATCCTCACCGCCGTCGTTGAAAAACGCCAGCGAAATATCCTCACGCCCATGGCCGAAAACTGCCAGCAACATATCCTCACCGCCATCGCTTAAAACTGCAAGCGAAATATCCTCACCATCCTGGCTTAAAGCGATCAGCACAAGATCCTCACCACCCTGGGCTGGAATTGCAGCGACATATCCTCACTGCCTCGAAGTATCATCCCCCCCTCTGGCCGAAAGTTGCTAGCGAAATATCCTCCACTCCCTGACTTAAAACGGCCAGCGAAATATCCCCATCCCAGGAGATAAAACTGCCATCTGACGGCTTTGCTGATTCAGTTGTCAGTTCTGCCAGTCAGTCAATCAATCACTCACTCAGTCTGCTTCCCCAAAAATCAAATTACGGGCTGCGCCCGTAAACAAACACACACACACACACTGTACCCCGGAGGGGGGATCCACAGTTATTATTTTTAGAAATGCAAATTCAACCACAACGACAGCATCAGCAGCAACTACAACAACAATCATGTTAAGACTGGTCGCCCCTACCTGCCCACGTGCCAATCAATACGTATATCCCAAACCCTCGGTACCCCCCCTGGCCGTCATCGATCGTACCCCCTTGGGGGTACATCTTCCTTACCTGCCACGTGTATTTAGCGCAGCCCCTAAAACAGATGAAGAGAGGACGGGTGGAAGGGGGAGGCAGAATAGTGGAGCACGAGAGAAGTTAGCAGGAGGGGAGCAAAGATCAGAAATCAGCTGGTAGAACCAGACGGGCAGATCGGGTAGGCAGACCCATAGCGGGCAGGTCGGGAAGGCGGGCCCAGGCGACGAGGTCGAGCAGGCGGGTTGCTGAAGCGTGGGTCCTGCATGAGTCGCGAGGAAGCCTCGAGCGAGAGCGCCGTTCCTGAGTTCGGGGGCCTTCTTGGCCAGGGGCTCTCGGAGTAAACCGTGAGGAAGTATCGAACAGGAGCCCTCGTGGCTTTGCCTCCACCAATTTAATAAAATTGCGAGAAGTCTCGAGCGAGAGCGACGTTCCTGAGTTCGGGGGCCTCTCTGGCCAGGGTGTCTCGGGGCAAATTGTGAGGAAGTATCGAGCGGGAGCCGTTGTTGTCGTAGCTGGGCCTCCAAGGGCGTACATTTCGGGTCAAGCCAACGCTCGAGCGGGAGCCTCGTTTTCAGAGAACGTGTAGCCGGCGTCGAGGCGAGAGCGCGCGGAAACGGTTCCGGAGATCAGCAATAATTATTACAGGGCAGTTGTTTTAAATACATTGGACTTTTCTAACATATGGGATTTGTAAGACATGACTAATGTATGAATAATTGTATCCATGAACGCATCGTTGTTTCTAATACTAGATCCTTGCATGTTTAATACATGATCCGCACGCGGAGCATGTATTAAACACGGCACTGCATTTAGAAATGAAACACATTAACAACAACAGCAGCAGCAACAACAACAACAAAAACAAAACGATCGTCGGAGGTCTGAGAACGTCGCCGCGCATCGCCGTCGGAGACGCACGGACCTGGGTCAGTGCAGACCCGGGACAGTCAGGCTTTGCAAGCTCCCGCAGGATCCTGCCGGATCCTGCGCGCTACAGTGGGACCTAGGCCAGAAGAACATCCTTCAAGAACACGACATCCATTTGTCGGCCAGAACAGCGCATCCAAGGATACCCTCCCAGGATGCACAAGAACATCCAACAAGTACGAAGAACATTAGGGTACCCTCCCCGAACCGACCTCGGTCTTTTACCTCGGTCCGACTGTTCCCGGGGTCAATGCAATCCTGGCTCTGCAGGATCCTGCAAGATCCGGCGCTCTGGCTGACCCCCTTCTGCATCGACCCCCGTCCCAAGGCTCCCGACTGAGTTGGCATGGGGGAAGCGGGTCCTGAGCGAAACGGGTCCTGGGCCCCGGGAACGACCACGGTGAAAAACCTTAGGACCCCGTTCCGCCAGGACACGCTTCACCCATGTAGAGGCCTCCTAGATAGGGTCCGAGTAGATGGGGTCGAAGGATCACGCCACATCGCCAATGAATCGCCAATGTATTGGCGATGCATCGGCGATGCACTGGCGACGTCGGCGATGCATCGGCGACGTGTGCGTGGAGACAAATCGGGCTCCGCGTCGAGCCGCACCGCCGCTGCATCGGCGGTACAGCGCGAACCTCCGACCCCATTTGCTCGGACCCCATTTGGACGCCCTAGACTTAGGTCGGGCATGTCCTCCTGCAGGCGGATTTGGGAGGAAGAATAAAAAATAATAAACAAATTCTCAACATAAGCAGAAATAGCCGAAACATCGTCCCTGGACTATTTTTTGCCTATCTGTGAATGGATGCCCCCTGCAGAGGGACATGCCCGGCTCACGCCTACACCATGGCGACCGACTGGATATCGTTTCACCGATCCCCACCCCCAGCGGCGTGGCCTGCGCCCCACTGGCCGATTTAGCTCCCATATAGAGGTCGTTCCCTTCGGGCTTCGAGGGGTGCATCCCTAACCGGGGTGGTAATTTGGTGGGGGTCTCGAAAGGGATGGGGACCCAGAGATCCGATGTCGTGTTTTTTTTCAATACGGGGTCCCCGGAAGTCTCGACCCTTTCCCCCTGCAGGACCGGCTTTTCATCCTGAGTCGTTTCTTGACGGTCCCGGGGTCTGGCGAGGGCCGCTAGAGGCGGAAAATCGAGAGAAACCCCCGCCTTGCTTTTCTCAGTGCGTTCTGGAGGCCTGGGGATGGGCAACGGTGACACGATGACCGACCGACGTCGCCCGGCAGCGTCCGCGCCGGCGAACCGCAGGTCCACGCCCCGCAGTGGCAGCGGCACGGGCTGCCGCATGGGCGCCGGCGCGCGCCCCGGCGGGCGCCGCGGCGGGCACACCGCGCGCTGGCGCCGCGGGCGGGCTCCGCGGGCCGGGCGTGTGGCAGGCGGCAGGCGCGAGGGGCAGCGGCTCCTCCTCCTCCTCCTCCTCCTCCTCCTCCTCCTCCTCCTCCTCTTCCTCCTCCTCCTCCTCCTCCTCCTCCTCCTCCTCCTCCTCCTCCTCCTCCTCCCTCCCCCTCCTCCTCCTCCTTCTCCCCTTCCCCCCCTCCTCCTCCTCCTCCTCTCCTCCTCCTCCTCCTCCTCCTCCTCCTCCTCCTCCCCCTCCTCCCCCTCCCCCTCCTCCGCCTCCTGCTCCTCCTCCCCCTCCCCATCCGTGCCACCAGAGAAGTGCTGGCCCCGGCATTTCACCCGAGACCTCTTCTGCGCCACAGGGGGGGCGGACGGAGGCGCCCAAGATTAGGTCGGGCATGTCCCCCTCCAGGCGGATTGTGGAAGAAAAGGTTAAGATAGCTAAAAAAGAAATCAAAACTGGTCGAACAATGATCGAAAAATCGTCCCCAGACTATGTTTTGGACTATTTTTGAATGTTCCTCCTGTAGAGGGACACGCACGACTGAAGCCTCAGGTGGATTGGGACCAGGACACGCAACAACTTGTTCGTCGGCGGCGGGGCAGGAGGCAGTCCGCTCGAGCGCGTGGCTCTCTTCGGGGCAGCCGAAAGGCTACGTGGCCGGCGTGCAAGAGACGGGGAGAGAAAGAGAGACGAGAGCGACCGAGCGGGGGAGGGGAGAGCGCTGGCTGTCCCAAAAACACCTGCGTTCGACGACCGGCGTGCATGCTTTCAAGCAGCTTCCGCATGCGCTGGCTCCCCGTGTGCGTGCGGGGGACGGGTCCACACCCGAGGGCGCCTGGCGGTCTGGACGCTTCTCGGCCGCGGCGCCACAGCTACGCTCTGCGGCTCTACGCGGATGGCACGCGCGGCGCGAGTCCATGGGGTCGGGCGTCCATGGTGTAGAGCCTCGGAGATACGGTCAACCCGTAGAATGAGGACGCGCGATAAGGATGCGAGGGCCTTGGCAGGCCATGTCGACACCCTGCGGGCGGGACGGGGCCAGCGAACCCGGCCAAGGATGGGCCGAAGGGGAAGGATGCAAGGGTAACCTTGGAGAGCCGCTGATCCTTGCTATGCGGGTTCATTGCAGGGTGAAGAATCAGCTCACGTAGATGGTTTTCCTGGGGCCTCCTGGCGCCTGGAGGCGCCCGTGTATCGAGGAATGGGCCCTGCGGCGGGGCCGAAACCAACTGCAGACATCAGATGCTGTACCTGCAGGGTTTCCCCCGAGGCGCCTCTCCTTCTTTCCGCGATTCTCCGGCCTCGATCGGACCCCGCAATGGCCATCAAGGTTGGACCCGGGACGCAAAGCTGCCCCCAGGGCAGGCCGCGGGGACATCTGCAGCGGGCGACGAACGGTATAGCATAAGCTGTTCCGCCGACGGGCATGCCTGCCCCGGGGCGGCCGGAATGTTTGCACCCCGGTGTTCCACCGTGGGTGTAAACTTTCCTCGGCGGCGAGCGAGCCTTCGCAGAAGGACTTCCGAGAAGATGTCCAAGCCTTCCCCGCAGTCCCGCCGCCTTCTGAGAAGGCCTCCTCCTTCTCACTTCCCCCCCTCGCTCGCCCCCGACTCCCGGCCGCCCTGGAGCAGGAGTCCCCGACGGCGGAGCAGCTCCTGTCATGTACCGTTCCTGGAGGCCTGGACGTGGGCAGCAGCACCAAAAAACAGGGGGCCGCCTCTACCAGGCCAAGATGATCCTAGATTTCGGTGTTGGTGCTACTCTTGCGGCCATCCAGGTGGCACGAGTCTTACCACCATCACCGAAACCTTGGATTGCAAAAAAAACCTTCGATTGCAAAAAAAAAAACCTCGGATTGCAATCCTTCGATCATCTGCCCTCGGTGGAGGCTCACCGCCGCTGCTGGTTCCTGGTGCCGACCTCTCGGCCTCCGACGGCCTTCGCCCGCTATGCGCCCCTCGTCTCGCCGTCGCACGGACGCCCAGCTCCCGTGCCTTTTTCGGTATCGTGCGTGTTTTTTTTGCTCGATGGTCCGCAGGAGGAGGAGGAGGAGGAGGAGGAGGAGGAGGAGGAGGAGGAGGAGGAGGAGGAGGAGGATGGTTTCGATGGTCCTCGCCGAGAAAAAAAAAAATGCACACGTCCGAGCGATGCCAGGTCGTGCTGCCACAAAGGAGCGCCGAGACGAGGCACGGAGGCGCGCGCTCCCCCTCTCGTGGCCGCGGCGAGCCTCGGCCGCGAGGCTCCCCCGCGACCTGGATCCCGGGCGCCCGACCTCTCCGGGGGCACCCACTATACACCAACACCGATCCTGGCCCAGGATCACCCTGGGCCCAGGATCGGTGTATACGCCTTCTTGCGCAAGGCAGGAGGGCGCATACACCGATCCTGGGCCCAGGGTGATCCTGGCCAGGATCGGTGTTGGTGTATGGTTGGTGCCTTCCTGCCCGGGGCGCGACTCCCGTCCGGGCACCCGGGGCGCGGCCCTGGATTGACCCTTCGTAAGGGGCCGAACTTTATACACCGATGCTTTTTTTTTCTGGTCCCGCACTGAGATTCGCACAAGGAAGCGGATTCTGGATTCTGGTGTATACGGCATCCTGGCGTATCTGTTGTTTGCTGTTTCCACGGGGAGGCGCGGAAAAAAGTATACACCACACCACCCCGACGACGTCCCCGACCCTCAAAAAAAGTCCTGGGGTTGAAGAACCGCCGGCCACTGGCAGTGTGCATGCTCCAGTTTCCGACTTAGGTCGGGCATGTCCCCCTACAGGCGGATTTTGGACGAAAGAGAAAAAAATAGTCAGAAACAAAGATAATCCCAAATAGTCAAACATACTCAAAAATTCGTCCCCAGACTATTGTTTGACTATTTGGGAACATCCCTTCTGTAGAGGGACAGGCCCGACTCCACAAGTACCCCTGACCGCACCCAGCCCTGATGACTCGGGCCTCTGACGATCCAGGGTCAGGTCGGGCATGCCCTCCTGCAGGCGGATGTTGGAAGAGCAAACAAAAAAAAACTGACAAAAAATCACCACAAACTGTTGAGATTGGTCGCAACATCGTCCATTGACAATTTGTTCAACTAGTCTTAAGTCGGGCCTGTCCCCCTACAGGGGGATTTTCTACGAAAGCAATAAACATACCCCAAACATAATCAAAAAAAAAGTCCCAAAATAGTCTGGGGACTATGTTTGGGCAATTTGTTTTAACCTGTTTGGGGCATGCTTGGGGTATTCTTTATTTTTCGTCGACAATCCCCCTGTAGGGGGACAGGCCCGACATAAAACTAGTCTTCAACACTCCTCCTGTAGGGGGGCCCGCCCGCCTGAACTCTCGGGCACGGCCCCGAACACCGGAGCCCCTCCCGAGCCCAGGGGCCCTCCTCTCGCACGCCTGGACCGCAGCACGCCTGGAGCCGCGCACGGAGGGCAACAAGAAGTCACGCCCTCGCCTGCTGAAGGGGCCCCGGGACACACACATAAGCACACACAAGGAACAGGATTCCGCATATGTTCTCATAGCTTTCGTGGCTTTCGTCTTCCCCCCCACTTCCAATGCTTCCCCTATTTCCTGGGGATCGACGGTTGATTGTGTTTGTGTGGTTCTTTCCCTCCTGACACACAAATACATACGCACAAATCGTAGGATCCCGTGTATTTTCTCATATTTTCATGGGTTTTCGTCTTCCCTCCCACTTCCTATACTTGCCCCTATCTCCTGGGGATCGACGACTCATTGTGCCCGTGTGCTTCCTCCCCTCCAGCCCCACCTGCTCGGAACCCGTCTGGGAGGCCTGGAGACACTGCAGTCGTCGGTGTCGGCGGCGTCCGTTTGGAGTCCCGAAACGGTGCGGTGACAGACCGTGCGGT
>CAUYUJ010020034.1:32928-82928 GCA_963575745.1 Prorocentrum cordatum
AAAAAGGAGGCAAGAGGAAGGCAGGAGGAGGAGGAGGAAAAAGGGAGGTGGGTGGAGGGATAGGGGGAGGAAAAGAGAAGGAGAAGCAGGGAGAAGCAGTGAGGAGAGAGTCACGTCACGAAGGACGGGGTCACGGAGGAGGGAGAAGGAGAGAGGGAGGGGGGAGAGGAGAGGAAGGAGGGAGTACTGAGCAGCGGGGAATGAGGCAGGACAGAGGGAGGCGGAGGAGGGAGGAGGAGGAGGAGGAGGAGGAGGAGAAGAAAGATGAAGAGATGTGAGGAAGGAGGAATGAGGACGAGGAGGAGGAGGAGGAGGAGGAGAAAGAGGAGGAGGAGGAGGGGAGGAGTACGAGCAGCGGCCCGGAGGGGGGGCGCCCGCGCGCGCACGCGCGCGCGGCGGCTGGCCGCAGCGGGGCGCCGTCCGCCGTCGACGCCGCGGCCGTGGGTGTCGCCGCCGTCGCCGGCGAGGTCGCCGCCGCCGTCGCCGTCGTCGATGTTGCGGTCGTCGTCGCCGCCTCCTCCTCCTCCTCCTCCTCCTCCTCCCTCCTCCTCCTCCTCCTCAACCTCCTCCTCCTCCTCCTCCTCATCGTCCTCCTCCTCCTCCTCCTTCTCCTCATCCTCCTCATTCCTCATATCACTTCCTCCTCCTCCTCCTCCTCCTCCTCCTCCTCCTCTTCCTCCTCCTCCTCCTCTTCCTCCTCGTCCTCGAGGAGGAGCAGGGGAGGCAGGAGGGAGGCAGGGAGGGACGGAGAACGGAGAGAAGGGAGGAGAGAGCAGCAGCAGCAGCAGCAGCAGCAGCAGCAGCAGCAGCAGCAAGCAGGGGGGAGGAGCAGAAGGTCTCCTGTGAGAGGCGCGGCCATCACCCCCACGGCGAGGGCGCCGATGTGTCCAGGCCGATCGAAGCAGATCGAGCCAGGTCGAGGCACAGCCAGGAGGAGGCGCGGCTCTCGGCGCCCTCGCGCCCCTCGCGGCGAGATCGGCTCCCACCGCCGGGGGGGGGGGGGGGGGGAGCCCCTCCGATCGCCCCTGGGAGGTGCCTACCCCGCCCGAGGGGCCCCCCTGCGGCTTCTCTGCGGCACGCAGAGAGGGGGATAGGGGGAGAGAGGGGGGGGAAGGCTTCTCGGAAGGGGGCTGCTTCGTAGAGGGCGCCAGCCTCACATGTATAGAGAGAAGGCCTGGGGAAGGCTTCTTCAAATGGGGGGCTGCTTCTCAGAAGGGGGGCTGCTTCTTAGAAGGGGGCTACTTGTATGTCGGGAGGGGGGAAGGCTTCTTCGAAGGGGGCTGCTTCTTAGAAGGCGCCTTCTAAGAAGCAAGGGTATTTCTGAGAAATCTTCACCCCTCCCCCTACCCCCCTCTGCGCGTGGCCGACCTTCCCGGAGCGCCATGTCACTCTGATCCGCAATCCCAGAGACCCCCATCGGGCCACGCAGAAAATCATGACGACGCTGCTTCTGCATGTGCGGCCTCTGGGTGCCCTTCCCAGCCTCCGTGACCGTGAAAACGACGACTCGGGATGAAAGAGCGGTCCTGGGGAATGGGTCCAGACCGTGGGGGTCCACGTCATGGTCGGGGATTGCAGGGTGCTACGAGCCCGTTGTTTGTTATCCGCGATATCGGCCGCGACCGGCCCAACTCGTCGCCGCCTTGCCCCCCCCCCCTGGTCACGTCACGACTCGCGCCGGCGCGGTCTGGACACCAGCCACTCCCGAGCATTCCCAGACGGCGCCGGCGCGAATCGCGACGTAACCGGCCCCCTCCCCTCCCCCACCCCTGGCCAAGCCCGTAGTCGCCGAAAGACGCTCGCTGCGTGCCCGAATCTGCGACGACGTGAGTTTCTGACCCTGGCGTTTTCCCTCGAGCTCGGTATCCTTGGGCCCGTTTTCGGGCCCCGGGGCCATCAGATAGGAAGGAGGAAAGGCGACACCAACACCAACAGGGCGAGGAGATGTGAGGAGGCAAGGGGGAACTCCCTGGTGGTGTGGTCCCCCCCTCTCGCTCGAGACATCCCCAGCCTCCAGCTCGGAGAGGCATCGTGGACCTCCTCGCTGGCGGTGGGCCCCCTGGTGGTGTTGGCATCGCTTCTCCTCCCTCCGCTCAGACCGAGATCTTGGACGAAGAGCTACCCCCCAGGAGAGGGGGGGTCGGGAGCCCTGGGGCCGCAGATGGAAGCACTCAGATCCCTGGACGTCTGTGAAGAGCCCTCCCAAATGGAGTCCGAGCTCATGGGGTCCGAGCCGAGGATCGCGCCGCGTGGCCGGTGCGTCCCAGAGGCACCACCGACGAGGTGCATCGGCGAGGCATCGGCGCACCGCCGGCGTGCCTCGGGAGGGCCGCGCTCCGCGTCGAGGCGCACGGCAACCTCTGCAGGCCACATCGAAGAATCGTCCCGGGGACCTCCCTGGGGGGGCCCCCCCCAGAGGCCTCCAAGAGGCCCCCAGGAGGCCTCCAAGAGGACCCAAGCGGTTCCAAGAGGCTCCTCCGAGACAACCAAGACGGCCAAGAACCCCGCAGGACCGCCAAGAGACCCCCAAGACGTCCCAAGACGCCACAGAGAAACGCCCAAGAGATGTCTCAAGAGGCTCCGAGAGGCATCCAAGAGACCTCTGGCCCTTTTGCTTGCCCTCCTCCTTTTGCTCCTCCTTCCTCCTCCTACTCCTTCCCTTCCTCCTCCTCCTCCTCCTCCTCCTCCTCATCATCATCATCATCATCATCATCATCCGATTCATCTTCCTTCTCCCCACTCCCTCATCAATCCATCCAGCCTCCTCCTTCTCCTCCTCCTCCCTCCTTCGCACGGTTCGGCCGTCCCCCTCTTTGCTCCCGCATTTCCCTGATCACCTCAACTCGCCTGGACCTCGCTTCTGGATGGGCTGGTGGGGACACGCGAAGCGTCTAGAATAGTTACTCAAACGTTCCCCCAAATAGTCCCAGAATGGCCCGAAAGCGCCCACCACCGAGCATGCACGGTAAGAGTCCCGAGCGCGCGCGCAGCCCCTGGAGGGCCGACCCGTCGGGAACTCTGTACACCGTGCCGCGGCGGCGGCCCCTGCGGCACGCGATGCCCTGCGAGCGGAAGGCGTGCCGCTCCGCTCTGCGGGGCGGGCAGCCCGTGGCTTTTTCGCCACGTGACCAAGGATGCTCCTCGATGGTCCTCGCCGAAGGAACAATGCACACGTCCGCGCGATGCCAAGTGGCCAGCGTGCCGCGCAGAAGCATGGTTGGGCCAGAGCCGACGGAGAGCGACACGCTGGCCAGACATCCCCGACCAGAGCTGCCCTCGTTGCGAGGACGGCGCCCATGCACCGTACATGCCATGTCCGGGCTCCGTTCAGGCCCCGCTCCAACGTGGTACGGTGCAGAGTTCTTGGGGCTCCTAAGGGCCGAGCATAGGGAACCGAACTCTATGCACCGACGCCTTTGTCTGGCCTCGCACTGAATCTCGCACAGGAAAGCGGATCCTGGTGTATACGGGATCCTGGTGTATACATTCTTCGTTGTTTCCCCCGGAAAACGGGAAACAAGTATACACCACACCACCCCGACATCGTCCCCGACCCTCAAAAAGTCCTGGGATTGGGAAAAATGTATATGTTCCAGCTTCCGAGATAAACTATGCACCGTGCGTACCGTTCCTGGGTCGCAGATCGACAACGCCTGGGGAGACGCCAGCGCGGTACGGTGCATACATATCGCCCGCGGACTCTTTCCTCTGCGCAGCAGCGCGGGCGGAACCGCAGAGCGCATCGACGCGCTCCAAAACGTCGCCTGCGTTGAGAAACGTGTGGCAGCAGGCACCGCGTGCACGGGGCCGCGGGCTGGGGACGGAGCGAGAGGACAGGGGGCAGAGGAGGAGCGCTGCAGTCAGAGTCTAGAGTAAGGACGCAAGCTTAGGTCGGGCGTGTCCTCCTACATGCGGATTCTGGATGAAAAATGAAAATAGCAAAACAAATCTTCAAAATAGTCGACAATAGTGGAAAAATCGTCCCCAGACTACTTTTTGACTATTTCTGGATATTGCCCCTGTGGAGGAACATGCCCGACTTAAGCGTTGCAGTCGAAGTCTGGAGTAAGGAGACAAGACCCTTGCCAGTCCCATGTTTGCCATTCAGAGCTCCCTGGGCGTCAATGTTGGCTCGGGAGGGGCCGCAAGATCAGAGATGCAAGGGCAGCCCTGATGAAACAGCGCACCCTTGCTGCGGACGTTGACTGTAGGGAGCGACCTGCTGAGGGGAAGCGGGGGGGGAAGGGGAACATCGAGCTGGAATTAAGTGAGGCCTGTCCCCCTACAGGGGGATTTTGGACGAACAACAAAAAATGGTCAAACAAATCCCCAATGGTTGATATATATATATATATATATATACATACATACATACATACATACATACATAAAATTAGATTTAAAAAAACTTCACCAGGCTATTGTTTTACGATTTTTGGATTTCCCCCCAGGTAGAGGGACAGGCCCGACTTAAGCGTAGGGAGCGGCCTACTGGGGGGGAGCGGGGCGGGGGGGGAGGGGGGCACATCGAGCCGGAACCAGCGATGCATCGCCGACGGATCGGAGATGAGCCCCCGATGGCGAACCCGCACGCTCCACTGGGCGGGGCGGGCTCCTGACCCCCCCCCGGGGAGCAGCTGGGCCACTGGGGGCCGATGTCGTCTCGCCTGAGTCTATCGAGGGCCCTCTGACCCCAGACAGGATCGCGTCGTGAGAAAATCAGGACGGCAAGTCTTCCACAATTTTCGGCCCTGGGGGGCACCCGCCGGGCCTCGGGACCGTCAACAAAACGCTTCAGGACGAAACACCGGTCCTGGGGAACCGGGTCGAGACTTCCAGGGGCGCCGTATTGAGAAAATCAGGACGTCGCATGTCCGGGGCTGTGGGGCCACAGCTCGGCTCTGCGGCGGCCGTTCGCGACGATCTGGGCCCCCCCCCCGGCCCCGAGCGCTCCGGCGAGGCACGGCGCAGGTGCTGGAGAACACCCCCGAGCCTGGAAGGCCGCTGACAAAAAACACAGGAGCGCCGAAAACCTCGAGCCTCGAACCTCGAACCTCGGCGATGCGCAGCCCCATCTGAGCCCATCCCACCTGGTGTTGCCCCTGGAGGAGGGAGGGAGGGAGAAGGAGTAAGAGGAGGAGGATGAGGAAGAGGAGGAGGAGAAGGGAAAGGAGGAGGAGGAGGGAAAGGAGGAGGAGGATGAGGAGGAGGAGGAGGAGGAGGAGGAGAGGAGGACAAAGTGCAAACCCAAGACTCATCAAAGATGTTGCAATAGATCCCCCCTCCAAGTGCCCTCTCCGTACGCTCTTGCCAAGGTTCATTTTCGCGGAGGGAAATGCCCGTCAGATGACAACCGCTTGAAATCCCTGAGCTGCGCCAGAGCACCAATTCCTGGGACTTCCACGCTGCGAGGGAATCAGACAATGGCGCCCTGCCGCCCCTGCATCGTGCGAGAGAACGAGTTCTTGGATTGAAACACCGCGACCAGCGTACTCCAGATCTCGTAATAAAAGGGAGGGGGTCTGGACCCTCCAAGACAAGCCATTTCAGACCCCCCCCCGTGGGAGAACCCTCCAAAACATCGTCCCCAGACCCCCCCAGGCCCTCCAAGATAGCCTGGAAGAGACTCCCCCGAAATGAGACCCCCCTCATTACGAAATCTGGAGTAACTGGTGCAGCCGACAGTCCGACAGCATGCCAAGACCTTATTTCTGGGACGTGATTTGGCGGCGCGCACAAGGGGGTGGAGGGAGGGGGAAGGCTTCTCAGAAGGAGGCTGCTTCTTAGAAGGCACCGGCCTTTCACCTATAGACAAGGCCCGCGCCTTCTAATAAGCAGGGGTGCTTCTAAGAAGCCCTACCCTTGTGGATGCCATGACAATGGACACTCTAACAATCCGATCATTGAATTCAAAACGTGTTTAAAATGTGTAAAACATGTGGTAAAAGTGTCACACATGTTTTACATGCTCAAAACTTTGTTTGAAGCATGTTTTAGACAGCTGGCAATTATCTCGCAACATGCTTCCTCTCCGTTGATCGTCCTCCACAACCCTGCTCCCTCCCCCCACCCCCCTCTGCGCGTGGCCGAGCGAACCGTGATTAACCCTGGGGCGCCGAGGCGAGAGCCACACCTCGAGAGGGAACCGCCCCCTCCGTCCGTGAGGCTCCAGCAGATGTCTATACGACGAGCGCGCGCGGAGCGGAGGCGCGAGCCACAGCTTGCAGGCGGCCCGGGCTCCACCACTCGAGGCAGGGATGTATCCATATCCACCGCCTGGGAACCGACGCCCTGGTGCCCCAGCGGGCGGTGGACA
This sequence comes from Prorocentrum cordatum, assembly GCA_963575745.1. NCBI lineage: Eukaryota > Dinophyceae > Prorocentrales > Prorocentraceae > Prorocentrum > Prorocentrum cordatum. Next base: position 39,245 of record CAUYUJ010020034.1, read on the forward strand.
TGGATACCTATTTCGGCCCCTGGGGGCCCGAAGATGTCCATATCCACCGCCTGCCGAGGCTCCGAAAACTGACCCTTCAGGCGGTGGTCATGTTTTTTTTTATTACACCCCTCACGTCGACCACGGCGGCTGGATGCCTCGACAACTTAGACCACTGCCCCCGGACATGGAGGGAAGCCGGGCTGCGTGGGCAGCCGACCACCAAAGAATACGGAGACGCTATCAGGCACGTGGCAGGGACAGCGAAAGAGCACCCGTGACAATTATTGCCCGGGGGCCAGGGCGGTGGTCATGTATAAATTCCCGCCTCAGACACCAGGGAAAGACTTGCAAATACTCAGCTTGCGGATCGCCCCATCCATCGTGAGGGCGTCTCGGGCGAAGCGCCGGGGGCCCGCCCGATCGACACGCCCCGGGGGTGCGACAGGGAGGAATGCCTGATAAGGCAAGAAGGAACCTGGGAGGAGGAGGAGGAGGAGGAGGAGGAGGAGGAGGAGGAGGAGGAGGAGAGGGAGGGGCAGGAGGAGGAGGAGGAGGAGGCGGAGGGGGACAAAGAGACGGAGGAGGACGCGGAGGAGGCGGAGAAGGCGGCGGCGGAGGAGGATCACGCGGAGGAGGCGGAGGAGGCGGCGGAGGAGGCGGCGGCGGAAGAAAGGGGGGAAGCGACGACGGAGGCAGGGGGGAGGGGAGCAGGGAGGACGCACGGGAGCACGACGCGTGGGCGGCGAGCGGGCGGAGGAGCGGGAGGCAGGGGGTCGGGGGAGCGGGGGCGCGGGCGGCGAGCGGGCGGGGAAACGCCAGTTGGGTCTTCGAAGGGCCCGCGGGCCGGCGCAAGCTCGCACTCCCAGGCACAATCTCGCCTGCCGAGAGGCATCGTGCGCTCCTGCCTTCCGGGCGGGCAGGGGGGGGGGGCGGGGGGGGGGGCCGGGAGCGCACAACAGCGGGGGGCGGGGCACGACGACGAGGAGGGCAAGACTCGGCGGCGGGCACCCTGGGGGAAACGCAGGCGGGGGGGGCCTCCTCAGAGGGCTCAAGGGGCCTCTTCTGGGCGACGGGAGGTCGCTGCCTCGCCCCCTCCTGCCTATCCCTTCCTGTCGTTGCCCCTGAAGCCCTCCCTCTCCCAAGCCCAGGGTCAGGTCGGGCTCGGGCCCGTCCCCCTACCGGCGGATCTTGAAGGCAAAGCTAGAAAGTAGTCAAACTATATTCAAGAATAGGCAAACGCAGTCGAAACATCGTCGTTTTACTATTTCTGACTCTGCCTCCTGTGGAGGGACAGGCCAGACGTAAGCCCAGGGGCGTCCAAGGAGGGGGGGGCGCCCCCGAGGCGGGGGCGGCAAGAGCCGCGGCCCGAGGCGGGTGCGCGGACGAGGGCTACTTCGAGGGGCCAGCGGGCGCGCCCCGCAGGGGAGCACCGCAGGGGGGCCACGGCATCCGGTGTCAGGTCGGGCGCGTCCCCCCACGGGCGGATGTTGGAGGATCAGTTTGAAATACCCCCCAAAAAATATTCAAAACAGTCAAAGATGGTCGGAAAACCGTCCCCGGACTATATTTTGACTACTTTTGCAGATTCCTCCTGTAGAGGGGCACGCCCGATTTCAATCTGGTGAGACGTCGTGGCTCCGGCCATGATTAGGCGGCGACCGAGGGGGGAAAGGTGAGAAGGAGAAGGCCTTATCAGAAGGCGGCGGGGCTTCGCAGAAGGCCTCTGGCCTACCAAAAGGCTTTCCTGTCTTCGGGGAAGGCTCAAAAAACCTTACAGAAGGCTTGGGGACTTCGGAGCCTTCTGAGAAGGCCCGCCCCTGTCTCACTCTCCCCCCTCGCTCGCCGCCGAATGATATCGCCCCCTCCCAGTCATCACCTAAGACGAAGCCAGGACGAGGATCAAAACATCGGGTGCGGATAAATCGAGCATCTCTGAGATCTGGCGGCTCTGGAGAACGTCTCGGGCGCTGCGGCCTTTTCAGAACGTTCCGAAACGCTCTGAGAGCGTTCCAGAACGCTCTGCAACGGATTTATCCTCATCCTAGCCCCGCCCGGTCACCCCCACTCTCGGACCCCTCAGGCCCCCTCGACTAGATCTTTGTATCATTCGCGATACAATCAACCCGTAGAATAAGGACGCACGATAAGGATGCAAGGGCATTGGAAGGCCACGTCGACACTTTGCGAGCGGGGTGCGGCCAGCGAAAGCGGCCAAAGATGAGCCGAAGGGGAAGGATACAAAAGTAACTTTTGAAATTGCCCATCTATACTATGCGGGTTGACTGTAACTCCCGTGACCGGCCCCATCCCCCCCTTCCCCCTCCCCCAGTCACGTCACGATTCGCGCCAGCGCCGTCTGGGAAACAGCCAGTCCTGAGCATTCCTAGACGGCGCAGGCGCGAATCGTGACGTGACTAGACCCCTCCCCCCCCCGCCCCCGGTCATGCCCGCCCGTTACCGCCAGGGGACAAAAAAGCTATCTTCTATCCCCCCCCCCCTGCCTGTCTTCTGCGGCATCTCATGTGGCTCTGCCATACAGTCTTGCTGGCTCTTGAGAATCGGCACAAAATCGGCGCCAAATCGGCGCTAACCGACGCTCATCGATGCTAGTCGACGCTGAATCGGGGCAATCTCGCGAATTACCAAACGCTAGTAGACGCTGACGCACTCTACATGCGGAATTGCGAGGGTATACGAGGCTCCCATGAGTTGATTTGGCGGCGCGCACAAGAGGGCAGGGCGAGGTGGGAAGGCGTATCGAAGGAGGCTGCTTCTCAAGAGGCGACGGCCCTACATCTACAGATAAGGTCCGCGCCTTCTAAGAAGCGGCCTCCTTCTAAGAAGCCTTCCCCCCTCCCCCTACCTTAAGAAGCATATTGTTCACACCGTCGACCTCCAGAGGTCTGGACCCCTTCCCCGGGACTGCTTTTTCATCCCGAATCGTTTCTTGACTGTCCCGAGGCCTGGTAAGGGCCCCTGGAGGCTGAGAATAGCGACAAGTTTCCCGTCATGTCTCGCTTGCATCGCGCGAGGGGGTCTGGGTACGAAGCCTTCTGCGCGTGGCCGGCTGCTGCTGAGCCCGCCCGACCCGACCATCCCCCCTGGAGCCGCGCCCCCCCAGAGGCCGCCGCCGCTGCAGCAGGCGCCCGCGGCACGCCGCCGCGGCGGGTCAGACGCCAATGTTCAAGGACACCCCCAAGTTCTGCGACGTCAAGCCCTGCCAGGGGGGCCACCCGCTGTCTGGAGCCCCCATATCGAGAGCGGCGAGCATGTCCGCAGCCGCGCCCTCGCGGCCTCCACGTCCGTGTAGCAAATACGCGCGCGGAGGGGGCGTGGGTCTTTAACATGTTGATGGCGCTTGTGCGCTTGGCACATGCTGACACGTGCCCAGGCCGCACATGGGGAAATCTTTGTATATACACACATAGAAATATATGTAATATAATATGATAGAATAAAATAAAATATAATATAATGCAATATATTATACTAGAATGAAGTATAATATATTATAATATAAGACAGCATGATATAATACAATACAATACAATATAAGGTAACATAATATGATACGCTACAATATAATATGATATACTTTGATATCATATAATGAAATATAATATAAATTAGTTTGATGTAACATAATATACAATAATATATTCTGGTGCACTATAATATGATATAATATAATCCATTACGACCTACTAAACTAACATAACATATAATATAATATAACACTATATAATTATAGTATAATATATTATAATATCATAGAATATAATATAATATTATATTACATTATATAATATGATATAACATAATGCAATACAATGTAATACATTATAACATAACATAATATGATATGACATAGTGATACAATACAAAATAATGTAATAAAAATATGATAGTATGATACAACATGATATAATGTAGTATAATATAATACAATCGAATGTCATATGATATAACATGTCCTAATGTGATATACTATAATACACTATATATGTACGTATGTATGCAAGCATGTATGTTTGCATAGATGTTTACATATATGTCAACAAGCATATATATATACGTATGTATGTATGGATGTATGCATGTATGTATGTGTGTTTGTGTGTATGTATGTATTTATGCATGCATGTATGTATGTGTGTACGTATTCATTATATCTAACATGCGGTCGTCGGACGGGTCGCTTGTATAAATGCGCGCGCGGGGCTGATGAATGGACCCCGCGGGGCGCGAAACATTTGTTTAATCACGCGCGCTGGGGGGTCGTGTACCCCCCTGCACGGCAGCCTCAAAACAATTGTTTTTCGTATAGAAGTTACTGTAGGGATCGTATACATCCGAGGCGAAGGTTTCCCCCTCTCAGGCTGATTACTGACGTGTCACAGTCAGGGTTGTTGTTGTCATCGTCGTCGTCGTCCTCGTCATCGTCGTCCTCGTCGTCCTCGTCGTCCTCGACGTCGTTGTCGTCCTCGTCGTCGTCGTCGTCGTCCTCGTCCTCGTCATCCTCGTCGTCCTCCTCCTCGTCGTCGTCAACTACAGCGGGCCCACGCAGCACCCCCTCCATGGGGCATCTCCCGCAGTGCGTCGTCGTCGTCGCCATCGACAGCGGGCCTACGCAACCTCCCCCCCACCATGGATGGGGCATCCGCAGTGCGTCGTCGTCGCCGTCTTCGATTACAGCAGGCATTCGCAGCACACCCGCCCCCCCCACGGAGCAGCCGCAGAGCGTCATCGTCCGCCGTCGCCGTCGCAGTCGCCATCGCCGTCGCCGTCGCCGGAGGACATGCTGAGGTAGTGGAGGGGGGCGGGGAGGGGTGGAGAAGGAGAATGAGGAGCCCTTTCCGCTTGCCTCTGCCGCTCATCCACCCCTCTCCGTGTTCTGGTTTGCAGCCATGTCGGCACCGCCCGCCCGCTGAGGCGCCTCTTCCCCCCGCCTCCTCTTCCTCTGCTATATGTGGGAATTTTGGCCCAAGCGCCCCGCCATAGCGAAAGCGCTGCTGTCCCCCTCCGCTGAAGCGGCGCCGCTTGCGTCACGCCTGTCGCCCTCTCGTTGGTTGCCAGGCGTCGGCGCTAATCACCGGCGCCGCCGCCGTGTGCTTCCATTTGGCGGGCGCCCCCGCACCGCGATTCGCACGAGCAAGGGAACCATTTGTTTGATCACGCGCCCCCCGTGTTTTAATCACGATCTCCAGGAGGCCAGAATCCTTTCTTTGTTTTTAACAAGAAAGACGCTGGGACTCAATTAGCCTGACGAAGGACCCAACCATACAATGTACACCTACAAACCCATGTATACATATATACACACATATGTATATGTATATACACATGCAGCTGCGAATACCACAAGGCAGGCGATACGGAGGAGAGGGGCGATCAAACTACGAGTGTCGTACAGCATGGTCTCTCCTCATAAGCAGCGCGCCGCAAAAGGATGCAGCTCGAGCCCTGCGCGCGCGGCTACTGGGGCCGTCGGTGGAGCTCCCTATGGGTCCACGAAGCGTGTGAGGAGCGCTCCTACCTGGGAACGGGGCCGCCATGCGGACCTTGCCACTGGGGCTCCGGTGGAGCCACGAAGCGCGTAAGGGATGTGCCGAAATGGGCGGGTGGACGCATGCGGGCGCTGCCATTGGGACCTTCGGTGGAGGTCCCCATTATGGGGCCACGAACCGTGTGAGAGGTGTGCCAGAACGGTGATGATGACGACGACGACAACGACGGCGTCGTCAAGGACGACGACGTGACAGGTGCCAGCGGAAAGAGGCAGAAGTTACCAGCGTGGGAGGGGGGGGAGGTCGGTACAAGGGGGGAGGAGGGCAAGAGACCTTTCGGTGACCTTTCCCCGGGCGTCGAGTGACGGGAGGGGGGGGGGGGGCAAATGGAGGAGCGAGCACGGAGGAGAAGGACGGGGGAGGGACAGGAGGAAGGACGGGGGGTCTCTTGCACTCCGAAGGCTCCCCTACTGAGGCACGGCGCTCAGCGGCAAGCGTGCCAGGCGGGCCAGACTGCCGGCACAAAGTCCCACCAGCCCGCTGGGCTGAGGTGGTTCAGAGTGTTTCCTCTGCCCCCTCTTCCTCTTGCAGGAAAGCCCAGAATCGAATCGATAAGTCGGATCAGCGATCGAAATGGATCGGATCGGCAGAAATCGAGAGCCAAGTCGGAGAAAAAATCGAATCGGCAGAAATCGGCAGGTTTGCAGGCCTCCACTGCGGAATCGGCACCCAAATCGGATTCCGAAGTCGAATCGAATTGGAATCGGTGAATCGGCGACCATCAACATCGAATCGAATCGAACCGAAAAAACCGGAATGCGCCCTGCTCTTGGGGGGAGGGGTGCGTCACTGCAATTGTCAGCATACACCCCTGTCCCCGCCCGACCGGGGGCCAACCCAGACCCATGACCTCTTGCCCCGACAAGCCCTCTCGACAGCACAGGCCGACGTGCACGCTGCGGCGAGCTCTTGTCACCGAGCGATCACTGCGCACTGCTTTGTGATGGAGACGAGGGGTGGTGACGAAGGGGGGGGCGGCATATCTCGGCGGCGAGCCCGGGAGGGGGGGAAGCGGGAAGGGGCGGGCCTTGTCAGACGGCTCGGGAGTCCTCTGGCCTTCTCAGTCAGAAGTTCTCGAAGCCCTCCCCGAAGACACAGAGAACCTCTCAGAAGGCTCGAGGATTCCTGAGGATACCCACCGCCTTCTTGCAATATATTGCAATGATTTAAACAGTTCAGTGGTGCCCCTGGGCATTGCATCGGTTGTGCGCTGACAGGGCGCTGGCACAGCACAGGCGTTGCCTTGGAATCGACTTGGCACTGGATTTCTATTGAAGCCCTTCAGACAAGGATTCCTGGTGAATTCCCCCACAGAAGGACTCCTACTGAAATCCTCTATCTAGCCATCGCTCGGACGTCCATTCCCTGTGTCTGTTTCGGTTTCGTGCGTGGAATTTCCAGCAGGATGATCCAGGACACTCCTTAACAATCCCCGCCGAGAAAAAGTGCACACGCCAGAGCGATACCGAGCTATAGCAGGAGACCCAGCTCAATCACCCACAGAAGGTCGCTCGCCGCCGGATGCTGCCCGCTGCGCGCAGGCCAAGGGGCGGGAGCGGGCCTCGACGAAGTTGGCCTCCGCCTGGCACGGGTCTGCGGCGGGGCTGAGGTTCAGCTCGATGTTCGTGCGGCCCTCCTGTCCGGGGGAGGGGGGGGAGGCTTCGCAGCCGCAGCCGTCGTGGTCGTGGTCTTCGTCGGGGTCGTCGGGGTCGTAGCGGTCGTCGTGGTTGTTAGCGGTCGTGATCGTCGAGGTCGTGGTCCTCCTCCTCCTCCTCCTCCTCCTCCTCCTCCTCCTCCAGCGAGGAGGAGAGTAGAAAGGGGGAGGAAGCAGCAAAGGGCGGAGGCCAAGCTGGGCGCGCTTCCGCCGTGACTGACATCCTCCCCCCGCCCCGCCCCCAGCCCTGCCCAGTGCGATGTGTTGGCTTTGTCCGCCGACGCGTGTCATGGCGGGCCTTGAATTCTCCAAAGGGGACCTCATCGCCTAATACGCAGTCGGGAAAAAAGAACTGCATGCAGGGTGGCGATGACAGGAAAATGGGCAGGAAGGAGGAGGATGAGGATGAGGAAGGAGGAGGACGACGAGCACGAACAGCAAACGAGGCCCGCGCTGCAGCGGGAGCGCCAGCTTGAAACTCCGAGAGCAATCGGATTGTGAACGAACCACAAGAACAAACAAAACACCTTTGTCCAATCCTGCGTTAAACAATACTCGGAGAGGGCTCAGCATCTTCGGGACAAAAGCAGGGAGAGAGGAGAGAGCGGTATCCATAGTAAGAATGCGTACAACAATAAGAGCGGGGAAGAAAGGAGGGGGCGACGGGTAGGAGACGAGAGGGCCCACATCAATCCTTGCCCCTCCATCACTACCCTGTATCGCCCTCCCTCCACGTTTGCTTTTTCACAACCATGCTGTGGTGCTGGGTCCTCGTTTTGAAGGGACAGCGCTCCGCGTTCCTCACTCACGCCTTCCTCCTCCTCCCCCACCTCCCTCCTCCGCAGTCCGCATGCGTCTCTCCCGCCCAATGCAACGTTTCGTGGCCCCAGAGGGAGCTCCACCGAAGGTCCCAGTGGAACAGTTCGCACGCGTCTCCCCCACCCAGTACATGATGTCGCGGCCTCAAAGGCAGGTCCACCGAAGGTCCCAGTGGCGCAGTCCGCATGCGTCTCCCCCACCCAGTGCAACGTTTCGTGGCCCCAGAGGGAGCCCCGCCGAAAGTTCCAGTGGCGCAGTTCGCATCCGTCTCCCCCACCCAATACAACGCTTCGTGGCCACACAAGGGGCTCCACCGAAGGTCCCAGCGGCGCAGTTCGCATGCGTCTCCCCCGCCCAGTACAACGTCTCGTGGTCCCGTAGGGACCCCCACCGAAAGTCCCAGTCAGTGGCGCAGTTCGCATGCGTCCCCCCCACCCAGTACAGCGCTTCGTGGCCCCACAGGGAGCTCCACCGAAGGTCCCAGTGGCGCAGCTCGCATGCGTCCCCCCCCACCCAGTACAGCGCTTCGTGGCCCCAGAGGGAGCTCCACCGAAGGTTCCAGTTTCTCAGTTCGCATGCGTCTCGCGCACCCAGTATAGCGTCTCGTGGCCCCATGGGGAGCTCCACCGAACGCAACAGTGGCGCAGTTCGAACGCGACTCTCCATCCGTTTCAGCGCTTCGTGGCCCCAGAGGGAGCCCCGCCGAAGGTTCCAGTGGCGCAGTTCGCATGCATCCCCCCCACCCAGTGCAACGTTTCGTGGCCCCAGAGGGAGCTCCGCCGAAGGCAACAGTGGCGCAGTTCGCATGCGTCTCCCCCGCCCAGTATAGCGTCTCGTGGCCTCAGAGGGAGCTCCACCGAAGGCCCCAGTGGCGCAGTTCGCATGCGTCCTCCCCACCCCGTACAGCGCTTCGTGGCCCCAGAGGGAGCTCCACCTAAGCTCCCAGTGGCGCAGTTCGCATGCGTCTCCCCCACTTAGTATAGCGTCTCGTGGCCCCATAGGGAGCTCCACGGCGCAGTTCGCATGCGTCCCCCCCACCCAGTACAGCGCTTCGTGGCCCCAGAGGGAGCTCCACCGAAGGCCCCAGTGGCGCAGTTCGCATGCGTCCACCCCGCCAAGTACAGCGCTTCGTGGCCCCAGAGGGAGCTCGCCGGCGCGGGGGGGGCGCGGAAGAGCTTGCAAGCGGGCTGCGGAGCAGCGAAGGCTGGGGCCGACTTGGCGAGGTAGACCTTGAAGCGGTAAAGGCATAAGCATAATTTCTCGGAGGTGCAGGCGGATTTCTTGGATCGGCGATGGAGGCGCCGCCAGGGGCGTCCTGCGCTGAGCCAACAAACCTGGCCCAGCACAGAAACGGAAAGAGCGCTTCAGAAACAGAAACCGAAATTACTCACACCACCGTTCGTACTGGGAGCCTTGGCGTTGAGAGCTTGTTACGTCACCCCTCGCTCTTGGGAGCCTTGGTGTTCAGAGATTGTTGCGTTGCCGCCCGTTCCTGAGCCTTGGCTGGGCCTTGGTGTCAGGAACTTGTTAACCGGTCTCTGCTGGGAGCCTTGGTCTTATCAGCTTGTTTACGTCACCGTTCGCTCTTGGGAGCCTTGGTGTGAAGAGCTTTTTGCGTTACCGATCGCTATTTGGCGTCTCTGGGCCTTCTTGGGAGTCCTATTGGGGCCCTTGTCGGGCCCTTTTGGAGGCCTCTTGGGAACCTGTTGGGGGCCTCTTGGGGCTTCTTGGGGGGCTCAGGGGGCCTCCTGGAAGCTTCTTGGGGCGAAAGGCTAGACTTTTCGGTTCGTGGTCCCCCTCTTGGGGCCGTATTGGGGCCCTCTTGGGCCGTCTTGGGCGCCTCTTGGGCCGTCTTGGCGCCCTCTTGGGCCGTTTTGGCGCCCTCTTGGGGGCCTCTTGGGCCGTCTTGGGCGGTCTTGGGCTCTCTTGGAGCGCTCTTGGGCCGTCTTGGGGGGGGAACCCGAAAACATGCAAAAACCCTAAGGAAAACCCGAAAACGGCCATTAACACGCAGGTCCGCACGCTTCGCCCCTCCCCTGGAACCCCTCCCTTTAGGGCTTCGCCCACACCAGAACGTCATCACTCGTACCTCGCTCTTTCCGTTATCCGCAAGGAGCGCCGAAAGTTGAATGGCCATGCCCAATTTTCTCCTTCGCGTCCTGCATCCTCGAGCCTCCATTCCCCCTCGAATCCTGCATCTTCGAATCCTGCATCCTGATTTTTTTCTTCTTCAGATTCTGCATCGCCCTTCCTCCATCCGACACCCTCGATTGTCCACACTGCATCCTCGATCCTGCATCCGAACGCCTCGGTCCTCCACTGTGGGCACGCGCATCGAGAAACCATCGGCTGCGACCCCGTGCTGCATTCGCTCCGCGCGCTGCGCGGCGACTTCCAGCGGCCGTTGGAAGGAGCTGGTGCGTTCAGGGTACTCCAGATTTCGTAATAAAAGGGAGGGGGTCTGGACCCTCCAAGACAAGCCATTTCAGACCCCCCCCCCGTGGGAGAACCCTCCAAAACATCGTCCCCAGACCCCCCCGGCCCTCCAAGATAGCCTGGAAGAGACCCCCCCCCCGAAATGAGACCCCCCTCCCTTTATTACGAAATCTGGAGCACTCTGGGTTTCCCCCGCGTGCATCTCGCGCGCGCGGTTTCAGGGCAGGGCCTCTTGCGAGGGCTTCTTGCGGCCGCGTCCGCACGGCATCCCCCGCCCGTCGCTCCTCGATCTCACCTCCTGCATCCTCCGTCCCGCCTCCGAATGCCTTGACTCTGCACAAGCCCACCCTCGCTCCTACCCCCGACGCCCTCGATCCCTCCTCCTGCATCCTCGATCCGCCAGCATCGATCCTCGGGGAAGGGCCGGGCCTCTCCACTCCGCCCCGCTTCTGGCAGCAGTCAGCGGCCAGCGATGGCGATCGCCGTCGTCTGAGGGAGGCCGCTTCTCAGAAGGCGCTGGTCCTACATCTGCAGACAAGGCCCGCGCCTTCCAAGAAGCAGGGGTGCTTCTAAGAAGCCTTCCCCCCTCCCCCCACAGCCGGACCTGGTGCAGAGGAACATCCCTCAACCCTCCGCCGGCCCGAACTGGAGAGAACAGGATACGCAAGAACATCCAACAAGCGCGAAGAACATGTCAAGGCACCCTCCCCGAGCCGACCTCGATCTTGTACCTCGGTCCGGCTGTACCCTCAGGTCGGGCACGTCCTCCCACAGGCGGGTTCTGCGGAACAGCGGCGAATAGTGAACACATGCCCGAAAACGGTCACAACAAAGCAACAAGTCGCCACCAGACCGACGTGCCCGGCTCGACACCCCTCCGCGGGTGGCCGACTGCCCACCCCGAGGGCCCGGCGGGAGGAGGCGCCCCGCGCCCGCGAGAGCGCGCCTGGTACCGCGCGGACATCTGGTAGGGCCTCGGCCGCGCGCGGGGGGGGGGGGGGCGCATATCGCGCGGGCCATAGGCCGACGCGGGCCGCGCGAGATGCGGGGCGGGTCGCGGGGAGGCGCGGCCCCAGACCGCCCCCATGGAGTCACGCGAGCGCTCGCCCAGTCGGCGTCTCGGCCTGCGGCGACCCGTGGGCTTCCCAGAACTCGGAAGCCGGATCCCGCTCGCCGCAGCAGCCGCAGCCCGCAGCCGCAGCCGCAGCCGCAGCCGCAGCTGCGGCTCGCGCCTGGGTTTCCCATGATTCGCCGTTGGAGATGACCAGATTATGGGGAACTCATGGATTGCCATAGATGGACGGCAGCCGGGTGCGGGAGCGGGGGGGGGCCTGGCTCCGGCCCTCTGCTTGCTGCGACGGTTTGCAGCAGTGCGTCCTGTGGGGGAGGCTCCACCTGCTCGAAGCAGGCGCCAAAAACAGCCAAGATCTGCTCCATGGGGGGGGAGGAGGGGTGCGAGGGCCCGCGCCGATCGGCAAAACAACGAATAAGAAAACGATCACCATGACGAGTCGTGAAGCCAGTTGTTTCGCTACTCGGCGGCGAGCGAAGGGGGGAACCGAGAAGGAGAAGGCCTTCTTGGAAGGCGGCGGGACTTCTCAGAAGCCCTCCAGCCTTGTTCGAAGGTTCCCTTGTGTCTTCGGAAACTTTTCAGAAGGCGCGCGGGCCTTCTGAGAGGCCCGCCCCTTCTCACTTTCCCCCCGGGCTCGCCCACGAGCAACGGTAGGTTCGTGCGGCGTCGGCGCGCGCAAAGATTTTTGACACCGCGTCGATCGTTCAACCTTGAACCGATCGCGGCCCTGGTCGTGCAAGGTTGAATCCCGTCGGGTCCTGCGGCGTTACCATGCCCCTCGAGGCTTCCGCGCCGCTCGATCGTGCGGAATTCAACCTTGAACGCCTTCGCCGGCGTCGCTGGCGCGTCATCGCCGCATGCAGACGCCATCGCCCGCGTCGCCCTCACCCGCAGAGGCTGCGGGAAAACGGGCGGGGGCATCCCTGACAGCTTGCCTGCTTCAGGAGGGGGGAGCAGGAGGAGGAGGAGGAGGAGGAGGCGGAGGAGGAGGAGGAGGAGGAGGGGGGAGGAGAGGGAGGGGGAGGAGGAGGAGGAAGAGGAGGAGGAGGAGGAGGAGGAGGAGGAGGAAGAGGAGGAGGAGGAGGAGGAGGGGGAGGAGGAGGAGGAGGAGGAGGAGCAGGAGGGAGGAGGAGGAGGAGGAGCAGGAGAGGAGGAAGGAGGAGGAGGAGGAGGAAGAGGAGGAGGCCCTCACTGGGCCCTGGGACCGTCAAGCTCGGCTCGGGATGGGGCGCCGCTCCACGGCAAGGGGTCGAGACCTCCCGGGACACATCCGCGTCGCGGAACATATCGTGACGAGCCCCGCGGGAGGGCGAGCGGGTGCGCGAGGCGCCCGGCGCGGGCTCGCGCGGAGGAGCGGGTTGCGCCCGTGCCCGTTTCTGAGCAGGGCGCGCGAGGCGCGCGAGGGCAGAGACCCTGCTGGACCCTGGCTCGCCCTCCGGAGCCCCGCGGGAGGAGGGAGCAGGGCAGGAGGAGGAGGAGGAGGAGGAGGAGAAAGAGGAGGAGGAGGAGGAGGAGGAGGAGGAGGAGGAGGAGGAGGAGGAGGAGGGTGGCGGTGAGGGTGAAGGTGCAGGTGATGCGTGGTGCTGATGATCGTGAACGGCGAGGGTGGTGATCGGGAAGATGACCAGGAGAACGGTCAGGAGTATGGTGGTGGTAGTGACGATTGCGATGATGATGGTGGTGGTTGTCATGATGGATGAGGTGGTTGTGGTGGTGGTGGTGGCGATGGTGATGAAGCTTAGTATGATGAAGATGATGACGATGATGATGCTGATGACGATGGCAATGATGATGTTGATGATGATGACGATGACGATGACGATGACGCCAACGACAACGCCGGCGACGATGATAGTGATGATGATGACGACAACAACAACGACGACAACGACGATGGTGGCGACCCGTAAGCTTGAAGTTGGCAAACTGTACATGGATGAAGGAGGACCGTTCTCATGATGAAGCTCTCGCCTTAGCGCCGCGCACTTTCGCCTTAAAAGCTTGACGCAACTCGAAGGGTAATAGAGGCGTGTTTTTCTGGGTGGGGATCTCGCCTTAGAATCGCGCGCATTCGCCTGAAAAGCTTGCAGCACTTCTAACGATGGACGGGTGGTCTGCAAAGTGGGCCTTTCGCATTAGCGCCGTGCTCATTCGTCGTCGTAGAGCTTGCAACGGCTACCAGGATTAATGGGGTGGCCTTCCAAGTGGGACGCTCATCTCAGCGCCATGCTCATTCGTCCTAACAGTCTGCAGCAACTACAAGGATGGAAGGAGGTTCCTGTTCAAAGTGGGACGCTCGTCTCAGCGCCGCGCACAGTCGTCGCAAGAGCCTGCAACAGCCACAGGTGTGGAGGGACGATCTCTTTCAAAGTGGGGATCCCAAAGCCAGCGCCGGGCACAGTCTCCGTAAAAGATTGCGACAGCTACAGGGATGCAGGACTGCTCCTCTTCCAAATCAAGCTATTTCTTCAGGCTTCCTCAAGTCTGACAGGCAGAAACGTGAACATATGCAAAAGCTGGACAGGCGGACGGCGGCTCAAGTTCAAAATGTGGTCCTCGTTTCATGACTTCCGCGAAGCGCATGACCAAACATATAACGTCGTGCAACTATTTCGTGGATATGGCCGGTGGATCTCACCTCGCGTTCCACGTTGACCGCGAGGAGGATACAGACACGTTCCTGCATCAACACGGGACCGTCGCCTGACTGGCAAGCCCACATGGTGCTGATCGGTCAAGAGGGTGCTTTTTGAAGTGGAAAAGATGGCGCACGTGGATTCCTGGCGAAGAGACTTGGGGCGCGAGGGGGTAACCACTGCAGCCCAGTTGGTGCATGTTGGGTTTGCTCGGGTTTGCTCCTCCTTCTCCCCTCCCTCTCCCTCCTCCTCCTCCTCCTCCTCCTCCTCTTCCCCCTCCCCCTCCTCCTCCTCCTCCTCCTCCTCCTCCTCCTCCTCCTCCTCCTCCTCCTCCTCCTCCTCCTCCTCCTCCTCCTCCCATCCTCCTCGGGGGTGTGTCGAGGTTGCGGAGCGTTGCTGCCGATGGCCGCTCGCGGGCGCCTCGCGGGCGCCCCGTGCGCTGCGCGGGTGCGCCGAGGGCTCGCCGGGGGCCCCGTCGGCTGCCGCGCCCCGTCGGCTGCCGCCCGTGCGCGCCGCGTGTGCGCCCCGCTCGCGGGGTGGGCGTGCCGAGAATTCTCCCGTCGCCCCGTCGCCTGCCGCCCGTGCCGCGTGGGGGCCCCGTCCGCGGAGCGGGCGTGCCGAGACCTCGCCGGGTGCCCGGTGGGTTGTCGCCCCTGCGCGCCTCGTGGGCGCCGCGTGCGGTGGGCGGGGGTGCCGAGGCCTCGCCAAAGGCGCTGCGGGTTGCCGCCCGTGGGCGTCTCGTGGCCGCCCAGGGGCGCCCGCAGGGCTTGCAGCACACAGCTTGCACCACATGGCGTGCACCACATGGCGTGCATCACACAGGTTGCATCGCACGAGGTGCACCGCAGTGCCTGCGCCGCCTGGCTTACATGCGCCGCATAGACTGCACCACATAGTTCTCGCATCTACGGTGCAATGATAACTATTTTGGGACCCACGCTTGCAGGCAGTATGTGCTTCTCCTTCTAGCTCATCGTAGAGTTGCTCCACATCCTCCGCCTCTTCCTTATGCCCCTTTTCCCATACTATTCCATCTCAACCTCCTCCTCCTCCTCCTCTTCCACTATCGTCACCACCATAATCGTCCCGATCGCTATCGCCGTCCCGATCACCATTGCCGTCGGTCTCATCATCATCACCACTATCATCATCATCATCATCATCATCATCATCATCATCATCATCATCATCATCATCATCATCATCATCATCATCATCATCAGCAGCAGCAGCAGCAGCAGCAGCAGCAGCAGCAACATCAGCATCAGCATCATCATCTTCAACATCATCATCACCAGCAGCAGTAACACCATCACCAAAACCATCGCCATCGCCACCGCAACCGTCATCGGCACCATCATCATCGGCCTCATCATCAACAGCACCACTGCCATCATCGTCACCACCATCGTCATCACCATCATCGAAGTAATCACTCTCATCACCATCACCATAATCGTCGGCCGCATCATCGCCATGTGCATCACCGCCATCATCATCACCACCACCTTCCTCACAATCTTCATCATCGCCCTCCTCATCACAACAGTCATCGAAATAAACCTCATCAGCATCGTCGGCATCGTCCTCGGCATCATCATCATCATCATCATCATCATCATCATCATCATCATCATCATCATCATCATCATCATCATCATCATCATCATCATCCGCATCATCAGTATCAATAGCAGCATCGTAAGCATCCTCGTCATCAGTATCAGCATCATTATCAGCATCATCATCATCAGCATCAGCAGCAGCATCAGCAGCAGCATCAGCAGCATCATCAGCATCAGCAGCAGCAGCATCCCCGTCGGCACCATCATCAGCGTTAGCGTCACCACCACCATCGTCATCGGACCCTCGGCCCTCCCCGATCCCCCTCGATCCCCCTCGGCCCTCCTCCCCGATCCTCCTCGATCCACCCGATCCCCCCATCCCCGAGCCTCCCCGATCCTCTCCGATCCCCGATCCTCCTCGAGAAAAGTCGGGCGTGTCCCTCTACAGGAGGGATCTTCAAACATAGTTAGACAACAGATAGTCAGTGAGCGGACGATGCTTGGCGTATTTGTGTTGATCATGTTTGCATATTTGGGTGAGCCTGTTTCACTCTTCGTCGAAAATCTGCCTGTAGGGGGACATGCCCGACCGAATCCTCCTCCTCCTCCTCCTCCTCCTCCTCCTCCTCCTCCTCCTCCTCCTCCTCCTCCTCCTCCTCCTCCCCCTCCTCCTGCGCCCCGCCGGCGAGGCCAGGACGCCGAGGCCATCCCGCTCCGCGGCCGGCCACGGCCGCTGAGGGGCGCGACGTCCCGGGCAGGCGGCACGAGGTCCAGAGCGTCCAGGGGCTGCCGGCGCCCACGCCGCGTAGCTGCGAGCCGAGGAGGTCCATCTGCTTCTGCATCCTTTCTTGGGGAGGGAGGGGGCCTCGAACTCCATCTCCTCCTCCTCCTCTTCCTCTCCTCCTCCTCCTCCTCCTCCCACTCCTCCTCCTCCTCCTCCTCTCCTCCTCTCCTCCTCCTCCTCCTCCTCCTCCTCCTCCTCCTCCTCCTCCTCCCTCCTCCCTCCTCCTCCTCCTCCTCCTCCTCCTCCTCCTCCTCCTCCTCCTCCTCCTCTTCCTCCTCCTCATCCCCAACGTCCATCGATCCAGGCCTCTGGACGCTGCTCACCGCGCCCCGCGATTCGCGAGGAGCTTCGCGCCTGCGCGCCCCCGCGCCGCCCTCACAGAGAGAAGGGCGGGCGCTCCGGCCCAGACCGCGGCGCGCGCCACGCGATGGGCTTCGCGCCCCGCGGGTGGCCAAGCCTGGGAGTACTGTGCCAGGCCCGAGGAGGAGGAGGAGGAGGAGGAGGAGGAGGAGGAGGAGGAGGAGGAGGGAGGAGGAGGAGGAGGAGGAGGAGGAGGGAGGAGGAGGAGGAGGGGGAGGAGGAGGGGGAGGAGGGGGAGGAGGAGGAGGGGCGTACCGTAGACGGATCTGCCCTTTCTCCGACCTTGCAGCGCGACCAACGCAACGGCCGCGTTGTCTGTGGGCGCATCCACCCCGAAAACGCGTCTACAGATGCGACGACAAGCCATGTGCCCGTAGACGCTTGTGGCTAGAACGTGAGAGAGGTACGATCATTCCGTATCATAAGGATGCGCGGTTCGGGTGCAAGGGCCTTCGACGCCCATGCCGAGGCTCTTCGAGTGGGACTGGCCATCGAAAGTGGTTGAGGATGGGCGGAAGATAACCGATGAGGAAAGGACGCAAGGGTACCCCTCGGATGTCGATCATCCTCACTACGCGGGTTGACTGGGTTCGCCCACAGCAGGAGCTCCACCACAAGAAACCTTCCACAAGAAGCCCAACCCTGAGACCGCAGGACGTCGATGGATTTCTGGTGTGGGAGCGTGACGCTTCCCATGCTTGGCAGGACCATCGAGACACAGGAAGCCCAGGGGCTCCCTGGAGGCGAGCAGGGTGCTTCTTGTCATGCGCGCGCGCTTCCCGTGGTCCGCATGCCGCCGTGGCGCAATTCCATCGACAGCGCTTCCGCAACTCGTCATGCGACCCCCAAAAGTGTCGAACCACGAGAAGATGCTTCAGATTTGTGGATGCCATGACAATGGACACCCTAACAGTCCGATCATTGAGTTAAACATGCGTTCAAAATGTGTAAAACATGTCATAAACATGTTTCTACATATTTAAAACATGGTTCAACCATGTTTTTACATACTTAACACACGTTTGAAGCACTTGTTGGAACACCTGGAAACTATTTGGCGGCACGCTCCCTCTCCAGTAAATCGGCTTCCACAACTTCAGGTGCAGGCCCTCTACCCGAGCATTTTCTTTGGGTGGAGGGCAAAGGGTGAAATCTGAAATGCCGCTGCGATGGGTGTTCCGGGCCCGAATCTGCAAAAGGTGAATCACAGGACGGATTGACTCTCGAGGCCCAAAAGCCCATGTGGACTTCACCCCGAGCCCTCCACCCCAAATGCTCAGTCCACGAACCAGGTCGATCGATCGCTCGGGGACCCCGGGCCCTCGGCGGCTCGATGGGCGGTGCCCCCGCCTCGGGCCGCTCCTCGGCGGCCGCGCGCGCGGCCGAGACGGCGCTCCCGCTGGCGGGGGCTCGGCGCCCGCTCGCCGGGCCGAGGGCCGCCAGAGGCCGCCGAGGAGCGTGGCCCGCTTGCCGTCGCTCGGACGTCCGGTTCCGTGCACTCGTCGGTGTCGTGCGTGCTTTTGTTTGCTCGAGGGTCCAGGGTGGTCCTCGAGGGTTCTCTCGCCGGGAAAGAATGCACACGTCCGAGCGATGGAGCCTGTTTTTTTGAGACTCTGGCAAGTTTCCTTGCATGGACGGGGGGGGGTGGGGCTGAGCCTGAAGCAGCCTGGGGGGGGGGGCGCGGAAATCACGCAAATCGAAAGGCACTTGCACGCTGGTATCCGCTTGAAGAGGGGCGAGGGGGGGGGGGGGGGGGGGGCCCGAACGCCATGCAAGCAAACTTGCCCGAATCCAAGAAAAAAACAGGCTCATGCCAAGCCCGAGGGCCGCTCCCCGGCCCGAGAGGCCGGGCGGCCGTCGAGCCGGGCGGCCGTGGCCGGGCGGCCGCCGCCGGAGGGCGGGCGGGCGGGCGCCGCCTCGGCGAGGCGGGCGCGTCGGAGGGGGGGGGGCGGGCGCGCAGCGCACGGAGCGCGCAGTGCGCGGTGTGCGTGTGCACGCGCCCGGAGTCGAGGGCGTGCCGTTGCGATGCTCAGGTCGTGAGGCGCGGACTCGATGGGGCAGGGCACGCGCGAAGACGCGAGGCCCTTCCGAGAGGGCCGCATGGCCACGGGAGCGCAGGAGGCGTCGGTCGCGAGGCACAGGGCACGAGGGTACCCTTGATCTGGCAGGGTCGAGCTGCTGATCCGGGCCGCCCGTAATGGGTGCCAGTGCCGAGGCTCTGCAAGGGGGGGGGCGACCTCATCAGGGGGGGGGGGGGGGGCGAAGAGAGGGGCCCCCGTAGGGGCCCGCTGAGGCCCCGAAAGGGGCCCCCAGGGCCCCACGTGGGGCCCCTTCTTCACACCCCCGCCCCAGCTTACTCAACTTGAGCAGGGACCGACCGGCATTCTTGTAGACCCACCAGGGCCTGTTCCTCGAACCCCGACACGTTCTCAGAACAGAAGCAGTGCTCTCAGAACATGGGCCCGACGGCTTAAGGCAAGACGGCCTCAGCCAGAACTGTTCTGAGAACGTCTCGCGCAAACCACAAGAGGTTCTGAGAGCATGCTCTGGTGGGCCCATCGGCAAGCCGGGACGCCGCGCCACTGCTTGATTTAGGCCCCCCCCCCTGGACGGCCGCCCGAGCTCTGGGACGCACCCGCTCCCGGCCTCTGGGGGGCCGCTTCGGGCTCCGAGGGCAGCCCAGGGTGGAGGGTTGACGGGCCGGCCCTGGGGAAGGCCCGGGGGCCTCGGGCCCGCTCGCCTCGGGACCCCCTCGGCTCAGTGAGGTCTCGAGGGGGTCCCGACCTCGTGGACACAGCGGGCCCGAGCGGTTCCTGCTCAAGACGTGGGAGTCGCCGCGAGCTCCTGGCGACTCCGACGCCCTGAGCAAGAACCGCTGCGGCTGGCTGGGTCCTCTCGACGGCCCGGGGGGGAATTGAGAAGGGGCGGGCTTTCTCAGAAGACTCGGAAGTCCACCGGCCCTCCCCGAAGATACAGGAAACCTCTCAGAAGGCCGAGTGCTTTCTGAGAGGCCCCGCCGCCTTCTGAGAAGGCCCTCTCCTTCTCACTGCCCCCCCCCCTCGCTCGCCGCCAATCCACGATGTCGACCTCCAGGGGCTCGCCCGTGCCTGGGCCCCCCAGGCCGCAGAAAAAACGGCCGAGTCTGGCGTGAGTGCTCGACCTGCGCGCCCTTGGACTTCCAGAGCAGTAAAGTCTTCGAACCCGGCGTCCTTCCTGGGCTTCAGCCTCGGGGGGGGGGCCTCCGAAACGGCTCCGGGACGAGGAACCACTCCTGGGCAAGGCAGGGGCCCGCGGATGGAACGACGAAGCAGGAAAACGCCGTCGGATGCATGGATGGGAGAAGGAGGTGGGGGAGGAGGAGGAGGAAGAGGAGGAGGAAGAGGAGGAGGAGGAGGAGGAGGAGGAGAAGGAAGAGGAGGAGGAGGAGGAGGAGGAAGAGGCGGAGGAGGAGGAGGAGAAGGGGGAGGAGGAGGGGGAGGAGGAGGGGGAGCAGGAGGAGGAGCAGGAGGAGGAGCAGGAGGAGGAGGAGGAGGAGGGGGAGGGGGAGGAGGAGGAGGAGGGGGAGTTGCGTGAGCCATGTGCCTCGTGGCACTACGTCTTCTACCCGAGGGCAGGTCGGCACGACTCTGTGGGCGTCTCGTGGCGGGCCGCCGCCTCCCCAGGACCGCGCTGACCCGCCCCCCTCCCAATTCGTCGCGTGGCCCCCCCTTCCCTTGCGCTCAGGTCGGGAGTGTCCTCCTACAGGCGGATTTAGAGCGAACAAATAAAACATGCTCCAAACGGACCCCCAAGAGGGTCAGAAATGGTTAAACCATCGACCCTGTGCCACTTTGTGACTAGCTTTGGATATTCGCCCTGTAGAGGGACACGCCAGACTGAACCTTACGCCCGCGGGAAGCCAGAAGCAACCGCAGCAGCAGTGGCGGCAGGCACGGCGAGGGCTCTTGCTGCCAGAACCCCTCTGCAGCGGAGGCCAGTCCACAGGAAACCCTCCGCAGGACACCCGAGCCTGAGGCCCCCGGACGTCCGCTGACTGCTGGTGTGGGAACGTCACGCTTTCCATGGCAAAACCATCGAAACCTTATGTCGGGCGTGTCCCCCTACAGGGGGTTCGACGAAAAATTTAAAAAATGATCCCAGTGCGACCCTACCTAGGAGTTGGAGCCCCTGGGAAAGCAGCATTAGTAGTAACAGTAAAGCTAAACTGAAGCTAAGCTAAAGCTAAGCTACAGCTAAGCTACAGGTAAGCTAAAGCTAAGCTAAAGCTAAGCTAAAGCTAAGCTAAAGCTAAGCTAAAGCTAAGCTAAAGCTAAGCTAAAGCTAAGCTAAAGCTAAACTGAGGCTAAACTGAAGCTAATATAAAGCTAAACTAAAGCTAAGCTAAAGCTGGGCTAAAGCGAAGCTAAGACTAAAACTAAGGCAAAACGAAGCTGAAGTTAAGCTAAAACTAAGCTAAATCTAGGGTAAAGCTAAGCTAAGCCAAGCTACAACTAAGCTGAAGCTAAGCTAAAGCTAAGCTAAAGCTAAGCTAAAGCTAAGCTAAACTAGGCTAGGATAAGCTAAGCTAAGCTAAGCTAAGCCGAGCTAAGCTAAGCTAAGCTAAGATGATATAAGCTAAGCTAAGCTAAGCTAAGCTAGACTAGGCATAGCTAAGCTAAGCTAAGCTAAGCTAAACTAATATGAGATAAGCTAAGCAAAGCTAAGCTAAGCTAAGCTGGGTGAACCCAGGGGGCGCAACTGGGGGAACCGCGGGGCGGGGACTGGGGGAACCGCCCAGGGCGCTTTGCACTGCCCGGCCCCTTTAAGCTAAGAGAGTAAGAACCCTCTAGGCAGAGCCTAGGTAGGGAAATACCCTGAAATTATCCCAGTGCGGCCCTACCTAGAAGTTGGAGCCTCTAGGAAAGCAACATTACTAGGAGCGGTAAACGCCGTCCTCCTCCTTCTCCTCATCGTCGTAGTTGTAACCGTAGCGGTAGTAGTAGCATGGAACATACGTGCGCACACACATATCTATATAGTACATATATATATATAGCAGCAGCAGCAGTAGTGGATGCTGTGTTGCGCTATGCTATGTGTTGCTATGCTATGCTATGCTCTGCTCTGCTATGCTATGCTATGCTATGCTATGCTGCGCAATGCTATGCTGGGCTAGGCTAGGCTAGGCTGTGCTATGCTATGCTATGCTGCGCTGTGCTATGCTGCGCTATGCTATGCTGCGCTATGCTATGCTATGCTGTGCTATGCTATGCTTTTGCTTTGCCTTCGCTTTTGCCTTCACTTTTGCCTTTGCTTTTGCTTTTGCTTGGCACCCAGGGAGCGCAACTGGGGGAACCGCGCGTTTGTTTTTACCTTTGCTGTTGCTTTTGCTTGGCTCCCAGGGGACTGGGGGAACCGCCCGGGGCGCTTTCCACTTTTCGGCCCCTTTAAGCTAGAGAGTAAGAACCCTTCTAGGCAGAGCCTAGGTAGGGAAATATCCTGAGAGGGCCAACAAATATTCATTATCCCAGTGCGACCCTACCTAGGAGTTGGAACCCCTAGGAAAGCAGCATTAGTAGTAACATTAACGCTAAGCTAAAGCTGAGCTAAAGCTAAGCTAAAGCTAAGCTACAGCTAAACGAAAGCTAAGCCACAGCTAAGCTAAAATTAAGCTAAAGCTAAGCTAAAGCTAAGCTACAGCTAAACTAAAGCTAAGCTAAAGCTGAGCAACAGCCAAGCTAAAGCTAAGCTACAGCTAAGCTAAAGCTAAGCTAAAGCTAAGCTAAAGCTAAGCTAAAGCTAAGCTACAGCTAAGCTACAGCTAAGCTAAAGCTAAGCTAAAGCTAAGCTAAAGCTAAGCTAAAGCTAAGCTAAACGCTAAGCGAAAAGCTAAGCGAAACGCTAAGCTAAAGCTAAGCTACAGCTAAGCTACAGCCAAGCTAAAGCTAAGCTAAAGCTAAGCTAAAGCTAAAGCTAAAGCTAAAGATAAAGCTAAAGCTCCCAGGGGACTGGGGGAACCGCTGCCAGGGGACTGGGGGAACCGCCCGGGGCCCTTTCCACTTTTCGGCCCCTTTAAGCTAGAGAGTAAGAACCCTTCTAGGCAGAGCCTAGGTAGGGAAACAAATAGTCCCCAGGCTATTTTTGGATTATGTTTTGAGCATCTTTTGGGGTATTTTTTGTTGTTCGTCGAAAATCCCCCTGTAGGAGGACAGGCCCGACTTAATCGAAGCCCATGAAGCCCAGGGCACCCTGGACGCAAGCAGGGTGTCTCTTGGCATGGGCCTCCACTGCCGGGCGCAAGGCATCGTCGACCCTGATGTGCCCAAGCCCAAGGCTAGGTCGGGCACGTCACCCTACAGACGGATCCTGGACGAAAAGAAAAATACACAAAAAAAGCCAAATCATATTCCAAAAGAGTCGAACAATCATCCCCAGGCTTTTCTTAACTTACCCAAAAAGAAAACTCGTCCCCAGACCATTCTTGAAAGAAACATCGTGCCAAACAATAATTCCAAAACAACCGAAAAATCGTCCCCAGGCTATTCTTGAACTATTGTTGGACATGCCTCCTGCAGAGGCACGCGCCAGATTTTCAGCCCAAGGGCTCCGCGGCCGCAGCGGGAGATCAGAGACACTATCGCGGAGCACGCGCTGGCAGGCCTGCTCCTCGTGCTCGGTCGGGCGTGTCCCCTTGCAGGCCGGCTTTGGAAGAAGGAGGACATGTAATCAAAACAAATTCAAAAACTGTCAAGAAAATTGTCAGCAAATCGTCCCCAGACTATGTTTGACTATTTTTGAATGTCCTCCTGCTGAGGGACAGCGCCCGACATAATCCTCGTATCTGATGCCCACTGCCAAGACGGAAGCAGCACCGGCAGCAGCAGCAACAGCAGCAGCATCGCACGGGCGGCCCGAGCTGGTGAATCCATGCCTGCAATGCGGTGGCGTTGGCGTCTTTGCTCTGGCGTGCACCCTTTTTTCAGGAGGCTCGCAACTGGCGCCGTCGTGCCCCGGCGTTCTCGATCACCGCCCAGAGCCCATCCAGGGCCTCGAGGGCCTCCTTGCGGCAGCCCTCGGAGCTGCCGGGCGGCTCCTCCATGCCAGGGCACTCCTCCGCGCATCTCTCTCCTGAGGAAGAAAGCAAAAACAAGACCGGCAACGACATAACACTGCGAAGCTCCGCGCGGATGGTATGCATCGGCGCTACAGCCCCCCTTCCGTGGCGCGTGGAAAGCGCCAGGGGAGACGCCAGAGGCGCAGCCAAGGGGGCCCCCGCGCAAATCAAAGAGTGCGCGCGGACCGTCGAAAGATATACAAAGCGAATGGAACTCCTTGCTTCTCTGTGGGACGCCCGAAGCGGAAACGCAGAACATGGGCACGATGCCGCTATCCCAAACCGAGAGCGGCCGCCTTGGGGCAGGAGGCGACACCTAGTCTCGACCGGACAGGACAACGTCCACGGCGACATCGAGCCCTGTTCAAAACAAAAAGACAGTGCTGTCGGCCTTCGTCGCCATCCTTCCCGCACCCACTTTGACCGCGCAGATCCTCGATCTCCTCCACAGGGCGACAGCGCCGGCTCCGCGCCGTCCCCGCGCGCCTGCTCGACGAGGAGCTCCTGCTCCTGCATCTCGGCCCTCGCCAGCTCCAGCTCCGCGCGCGCCGCGGCCAGCTCCCGCCGCAGCGGCGCCAGCTCCGCCCCCTGCTCGGGCGCGGCCTAACCGACTCCTAGCAAACCATTCCCTTCCGTGACGTCCGTCTCGCCATCCGAGCTCCCCTCTGGCATGCACACGTCTTGGCGAGGCGAGGGGGGCGTCGCAGAAGGGGACGGTTTGCTAGGGGCTGGTTGGGGCGCCCCTGACCTCCCCCTCCTCGGGCACACCCAAGGCCGCGGCCGAGGCGGACCAGGCGCAGCCGCCGCCGCCCGCGGCGGCGGCGTCGTGGAGCCAGCTGGCCCGCGCGGCGAACTCGTCGGCGGACAGCCACTCGCCGGGCAGCGCCGAGTCCCCCTCCGCCCGCACCACCAGGTGGGCCTGGGGGAGGAGGAGGAGCAGCAGCAGGAGGAGGAGGAGGAGGGAGGAGGAGGAGGAGGAGGAGGAGGAGGAGGAGGAGGAGGAGGAGGAGGAGGAGGAGGAGGAGGAGGAGGAGGAGGAGGAGGAGGAGGAGGAGGAGGAGGAGGAGGGAGGAGGAGGAGGAGGAGGAGGAGGAGGAGGAGGAGGAGGAGGAGGAGGAGAGGAGAGGAGGAGGAGGAGGAGGAGGAGGAGGAGGGGGAGGGGGAGGAGGAGGAAGACCAGTGGAAACGCAAGAGTCATCAACGATGTTGGAATCAACCATCCCTACAAGCTTTCTCTTCATAGGCCCCTACAACGGTTCTTTTCCATTGAGGGAACTGCCTCGTTGGAAGACATCAGGTCGAAGATCTTGAAACGTGCCAAAACATTGTTCTCGGGATTTCAACGCCACATATCAACCTGACTTCTGCGTCTGGACGATCCTGAGCCGTGCCAGACCGCCATGTTTGGGACTTCAACACAACGAATCAACATAACTGTTGCGCCCGCATGCTCCTTCCGAAACGCCCTTTCTTTTACGCTGATCATGGGAATCCGTAACCGCCCTCAATCCGTGAAACTCTTGCAATAAGAAAAAACGAATGTGCGCGGCGCTAAGGCGAGAGCCACATTTTGAAAACCACCCGCCCTCAATCCGTGAAACTGCTGCAATAGTTCAAAAAGAATGCGCGCGGCGCTAAGGCGAGAGCCACACTTTGAAAACGGCCCGCCCTCCATCTGTGAAGCTGCTGTCGCTTTTTGAACTTCAGAATCATAAATGGTAAGGAAGTCTCAGGCGAAACGCCCGGCCCGCCCTAAAAACTGGTCTCGGGGTGCGACAGGGAGTTATGTATAAGGAGAAGGAATAGAAGAAGAGGAGTAGCCAAGAGGTACTGACCCTCAGATCCGGGCGGTGCCGTTTTTTCACACGGGGCGCGTTCGCCTGGCTTCTGGCCCGGGGGCCACGACAGATCGGTCCGGCTCAAAAAATGCAACAGAAAGATTTGGTCCAGGGCTCCACGCGTGATTTGCCGCGATGTTGTAATTTTCGCCACGTCGGATCTCAGGGATACTGCTACTGCCTGGACCTCTAAAGGGGTGCTGTCTGGCCAGAAGCTCGAGGCGGATCCAGCGATGGCACTGAGGCCTCCCACGAGACCCACAAAGGCGAAGCCAACTGAAGGGTCCCCCACCGTGCCGCGATGCACGAGTTACAGTGCCCTCGGGTCTTTTCTAATCATCAATCCTCAGTCGTCCAGATTGCGACTTACGGGCGGCCTGGACCCCAACTTCAAAATGCGTCCTCGGCTCCCAGCCTGCATCCCGCGGATCCCCTGCGCTCCCCTATTGCCCTATTCGGAGCCACGAGCGCCTCAAAACGGGCTGAGGGTGCCCCGAGAGGCCTCTGACCTACAACCCAGACGCGGTGGCCGAATGGGCCGAAGCCCAGTAATCCGCCGCCCCCTGCTTGCAGGGGTGCACGGCGTGCTGGATGATTCAGGTTTTGGTTTTGGTTCTTTTTCTAAAAGAACTCCCCAGTGGGCTTCGGCCCGTCCCGCCGGCCACCCGTAAATTTCCCAAAATGCGTCTGTCAATGCCCAAAAACGGCCGTTTCGCTCGGGACATCCTCAACAAATCGCGAAGATGGCCCAAGATGGCCTCCAAGTCCGCCCGAGATGGTCCAAGACGGCCTCCAAAACGGCCCAAGAGAGTCCAAGACGGCCCAAGACGGCCCAAGAGGCCCCCCAGAGGCCTCCCAGACGGCCCAAGAGGCCTCCAAGAGGTCCTCCAGGAGAGTCCGAAGAGGCCAAAATCATTGATTTTCCTTTGGTTTTTGAAGGATTTTGGCATTTGCGCCTTTTCGGCTCTCCGACGGCTCAAGACGGCCCAAGAAGCCCCCAAGATCGCCCAAGAGGCCCCCAAGAGAGCCCCATGATGGCCCAAGTGGCCTCCCAGATGGCCCCTAGAGGGCCCCAAGAGGGCCCAAGAGGCCTCCAACACGCCCAAGATGGCCTCCCAGACGCCCAAGATGGCCTCCAAGACGGCCCTGGAGCATTCCAAGCGGGCCCCAAGTCGGCCCATAGAGGCCCCCCAAACGGCTTCCGACGGCTTCAGACGTGCCAGGAACCCACCAAGATGGCCGAAGTTGGCTCGAAGCTGGCCCGAGACGGCCCAAAAAGCCCCAAAGATCGCCCAAAGCTTGCCCAAGAGGCCTCCAAGACGGCCAAGATGACCTTCAAGATGCCCACGTGTTCCCCGAAGGCTTTCCAAACCGATTCGGGGAACACGTGGTCCGATAGCTTGGCAGGTCTGGCCTCAACGTTCGGCCACATAGGCGCTTCCAAAAAGGCAGGGGGCGGCGGTGATTCGCCGTAGGCGTCTTCGATAGATCCGCCGCCCCCTGTGGCTTGCCACAGGGGTGCAGGGCGTGCCAGACGTCTGGGTTTGTTGGTTCTTTTCAAACAAACTCCACATCCTCCTCTTCCTCCCCAACGTGTTCCCCGAAGGGTTTTCACAACCGCTGGGGGAACGCATGGTCCAATAGCGTGGCCAAACTTTGTTCATACGTTCGGCCACATAGGCGTATCCAAAAAGGCAAGGGGCGGCGGTGATTTGCCGTAGGCGTCTTCGATCCGCCGCCCCCTGGTCTTGCCACGGAGGTGCACGGCGTGCCGAATGTCTGGCTTTTTTTTTGTTTTCAAGAATCCCCCGTAGGGGTCTCGGCACAGCCCGCCAGCCACCTTGAAGAGCCGTCGAAAATTCGGCCTCCGTTGGTCCAATCGCGTCCAGCACGGCCAGGAAGGCCTCCAAGACGGCCAAGATGTCTCCAAGGCGGCCAAGATGGCCTCCAAGACGGTCCCACGACGCTTATGAGTATCGTCTAACCGATCCCCATCCCCAGCGGCGTGGCCTGGGCCCCACTGGCCGATTTACCCCCCTAGATGGGGATATAGGTCGTTCCCTTCGGATTTCGAGGGGTACATCCCCAACGGGGGGGGGTAATTTGGTGGGAGTCTCGAAGGGGATGGGGATGGGGTTCGGTTAAACAATACTGAGCTTGTAAGACGGCCACGATGGTCTCAAGACGCTCCAAGATGTGCTCCGGAAGGCCCGAGGGGCCCCTCAGACGCCCCAGGAGGGCTCTGAGAGGATCCCCAGGAGGCCAACAGCATTGATTGTCCTAGAAGGTCTTTCAATGCGTTGAGCGTTCTCGCCTGTTCGGGCACCCGACGCTCCAAGGCGGGCACAGAAGCCCCCATGACCGCCCCAAGACGGCCCAAGAGGCCCCCAAGAGGCCAGCAAGACGGCCCAAGAGGGCCCCAAGGCAACCCAAGAGGCTCCCAAGATGGCCCTACAGCAGGCCCCAAGACCGCCCTCGAAGGCCACGAGGTCCCGCAGAGACACCCAGAGACCCCTAACAGGTCCCAAAGAGGCCCCAGAAGAACCCCAAGAGGCCCCAGGAGGCTCCCAAGACGCCTAAGGCCCCCAGAAGGCTCATAGGAAGCCCCCAGGAGGCTCGAGAGGGCTTCAAGAGGCCTCCTCTTCTTCCGTCTCCTCCTTCATCTCCCTCTCCTCCGTTCTCTTCCTCTCCCCAGTGTCCCCCCAAGGGTTTCCACAACGGCTGGGGGAACACACAGCCCAATAGCTTGGCCAGACTTCGGCCGAACATCTGGCTGCATTGGCGTTTCCAGCAAGCAGGGGGCGGCGGTGATCCGCTGTAGGCGTCTTCGATCCGGCGCCCCCTGAGCTTGCCACAGGGGGGCACGGCGTGCCAGATGTCGAAATGGTTAGGTCCTTTCGGGAGGTCCCTAAGAGACTGCGGCCCGACCCGCCGGCAAGGCATAACAACTCGTCACCCTCCCAGGTCGCCGATCTTCCAGCCCCACAAGATCCAGGGATGGCCTCGAAGTCGGCCACGTAGGATTAGCCAGAACAGGGCCCCTAATCCTTTGGGAGGGGGCCCAAGCTAGAAGGGCCAAAACAGTAGGGCTGGGGCTAGGCTTTTGTTTTGTTTTGCAGGTTTAGGGATAACCCCCTGAAAACCGAGGACCTACGTTAGGCCACCAATGAAAGGTGAGATTAAGCTTCGGGGACGTATTTGCATAACGAACATCGGCGCTTCCGAAAGGCAGCGGGCGGCAGTGACTTGCCGCAGACGCCTTCGCTTGCCGTGTCGGTACACGCTCCTCCTCTGAAGGCGCGCGCCCTCTCGCCATTTCCACCGCTACACCCTGGACGTCTAACGATCTGCTTCCTGGCCAGGAAGCTCGAGGCGGATCCGGCGGTGGCGACGAAGGCCTCCCAGGAGGGCCAAGACGGCGAAAACTACTGAGGGGTCCCCCACCGTGCCGCGAGGCACGAATTGGAGTGCCCTCGGGCCCCTTGCCGTCCTCAGTCTTCAGGATTGCGCACTAGGGGGCTCGTGCCCCAGTTCTCAGTCCTCAGTCCAGTCCTCAGCTCCTCCTTTTGATGCAGGCTCGTGTCGTGACTGCTGCTGCGGTGGTTTCTGACACCGCGTGGATCGTTCGACCTCGAACGATCGGCGGCTTCTCGATCGCAAGGTCATTCCATACTGGCCGATTCTGGGCCACTGGCCGCGTTCAACCTTGAAGGCCCACGACGATGTCGCCGCCGAGCCGACATGACCCAAACCAACCGTGCCCGTTCCTCCTCTTAGGTAAAAGGGCCCAGGGACACAAATATAGATAGGCACAAATCCCAAGATCCCCCGTCTGTTCATACATTTTCTGGGTTCTCGTCGTCCCCCCCATATTTTCCAATTTCTCGTGGGAATCGACGATTCTGCTTAGGCCGGGCATGTCCTCCTACAGGCGGATTTCGGGCGAAACAAAATAAGATAACAAATCAAACCATGTTGCAACAAACAAAGAAAAACCGTCCCCAGACTATGTTCTTACAATCTGTGAATCTTTCTCCTGTGGACGGACATGTCCGACTCAAGATTACGCGTGCCTGTGAGCTCTTCTCCCTCCCGAGATGGCCTGCGCCCTCTCCATGTCCACCGCCACCAGCGCCCGCAGCACCGCGCTGGGGCAGCCGCTGGGCTGCGCCCGCCGCTGCAGCAGCAGCGTGGCGCCCGCGACCTCCGCCTGCAGCCTCTCGAGCTCGGCCGTCAGCTCCTCGCCCCCGGGGCCCTCCGCCGGCCTTGCCAGGCCCTCACCCTGGATCGCGATGCCAGGAGGAGGGAAAGACGGCACGCGGCGGGTCCGCGCCACGACGGCCCCCGGCGCCGGTTTCTGACGCCGCGTGCGCCGCTCGGCCTGGAACGATCGACGGCGTCTCAGTGGCGCAGGTCGCTCCATGCTGGCCAATGCTGAGCCACCGGCGGCGCTCAAACTTGAACGCCCGCGGCGGTGTCGCCGCCGCCGCGTCGACACGACACGGACTTGTCGTGACCATCAACTCTCGGAGCTCCGCGCAGAGTTCTTGGATCGGATCGGGCGGGCGGCAGCGGTGCGAGGCGGGGATTTATCCATATCCATCGCCTGGGAACCGACGCCCTGGTGCCCCAGCGGGCGGCGGATATGGATACACACACATATATATATAGAGAGAGAGAGAGAGAGAGAGATTGGCCCCCGGGCGCTCGAACACATCCATGTCCACCGCCTGCCGACGTCCCCGAAAACTGATCCCCCGGGCGGCGGTCGTGTACAAATTCCCGCCTCGGCAGCGGGGGGAAGAATCAACGCGGGGGGCAGCGAGGACTACGGGAACGTGGCCCTCGGGAGGCCTCGAAGGGCCCCGGGACTGCCACCGCGGGGCCCCCAAACGGTGCACGAGACGCAAAAACGTTTCTCCACCCCCCGTCCAGTGCTAAGCTGGGCATGCCCCTCTAGAGGAGGAACATCCACAAGCACTCCAAACACAGTCTGGGCACAATCTTTGACAAACTGTGATCGCTTGTTCTTGATATGTGTTGGATATGTTTTATGTTTCGTCCAAAATCCTCCTGTACGGGGACATGCCCGACCTAAGTTTGAGTCCCCCCCTTTACAGAACACCCGGTCGGTGCTGCAACCCCCTGAGGCAGCGCCTCCGGTGCCGCCCCTGGGCGCACTCCGCGCACCAGCCCTGAGATCCGACGTTGCACACAATTGTAGAGAACAAAAAAAACGAACATCACCCTGGGAACCCCAGACCCCATCTTCTGTGGCATAAAAGTGTGTGGTGCCAATGCTGCATCTGGCGATGCTACCTATCGTAGATAACGTCTCCATTTACACGATTGGCACCACACCCCTGTATGCCTCACCCCTTCCTACCTCCAGAATTTTCAAGCCGGATCGACCTGCGCGGGCCCCGGGGCCCGAAACCAGTCAAAAAACGCCCCCCGTGACAAAGATCGCAGCGTCTGGATCTCAGGGAGGGACAGCGCATGGACAATATAACCCTGCGCCCCAGATTATCATCACCCCCAGATAACAAAGTTCGGGGGTCTGGCGGGGATAATCAACAATTTCCCCGGGGAAGGTGATGTTAGTTAGAAGTTATGATGAAGATGGCGATGATCATGATGGTGGTGATCCTGGGCGCTCTTGTAGACTGACCTTGTAGATCTTGGTACAAAACTGACTCGAGAGATCTCGAGGCTCGAGGCTACAACTTGCAGGCGCAAGAGAGGTCCTTGGCCGTTCTGGCCAAGAAACCTATCTTGCGCTAATTCACAAGCAAGAACGCACGTAACATCAAAATCCAATCGGCCCACGTGGTCCTGCCACACGCTCCTGACTCGGGAACGCCTGAGAAAGTGAGAATCCCATGGCCCTGCCGCACGTTCGTGACCTGGGCAAACTGAACTGGTGAGAACCCCACAGCCCAGCCACACGCTCGCGATTGCGGAAACTGATATGGAGAGACCACCATGGCCATGCTCAGCGTTTTTTTGATGCTGTTGCTGGTCAAAATGAGATGATAGCAATTTCGACTCGCAACGTCCCCCGTGGATTATCAAATTCGGCCTCCGCGCCCCTCTCCACAATGAAATCCGATTGAACCGGGAAGAATAAATAGGGGGAAAGGGGGGAGTAGGCTTTATTATCCGGGGCACTCGGTTATTCTAACCCAATGCAGACTTGGAGGGATATTGACCAGGGCTGGGCCTGAACGTCGTTGTTCGTTTTGATTTCGTGTTGTTATTCGTTCTGTTTTACCTTTTTTCCCAACCCTCCATGGTTGAGTATTCGTTTTGAATGAAGAATTGTGGTCTCTACCTTCCTTCCTCCCGCCTCCCTCCCTCCTGCGTCCTGCTTCCTGCTTTATTCCCAACCCTCCTTGGTTGGGTATTCGTTTTGAATAGAGCACTGCTCGCGCGTCTCCTCTCGCCTCCCTCCTGCCTCCTGCCTGCCTCCTTCTGTCTTGCCTGTGGGGGGCTGCGATCTGTGAAACTGTCGCTACTTTCGAGGCCTGCTGGGGGGGGCCCAGCGCAGTGACGCCACGCGCGGACCCAAATTAGACCTCGCCATCCCTGGGGGGCCGCGATGTGTGAAACTGTCGCTACTTTCGAGGCCTGCTGGGGGGCCCAGCGCACTGACGCCACGCGCGGACCCAAATTAGACCTCGCCATCTCTGGGGGGCTGCGATCTGTGAAACGGTCGCTACTTTCGAGGCCTGCTGGGGGGCCCAGCGCAATGACGCCACGCGCGGACCCAAATTAAACCTCGCCATCCCTGGGGGGCCGCGATCTGTTAAACTGTCGCTATTTTCGAGGCCTGCCCGGGGGCCCAGCGCACTGACGCCACGCGCGGACCCAAATTAAACCTCGCCATCCCTGGGGGGCTGCGATCTGTGAAACTGTCGCCACTTTCGAAGCCTGCTGGGGGGCCCAGCGTAGTGACGCCACGCGCGGACCCAAACTAGACCTCGCCATCCCTGGGGGGCTGCGATCTGTGAAACGGTCGCCACTTTCGAGGCCTGCTGGGGGGCCCAGCTCAGTGACGCCACGCGCGGACCCAAATTAGACCTCGCCATCCCTGGGGGGCTGCGATCTGCGAAACGGTCGCCACTTTCGAGGCCTGCTGGGGGGCCCAGCACAGTGACGCCACGCGCAGACCCAAACTAGACCTCGCCATCCCTGGGGGGCTGCGATCTGTGAAACGGTCGCCACTGTCGAAGCCTGCTGGGGGCCCAGCGTAGTGACGCCACACGCGGACCCAAATTAGACCTCGCCATCCCTGGGGGGGCTGCGATCTGCGAAACTGTCGCCACTTCCGAGGCCTGCTGGGGGGCCCAGCGCAGTGAGGCAACACGCAGACCCAAACTAGACCTCGCCATCCCTGGGGGGCTGCGATATGTGAAACTGTCGCCACTTTCGAAGCCTGCTGGGGGCCCAGCACAGTGACGCGCTACGCGGATCCACAATAGACCTCCGTATCCTTGGGCCGGAAGGGCTGCGGGTCAGGACGCGGCGGAGTCGGAGGAGGAGGAGGAGGCGAATGAGGAGCAGGACGTTCGCCGCTTGTCTGGGACGTCGTCGGCGTCGTCGCCGCCGTCGTCGTCGTCGTCGTTGTCGCCGTCGGCGTCGTCATCGTCGTCGGCGTCGTCATTCTCGTCACCGTCGGGTCGCCGACGTCGTCGCCGTCGCCGTCGTCGTCGTTGAGTCGTCGTCACCGTCGTCGTCATCATCGTCGTAGTCATCGTCGTCATCACCGTTGTCATTGTCTCCGTTGTCGTCGTCGTCATTACCGTCGTCATCCTCGTCGCCGGTGTTGTCGTCGTCGTCGTCGTCATCGCCGTCGTCGTAGTTCAATCACACGTGTCTGCGTTTATGCTGCATCAAATTGTTCGGAACCCGCTGGGTGAAGAGTTGTACCTCGTAAGAGATGCAAGCGCTGACCACATCATTTGCAGGGGGCGGAGCGGAAAGAAGCAGCTTGCTCTCCACGAGACGCCCCTCATGCCTCGTGAGTTGCTCTCAGGCCCTCGATCACATCATCCTCGAACCGTTATTGTTTCTGGGACCTCGCCGCAGATTCAAGTTAGACATCGCCATCTCTCGGGGGCTGCGATATGAGATCCCCGCTTTCGAAATTGCTAGGGGTGCTCAGGGATTGTAACTAATCAGCTTTATCTAGTCCTTGTCCTGTAGCCAATGTCCTGCGAGTCACCCGAATTCCGTCTGCATACATATGCAACCCTCGCTCCGCCATCGCCCCCCTTTATAAGGTGTCCTAAGCTATTTGCGCCCCGCGTTTGCGCAGGGATTGGGTACGTCGCCAGGGTATTTGTCCTGTAAATCTCTGCCAAAACGAAAAAAACAATTACTCCGACGGTAGGACCCCACACGAGAATCTGTTTAGCTTACCCTTTGCCCTTTCCTCCCCCCCTGGCGGACACCCTCTCCTCTCGCCCTCTGCACTGCCCTCTATTCCTCCTTCTATTTCTCTTCCTCCTTCTCCTCCTCCTCCTCCTCCTCCTCCTCCTCCTCCTCTCGCGCCACCTCCTCTTCGTCGTCGCCCTCCCCCATGCCCCTTCCCTCCTCGTCCTCCTGCCTCTCCTCCACGTGCACCTCCCGTTCCCCTCTGGTCGTGGCAAGCAACTCGATTTTCCTCGGCGCCATCGCCGCGTCGGCCAGCGCGCGCGCGTTTGCCGACGGCTAGATCGCGAAGCCGTCGGGGCAACCCTTCGGGCCAGGCCGTTGGGACAACCTCGCAGGCCGCAGGGGCGCGGGATCCAGCCGTCGGGACAACCCCGCGGGCCTCCAGGCGCGCGCCGCGGCGCTCAGGCGGGCGGCAGCACGAAGCCCAGCTCTGCCGCGAGCAGCTCCGCCTCAGCCCTGGAGCCCACCGCTCTCTTGTCAAACTCCTGTAGCGCCTTCCGCAGGGAAGCCGGCGGCCTGCGCTCCAGGACCTCTCGCGCGGGCGGCCGCAGGATCAGCATGTTCCGCATGCGCGTGGCGCGGGAGAACATGACGTAGAGGTGCAGCCACCACATCTCGTCCGACATGCCCGCGCGGCCAGCGTCCTCATCCCTGGCGCAGTCGATGGTGACGCCCTTGCGCAGCGTCTGGCCCTGCGACAGCGTGGAGGTCAGGTAGGACGCATGCGTCAGGGTGAACCCCGAGCGGCGCACAGTGTGCGCCCCCGAGCTCTGCCACGTGAGCTCCTGCTCGCTGGGCCTGAACATGAGCAAGCTCCTCGCCCGCGCCTCGGCCTCGCCGTCGTCGCCAGCGCCATCGGCGCGCTGCTGCAGCACCTCGCGATACTTCTTCCATATTCAAGCCTCAGGAGCCCAAAAGTGACGACAGTTACAGGTTTCAGGATGACCCGCCTCGGATTAGTAACATGATCTGCGGGCCCCATCGGGAGGAGGCTCCCGCCTGAGACTTCCTCGCAATTCACTCACAGACGAGGCTCCCGCCTGATACTTCCTCCGTAATCAAACCTCAGGAGCGAAAAAGTGACGACAGTGACAGGTTTCAGGATGACCCGCTCGGATTCGTAACATGACCTGCGGGCCCCATAGGGAGGGGGCTCCCGCCTGAGACTTCCTCACAATTCACTCACAGACGAGGCGCCCGCGCGATACTTCTTTCATAATCAAGCCTCAGGAGCCCAAAAGTGACAACAGTTACAAGTTTCAGGATGACCCGCTCGGATTAGTAACATGATCTGCGGGCCCGATAGGGAGGAGGCTCCCGCCTGAGACTTCCTCGCAATTCACTCACAGACGAGGCTCCCGCCTGTCCATATTCAAGCCTCAAGAGCCCAAAAGTGACGACGGTTACACGTTTCGGATGACCCGCTCGGATTACCAACATGAAGTGCGGGCCCCATAGGGAGGGGGCTCCCGCCTAAGACTTCCTCGCGATTCACTCACAGACGAGGCTCCCGCCTGATACTTCCTCCGTAATCAAACCTCAGGAGCGAAAAAGTGACGACAGTTACACGTTTCGGAAGACCCGCTCGGATTACCAACATGAAATGCGGGCCCCATAAGGAGGGGGCTCCCGCCGGAGACTTCCTCGCAATTCTCACAGACGAGGCTCCCGCCTGATACTTCCTCCATAGTCAGGCCTCAGGAGCCCAAAAGTGACGACAGTTACACGTTTCGGATGACCCGCTCGGATTACCAACATGAAGTGCGGGCCCCATGGGGAGGGGGTTCCCGCCTGAGACTTCCTCGCAATTCACTCACCGACGAGGCTCCCGCCTGATATTTCCACCATATTCAATCTAGGGAATGATTAATGACGAAGTGATGAGTCAGTGAGTGCTGATGATGAATGAGTGATGAGTGAGTGATGATGATGCTGATGATGATGATGACCAGTGAGTGACTGGGTGGTCGAGAGATGATGATGGTGATGGTTACGATGATGTTGAGAGAGGCGGCGGTCCTACCGTCGGAGGACCACTGCCTCCGAAGCCTACTGAGGATGAGTGAGTAATTGAGTGAGTGAGTGGGTGATGGAGTGGTGATGATGGTGACGATGATGATGATGAGGATGATGATGATGAGTAGTGATGACGGTGATGGTGGTTGATGGCGATGATGATGGTAATGATGATGAGTGTGTGCGTGTGATGACGATGATGGTGGTTGATGGTGATGATGATGGTGATGATGGTGAGTGTGTGTGAGAGAGGAAGGAAAGGGGGGGTGTGAGATCCTGCGCGGCGTGTGCAGAGAAAACAAGAACCCCACTTTGGATGTGGGGAAAAACAGCGTTTAGGTCCAGCCCTGATATTGACTTCCCCCCGCTCCCCATAATCATCAATGTTGAACTCCGTATGGACGGTGATCTGGACGTTTGACCGCATTTGTCCACTCGAGCCCCCTTGCTTGCCACGTCCTCCTATGTTAATTTGGGGGTCCATAGGGGGGCCATCCAACGTCAACCCCCAAGAGTCTCGACCCATTCCCCGGGACTGGCTTTTCGTCCTGACTCGTGAGGAGGAGGAGGAGGAGGAGGAGGAGGGAGAGGGAGAGGGAGAGGGAGAGGGAGATTTTTGACGGTCCCGAGGGCCTGCGAGGGCCCCAAAGAGGCCGAACATAGGGAACACCTCCCGTCGCGTTTTTCTTGTTCCTGGCCAGAGGACAGCTCTGGGCCCTGCGCCGATGCGAGAAGCCCGCGCGGGGGCCTCCGAGGAGAGTCTCCGGCCTCTGCCGCGGTTCCCTCTTCCGGATGCTGCGCCTGCCGCGGCTCGGCCCCGCCGGCGAGTCCCCCTCGGCGCCTTCGCCGCCGCCCGGCAGGGACAGCAGCACCACCTGAGCGACGATCGAAAACGGGTCTGACGCGAGATGGCATGGCGACCTTGCGCGAAGGCTCACACGGGCCAACAGCGCGGCAGTCCACACCTGAAGCGAGGGCGCCTACGCGCGACATTACGCGAGCAGCAGATGCGCGAATGTCGGCGCAGACGACCCCGTTTCTGTTGCGTCGCCCACCTGGTCGTCGTCGCCCTCCGCGTCCGCGTCGTGGCCGCCCTCCTCCTGGGGCGCACAGGCCTGGACCCCCTCGCGCTCTGCAACAATCACGACGGGAGGCTGTTGGCTATTTTCGGCCTCGGGGGGCCCTTGCCAGCCCTCAGGACCATCAGAAAACGACGCAGGATGAAAACCTGGTCCCGGGGAAGGGGTCGAGATCTCTGGGGGTAGACGTTACGAAAAACTCATGACGTCGGGGGTCTGGGGAGACAAGGGAACTGTGCGTCCTCTATGGAGGCGAGGTTTGGCAGCCGCGCCTTCTGCCTCCGAAGAAGCCATCCCCCCTCCCCCCCACCACTCCCCGCGTGTGGCCGAGAGGAGGTGCCCTGTGGCAGAAGTCGGGGAGACGACGCGGCCGACGGAAGGGCGATGGACGACAGACGGGAGGGCGCGCTAGCTCTGTCGGTCCTTCTTGGAGGTGAGCGTCCGACCCGAACAGATGGCGCATTTCGGAGACCCTGAACCCAAGAACATGTTCATCTCTTGGTGACGCAAACCTCACTTCCGCCACCTTCCGCCACCTTCCGCCGGCTTCCGCCAACGGAGGCGGCCTCGTTCTACTTCCGCCGACCTTCCGCCGCCCTTCCGCCGCCTTCCGCTGCGGAAGAGGTGACAACTCCTTCTATCCTCGAAGGCAAGGCCATTTTCCCCATATCCAGAGGATGGGGTTATTGATTTTCCCCATATCCAAAGGATGTTTTTTTTGTTTTCCCCCATCTCCTAAAGATGGGGTTCTTGTTATTCTCCGACCGCGCCGGACCACCCATACCATGATGGTGGCCGTGGTATGGTGATGATGAGTGATGTGACGTGATGTGATGTGATGTGATGTGATGTGATGTGATGTGATGTGATGTGATGTGATGTGATGTGATGTGACGATGATGATGATGATGATGATGATGATGATGATGATGATGATGATGATGATGATGATGATGATGATGATGATGACGATGAGCAGATGATGAGGATGTCTCGAGCGGCTTGATGGTTTTCGCACTCCTAAGGGGGGGCCGCCAGGGGTATTGCACGGCCTCCGTTCGCGCCCAAATCGCGGGGATGTCTCAAGCGGTTTGCCTGTTTTGGTCCGCAACATCCTCCGTTTTCGGAGCAGATGTTGAGGATGTCTCGTGCGAGGCGCCTCCTAAGGGGGGGCCGCCAGGGGTATTGCACGGCCTCCGTTCGCGCCCAAATCGCGGGGATGTCTCAGGCGGTTTGCCTGTTTTGGTGTTTTGGTTCCCAACATCCTCCGCTTTCGGAGCAGATGTTGAGGATGTCTCGAGCGAGGCGCTAACTTTCGCCCTCTGGGGGGGGGGGGCAGATTTTGAGGATGTCTCGATCGGTTTGCCTGTTTGGGTGGCCAGACTCGTGGCCACAGATTCTCCGCATGATGCTACAGGAGGCTCCAGCAGGCTTCAGGAGGCCCCAGGAGGTCCCAGGAGGCATCAGGAGGCCACAGGAAGAGTCAAGAGGCCACAGGATGTCCCAAGAGGCTCCAGGAGGCCCCAGGAAGCTCCAGGAGGACTCAGGAAGCAACAGGAGGCCCCAGGAGGCCACAGGAAACGCCACGAGGCCCAGGCAATAGGAGGCCCCGAGAGGCCCCAGGAGCAGGAGGCCTCAGAAGGCAACAGGAGTGGCTCCAATCCCATGTGTTTTACGTATGCTCATATATTTTGGGCCTCACCTGGAGCACGCATCCTTGATGGTATACGTATGTTTCTATAGATTGTCCTGCTCCTGTGTATACAATCCTGAATGTTTTACGTCTGTTCCTATATGTTGGGCCTCCCCTTGGGCACGAGTCCTTGGTGTTTACGTGTGCTCCTATAAACTGCCCTTCTCCTGTGGCTCCAATCCGCAATGTTTGATGTACGTCTGTTCCTATAGATCGGGCTTCTCCTGGGGCACGAATCCTCCCTAGGAGGTCCCAGGAGGCTGCAGGAGGCTCCAGGAGGCTACGCGAGGCTCCAGGAGGCCTCAGGAGGCCACTCGAAGCCCCAAGAGGCCCCAGGAGGCCCCAAGAGGCTCCTGGAGCCCCCAGGAAGGCCCAGGAGGTTATGGAGGCCCCAGGAGGCCCCAGGCTCATGCGCAGAGACGCGCTCGTAATACCGAGACTCATTCACGCTCCAATCCGTTCGAAGCTAGATTCATGACCAGACCGTCACAACTGAACCCCGCTTATATTCGAAAACCCTGGCGCCTAGACTCTCACGGCGGACAGGCCCATGCGAATAGATGCACATAGGGGGAGCTCCACGCTGTGAATAAGTATCCGACCACGCCGGACCACCACTCCCCTGCTCCCTCTCTACACTAGACAGTGATGATGAGTGTCATGATGATAACCATTGTATGGTGAGAGTATGATGTGAGTATGGTGGTGATGGTGAATGATGGATGAGTATGATGATGATGATGATGATGATGATGATGATGATGATGATGATGATGATGATGATGATGATGAAGACGTTGCTGTTGATGATGATGCTGCTGCTGCTGATGATGATGATGATGATGATGGTGACGGTGATGATGAAGACGATGACGATGAGCAGATGATGAGGATGTCTTGAGCGGCTTGCTGGGTTTAGCACTCCTACGGGGGGGTCCGCCAGGGGTATTGCACGGCCTCCGTTCGCGCCCAAATAGCGGGGATGTCTCAGGCGGTTTGCCTGTTGTGGTCCTCAACATCCTTCGCTGTCGGAGCAGATTCTGAGGACGTCTCAGGCGGTTTGCTGGTTTTAATATCCTAAGGGGGGTATTGCACGGCCTCCGTTCGCGCCCTAATGGTGGGGATGCCTCAAGCGGTTTGCCTGTGTTGGTCCCCAACATCCTCCACTTTCGGAGCAGATGTTGAGGATGTCTCAGGCGAGGCGCTGGTTGTCGTACCCCAGAGGGGGCCAGATTTCGAGGATGTCTCAAGCGGCTTGCGTGTTTTGGTGGTCAGACTCGTCTGTTGTCAAAGCAGACTCTGAGGATGTCTGTGGCGAGGCGCTGATTTCCGCACTCCCAGAGGGCCCAGATTGCGAGGATGTCCTAGACTCACTTATGCTCAAACTCACTCGTGATCAGGCTCACTCATATTCAGACTCGCACTCATGATACTCATACTCAGACTCACTCACACCCAGACTTACGCACACTCAGACTCACTCACACTTAGACCCACCCATCCCTCAGACTCATTTGTAGTCAGACTCACTCGTACTCAGACCCACTCAGGGCCAGTTTCATATCCATCAGACTCATACTCAGACGCACTCACATTCAGATTCACTCACGCTCAGAATCACTCACACTCAGACCCACCCGCCCTCAGATTCACTCGTAGTCAAACTCACTCGTACTCAGACCCATTCAGACTTAGACTCGTACTCAATATACTCATACTCAGACTCACGGGCTTTCGCACCCCAGGGGGGGCAGATTGCGAGGATGTCCCAGACTCACTTGTGCTCAGACTCGTACTCATCATACTCATAATCATATTCACTCACACCCAGTCCAAGCAAATAGATGCACATATGAGGAGCTCCACGCAGTGAATAATTCTCTAACCGCGCCGGACCTCTCACCTCCCCTCCTCCCTCTCTGCACTGGACAGTGATGAAGATTGTGATGGGAGTATGATGCGAATCTGATGGTGATGGTGAATGATGGATGAGTATGAATATGAGCATGAATACGAATATGATTATGATGATGGTGATGGTGATGGTGATGGTGATGGTGATGATGATGATGATGATGATGATGATGATCATCATCATCATCATCATGATGACGATGAGCAGATGATGAGGATGTCTCGAGCGGCTTGCTGGTTTTAGCACTCCTCAGGGGGGGCGGCCAAGGGTATTGCACGGCCTCCGTTCGCGCCCAAATGGCGGGCATGTCTCGGGCGGTTTGCCTGTTTGCATGCTCAACATCCTCCGTTTTCGGAGCAGATTTTGACTATGTCTCGTGCGAGGCGCCTCCTAAGGGAGGGCCGCCAGGTGTATTGCACGGCCTCCGTTCGCGCCCAACTGGCAGGCATGTCTCGAGCGGTTTGCCTGTTTGCATGCTCAACATCCTCCGCTTTCGGAGCAGATTTGGAGGATGTCTCGAGCGAGGCGCTCATGTTCGCCCCCCAGGGGGGCCATATGTTGAGGATGTCTCGATCGGTTTGCCTGTTTGGGTGGCCAGACTCGTGGGCAAAGATTCTCCCCAGGATGCCACAGGAGGCTCCAGCATGCTCCAGGAGGCCCCAGGAGGCTACATGAGGTCCCAGGAGGCATCAGGAGGCCAAAGGAAGACTCAAGAGGCCACAGGATGTCCCAAGAGACTCCAGGAGGCCCCAGGAAGCTCCAAGAGGCCTCAGGAAGCCACTGGAGGCCCTAGGAGGCCACAGGAAGCGCCAGGAGGTCCCGGAAGGCAACAGGAGGCCCCGAGAGGCCCCAGGAGCAGGAGGCCTCAGAAGGCAACAGGAGTGGCTCCAATCCCATGTGTTCTACTTATGCTCCTATATATTGGGCCTCACCTGGAGCACGAATCCTTGATGTTATACGTATGTTTCTATAGATTGTCCTTCTCGTGTGTATACAGTCCTAAATGTTTTACTTATCCTCCTATATAGTGGGCCTCCACTGGGGCACGAGTCCTTGGTGTTTTACGTGTGATCCCATAGATTGCCCTTCTCCTGCGGCTCCACTGCGCAGAGTTTTATGTACATATGTTCCAATAGATTGGGCCTCTCCTGGGGCACGAATCCTCCTTAGGAGGTCCCAGGAGGCTACATGAGGTCCCAGGAGGCATCAGGAGGCCAAAGGAAGACTTAAGAGGCCACAGGATGTCCCAAGAGACTCCAGGAGGCCCCAGGAAGCTCCAAGAGGCCTCAGGAAGCCACTGGAGGCCCCAGGATGCCACAGGAGGCTCCAGCATGCTCCAGGAGGCCCCAGGAGGCTACATGAGGTCCCAGGAGGCATCAGGAGGCCAAAGGAAGACTCAAGAGGCCACAGGATGTCCCAAGAGACTCCAGGAGGCCCCAGGAAGCTCCAAGAGGCCTCAGGAAGCCACTGGAGGCCCCAGGAGGCCACAGGAAGCGCCAGGAGGCCCCGGAAGGCAACAGGAGGCCCCGAGAGGCCCCAGGAGCAGGAGGCCTCAGAAGGCAACAGGAGTGGCTCCAATCCCATGTGTTTTACGTATGCTCCTATAGATTGGGCCTCACCTGGAGCACGAAGCCTTGATGTTATACGTATGTTTCTATAGATTGTCCTTCTCGTGTGTGTATATGGGCCTAAATTTGTTACTTATGTTCCTATAGTTTGGGCCTCCACTGGGGCACGAGTCCTTGTTGTTTTATGTGTGTTCCTATAGATTGCCCTTCTCCTGCGGCTCCAATGCGCAATGTGTTATGTACGTATGTTCCAATAGATCGGGCCTCTCCTGGGGCCCGAATCCTCCCTAGGAGGTCCCAGGAGGCTGCAGGAGGCCCCAGGAGGCCACGCGAGGCTCCAGGAGGCCTCAGGAGGCCACTCGAAGCCTCAAGAGGCCCCAGGAGGCCCAGGCTCCTGGAGGCCCCAGGAAGCCCCAGAGGTTTCAGGATGCCCCAGGAGGCCCCAGGCTCCTGCGCAGAGACACGCTCGTACTACTGAGACTCATTCACACTCCAAGTCTTTCGCAGTTAGATTCTCATGACCAGACCGTCACAACTCAAGCCCGTTTATATTCGAAAATTCTTGCGCCTAGACACTCACGGCGGACAGGTCCATGCGAATACATGCTATGGGAAGCTCCACGCAGTGAATAACTGGAACGCCCCATATAGTATAACCATCTTGTGGTACGTATCGTTTCTCGAGCGGTGTGGCCAGAAAGCGCCCGCCACGACGCACGTACTAGAAGATGTTTCTCGGTGCGCGCGTCGCCCCTGGGGGGGCGCACACACAGTATTAGTGTGTTGGGGTGACGCCGGTCCTCCTCCCCGTCCGAGCTGGAGTCGGAGCTGAAGGTAGAGGAACAAAAAACTGCACAAACATACACCTTGGGAGGTCCGCGCGGATCTCTTGGATCTGCGCTGGAGCCCCCTGGCGACGCCGCCAGTGGCGCGCTCCGCGCGCAAGCGAGGGGGTCCAGCGCCGATCCAAGAAATCCGCGCGGACCCCTGAAGGGTTCTGATCATGCCGACTTGTGCTCTTCGAGAAGAGCGCATGGCTGCTGGAGGCGTCCGAGCCGTTGCCGTCGCGGAGACAGAAGCTGATTGTGGGGTGCCGCTTGTTCGGGTGTTGCTGGAGGTGCCCCTGGCAAAAGGTGCCCCCAGCTGTTCGCTCCATTCTGGAAGCCCT
>CAUYUJ010020034.1:90428-132928 GCA_963575745.1 Prorocentrum cordatum
ATCATCGACGGGTCCTGGGCGGCCTGCAGCGCATCCATCGGGTCCTTTGTCTTGGGCGGATTCTTCACGAGCACGCCCTGGTCCTTCTTGATGAAGTACGCTCTCCTG
This sequence comes from Prorocentrum cordatum, assembly GCA_963575745.1. Lineage (NCBI taxonomy): Eukaryota > Dinophyceae > Prorocentrales > Prorocentraceae > Prorocentrum > Prorocentrum cordatum. Next base: position 90,537 of record CAUYUJ010020034.1, read on the forward strand.
GACTTGTACGCCTGGTCCCTCAGCATGTTGGCGTGCACCTTGAGCATCCTGCAGCGGGTCAGCATCTGGTTGGTCTTCACCTCCTTCAGGTCGACCTTGTTCTCCGTCTTGAAGATGGACATGAGGCTCGAGCGCAGGGCAGACATCAGAACCACCACAAAGAAGACCCGCTGGCCCCCCCACGCTGGGGCGGGGTGCTACACGACGCGTCTGACCCAAACCTCCGGCGTCGGTCGGGGGCGGCCAAGGGAGGGGCGCCCAGGAGGGGGGGGCGCAAATCATGGCTGGCGGCAAGTGCGCGGCCCAAGGGGGGGGGCCAAGGACGTAATGAAATAAGAGGAGGCGCCATGAAATCTGGGGAGATATCATGGCCCACGCCATGATATCCAAAGATCCGATGTCGCGATTTGTTCAATACGGGGTCCCCGGAAGTCTCGACCCATTCCCCAAGACCGGGTTTTCATCCTGAGTCGTTTTTGTTGACGGTCCCAGAGCCCGGCGAGGGCTGCTAGAGGCCAAACATTGAGAAAAACCTCCGTCTTGATTTTTTCAATACGCCGGAGGTGTGGGCATCGTGGCCCACGCCATGATATCTACCCCCCCCTAGTCGTCCCCCCCCTCTTGGCCGCCCCCGAGGCGCACCTGTGCGTGTCTTCGGTTTCACGGAGGGGTCCCCCGGAGCCGTCGCCCCCGTCCCCCCCGGGAGCCCCGCCCTTCCTTCCCCGGGCCTCTGCCTGGCCCCGGGGCCCGAAGGGCGGCACCCTGGAGGTCAGGGATCGGTCGTTGCTTACAGTCGAGGCGTTGACCTAAGGAACCCTAAATAAGGAACGAGGCCCCTTCTTCCCATCAGTGAAAGGTCGATTCCGCATCGAAAACCTCAGGAAAATCTAGGGCAGGCTGCGAAACAATGAAGGAACACGGAGCCCCTCCCCAACGAAAAGGGTCCCTTCTTCAGGGCCCCAACTGTACTGGGGGGGGGGGGCGACAAACCGAGGGGGAAACACGTGCCCCTTCCGCCCTCGTTTTTAGCCCCATGGCTGGGCCTGAGCGTTGCTCGTCGGTCTGTGGTGGGTTTGTTCTCCGTGCTGCTCGACCTGTGCTCCTGTTCCCCCCTGCCAAAGCGAAAAACAAAACACAGCCGAAGTCCAGCAAAACAGCGTTTCGGTCCAGCCCTGCTTGGCCCCGGTGGGGCCACTGTGGTGCCCCATTCAGGGCACACAAGGCGAACCTCTCTTCACTCTCCCATCTATCACCCCCCCAACAGCCAGTCCGAGCTGGCGAAAGGCACGTCAGGTCGTCGCTTACTCGCTGCGCGGGGAGGTCGGATGTATCTCACTCTCTTGGCTTGCAGATCGGGCCCCAGGGCCCTCCTGGGGCGCGTTCTGGGTTGGATTTCTAGTCCCCACTCCTCCCTAGCCTCCCACCTCCTCCTCCTCCGCCCTCCTGATGCTCCTCCTCCTCCTCCTCCTCCTCCTCCTCCTCCTCCTCCTCCTCCTCCTCCTCCTCCTCCTCCTCCTCCTGAGAGCGGGAGGGGGGAAAGAGGGGGACGCGTGAATGAGGAAGAGGAGGAGGAAATCCTTCCCCCACCCCAGACGTCTTTAGAGGCCCATCAAGGGCCAGAAATGTCAAAAAGAATTGCTCCTCCTGCTCATCCTGCTCCTCCTGCTCCTCTTCCTCCACCTCCTCCTCCTCATTAACCAATCAATAAAACAAACAATATCATCATCATCATCATCATCATCATCATCATCAGCAGCAGCAGCAGCAGCAGCAGCATCATCACCATCATCACCAGTATCATCATCAGTATCATCATCACCATCGCCACCATCATCATCAGCAGCAGCATCGCCATCAACATCATCATCATCATCATGATCATCATCATCATCATCATCATCATCATCCTCATCATCATCATCATCATATCTTCATTATCAGCATCATCAGCATCACCATCATCAGCATCATCATCGTCATCATCATCAACATCACCATCAAATTCATCATCACCATCACCCTCATTTATCATAACGAATCATCAGCAGCATCATCAGCATCAGAATCATCAGCATCGTCATCCTCAGCATCACAATCATCATCAGCATCATCACGATCATCAGCATAATCACCATTATCACCATCATCAGCAGCAGCATCATACTCGTCGTCATCATCACTATCGCCATCATCAGCATCAACAGCAGCATCATCATCATCTTCAGCATCAGCGTCATCATCGCCATCATCGCCATCATCAGCATCATCAGCATCAAAATCATCGTCCTCGGCAGCAACAGCCGCACCAGCATCCGCATCAGCAACATCATCATCTTCGTCGCTAGCATCATCAGCATCAGCATCACCATCAATCCCACAGTCAACATAATCATCGTCATCATCAGCATCAACATGTGCATAAACCTCATCGGCAGCAACATCTGCATCACCGTCGTCGTCATCATCAACAGCAGCAGGATCACCACCCACATCCTCATCATCATCATCATCATCACCATCAGTATACTCATCCTCAGAATCAGCATCATCCTCATCAGCAACATCAGCAGCATCATCATCACAATCACCATCACCATCACCATCGCCATCACCATCGCCATCACCATCACCATCCCCATCACCATCCATCGTGACCATCATCATCATCATCATCATCATCATCATCATCATCATCATCATCATCACCATCATCATCATCATCATCATCATCATCATCGTCATCGTCATCGTCATCGTCATCATCATCATCATCATCAGCATCATCATCATCATCAGCAGCAACATCATCATCATCATCATCAACAGAATCCGCCACGGGGCCGTGTGCCCAATGGAAGTGTTATAATACGTGCTGCTGCCTGGGAGGTTCCTTTAGTTTTGTAAGGCCGACCCTCCCCGTTGCCGCACGCGTGGTCCTGAGATCGCCCCCCCCCCCTGAAACTGCTTCCAGGCGAGCTGGTCGGCCTCCAGACGGCCAAGATGGCCTCCGAGACAGCCGAGACGACACCCACCCTCCTCAAGATGGCACAAGACGGCTCAAAAAGCTCTCAAGACAGCCTCAAGACGGCCCACGAGGCCCCCAAAACGGCCTAAGAAGGCTACAAGAGGCCGTCCAGGAGAGCCCGAGGGCCAGCTTGGGTATCCGACCGCCCAAGATAGCCCAAGGGGCCTCCAAGGTATCTACAAGACAGCCCATGGGGCCACCGAGAGGGCCCCGAGTCGGCCCAAGAGGACCCCAAAATCTCCGAAAAGGCTTCCAAGAGGGCCCCAAGACGGTCCTGAAGCGCCCCAAGGGGGCACCAAGACGGCCCAGAGGGGCCCCCAAGACGGCCTCCGAAGGCGTCAGACAGCCAATCACCTCTCTCGGACAGCCCAAGACGCCCCAAGAGGCCCCAAGAGGCCCTCAAGGGGACCCCCAGGAGGCTCCCAGAAGGCTGCCAGGAGGCCACGAGAGGACCTCAAGAAGCTCTCCCCTCCTAGTCCTCCTCCTCCTCCTCCTCCTCCTCCTCCTCCTCCTCCTCTTCCTCCTTCTCCTCCTCCACCTCCTCCTCCACCTCCTCTTCGTCTTCCTCCTCTTCTTCCTCCTCCTCCTCCTCCTCCTCCTCCTCCTCCTCGTCGTCCTTCTGCCCCTCCTCCACCTCCTCCTCCTCCCTCCCCCTCCTCCATCCTCCCGCCTCCATCCTCCCTCCTCCCTTCTCCCGCCTCCACCTCCCTCCTCCCTTCTCCTCTTGGCTCCTCATTCCCTCTCTCCTCCTCCCTCCTCCTCCTCCTCCTCCTCCTCCTTCCTCCTCCTCCTCCTCCTCCTCCTCCTTCTCCTCCTCCTCCTCCAGCTCCTCCTCCTCCTCCTCCTCCTCCTCCTCCAGCTCCTCCTCCTCCTCCTCCTCCTCCTCCTCCTCCTCCTCCTCCTTCTCCTCCAACTCCTCCTCGTCCTTCTCCTCCAGCGTGGTGACGGGGACTCTCCAGGATGAGCAGCGGCATCGGTGTCTTTCTGCGGCGCGCCCAGGAGGAAGTGAGAAGAAGGCCTTCTCAGAAGGCGGCGGGGCTTCTCAGAAGCCCTCGCGCCTTCTGAGCAATATTCTCTGTCTTCGGGTCGAAGCTCCGAATGCTTCTCGGAAGGCCCGAGGCCTTCCCGGCCTTCGGAGAAGGCCCGCCCCTTCGCACTTCCTCCCCCCCCTTCTGGGCTCGCCGCCGAATAATTGTGTTCCTCCTCTGCCCTTCGGCCCTCGCCTCTGGCACCCGGGAGGGGCGGCTACACGCCAGAGCGACCCTGGGCAAGGGTGACCTCTGGTGCGCGGCTCGCGGGGGGCCGCGGGGGGGGGATCCCGAGCGAAGTGAACCCCAACCCACCCCTCGGGAGTCGTGGGGGGCAGGGGCAGGGCTCGCACGTGGCCCCCCGCGGCACACGAGCGGGCAAGGCGCTGCTGCTGCCTCGCGCTCGGGCGACAGGGGGGGCCCCTGCGGGCCCGAACCGGAGGTCCCTCCGGCGAAGGGATACTCTCTTTCCAGACCCCCGACGGCGTGACCTTGTCACGGCGCGGGCCCCCCGCGAGCTGGACCCGTTCTCCCGGGACGGGCTCCACGTCCTGAATCCCTTCGGTTGGCGGCCCCGAGGGCCGGCAAGGGCCCCCATATTGCAAGCTCGGGAATGGGCACCAACAAAAAACAGGGAGGAGGAGGAGGAGGAGGAGGAGGAGGAGGAGGAGGAGGAGGAGGAGGAGGAGGAAGAGGAGGAGGAGGAGGAGGAGGAGGAGGAGGAGGGGGTTTGCCTCCACAGGGGGAAGACGATCCTCGATTTCGGTGCTGGTGGGCATCTTGCGGCCACCCCGGAAGCCCGAACAGCACCACCACCACCGATGATCGGTGTCATCTCCCCTCGGTGGAGGCGCACCGCCGACATTGGTGCTGGTGCCATCTCTGGGCCCCCGACCCGAAGGCGAAAACTAGCGAATGACCCGAGGGTAAAACAGGGCCAGGATCGGGATAAATCGCTCCAGAGCGTTCCGGAGCGCTCTCTCAGAGCGTTCCAGAACGCTCTGGAGCGGCCGCGGCGCCCAAGACATCCTCCAAACCCGCCGACTCTCAGGGATTTCGAATTCTCCCGATCCGATTTTGTCCCGATCTTCGCGTCGTTTTAGAGCCTGTTTTTTTGGGACTCAGGCAAGTTTACTTGCATGGCGTTCGCCCCCTCTCCCCCCCCCTCGCCCCATTTCGAGCGAATACTAGCGTGCAAGTGCCTCTCGACTTGCGTGATTTCCGCGCCCCCCCGAACGTGCAAGTCGTTTGCGGCTTGCTTCAGGCTCAGCCCCACCCCCCCCGTCCATGCAAGTAAAATTGCCAGATTTTTTTGTTTTTTTTTTAGAAACGCTCTTACAAGGGGGTGGGGGGGGGCGGAGCGGACCAGAGGGCGCCGGCCTCCGCGCATCGGCAGCAGCACGAAGTCCCGGATGCGGGGGTCCAGCAGGATCATGGCAGGCAGCCGGCCGCCCGAGCGCGGTCGGGCTCTCGGGAGAGCTGGGCACCGTGGGCCGGCGGCCCGACGACGGCGACGACGACGGCGACGAGGACGACGACGACGACGACGACAGCGACGGCGACGGCGATGGCGACGGCGACGACGGCGATGGCGACGGCGACGACGACGACGAGGACGACGACGACGACGACGACGACGACGACGGCGACGACGACGACGACGACGGCCACGACGACGGCGACGGCGACGGCGACGGCGACGGCGACGGCGACGGCGACGACGACGAAGACGGCGGCGGCGGCGGCGGCGACGACGACAACGACGACTTGAGCAGTGACCGACCGTCCCTGCATTCCCATAGGCCTACCACGACATGTTCTTAGATTCAGTGGCTGTCCTAAGAACAAAAACAGGGGCTCTTAGAAAATAATCCCACTGCGTTGAAACAATACCGTCTCAACCAGAAATGTTCTAAGAACATTTCGTGCAAGCCAAAGAAGGTTCTTATAATATTCCTTGGTGGGCCTGTTGGGTAAGCCGAGACACCTGGCCACAGCTTGAAAGACGGCGGCGGCGGCGGCGACGACGACGACAACGACGGCGACGGCGACGACGACGACGACGACGGCGGCGGCGGCGGCGGCGGCGGCTGCAGCGGCGACGGCGACGGCAACGGCGACGGCGACAACGGGGACGACGACGACGGCGACGACGACGAGGACGGCAAAGACGACAAGGACGGTTATAAGGAAGAAGACGACGACGACGTCGTCGAGAACGCCTTCGTTTCGGAGGCTTCTGGTAGCGTTTCTGGGGGGGGCCCTCGCCGCCACGGCCAGCAGCGGCCAGGATGGACCCCTTGCGTGGTGCTGCACCTCAAAGGCCCCCTTAAGCCCGGACACGCTACACCAAGACATCCAAACACCTCGAGATAATTGTTACCCGACGGCGGCACGAACAAAGCACTGCACTGCACAAGAGGGCGGCACGCACAAGAAGATCTGCACTGCACTTTTCCCGGGAGAAGGCTGCACAAAGGCCATGCACGCCAGCAGAAACTCCTTGTGAACCCCGAGAAACACGCGAATCCTGCAGTGCAGCAGTAAAGACATGCACTGGACGACCAAACGCAAAAAAATGCACGGGACGACACAAATCTGACTCTGCGGGAAAGCCTTTCTTGGGAAATGTCTTAGCCACAATCCGAAACATGTCATAAGGAACCGTACACAATGAACGAGGCCAACTCTTCTCATGAGCCAAACTTCGATTCCCAAAAGGTAGCCCGAGGCTAACCCGAGACAAACTGTGAAACACTTAAGGAACACGGGCCCTTCCACAACGAAAAAGGATTTGTCTTCAACGGCCCGACTGTACTATTTGGCGGCACAATGGGGTGGAGGGAAGTGGGGGGCATGTTAGAAAAAAGTGCGCCTTGAATATAATGAATAAGGCCCGCGCCTTCTGAGAAACTGGGGTGCTTCTGAGAAGCCCTGCCCCCGCCCCCCCCCTCTACACGTGGCTGAACTATTTGTCCTCGTCCCGGGGGAGGGCTGAGCACCGACCTCGCGCGGCTCTCGAGAGCGCGAGCAGCAGGGGCCCCTGGGGCACTTCGGCGAGCGAGGCCTTCCTGGAGCCCCGCGGCAGGCCTCCGAAAGATCCTCCGCGGGCGGCCCCCGTGGCAACGGCTGCGAGGGCCACCGGCCACACCCGCCGCGGCGACGCAGCAGCCGCGGCGACGGTGGAGCCGACAGGGCCGGCCGTGGCCGCGGCCGGCTGCGACGCGGCCGAGACCGAGCCAGGGGCAGCCCTCGAGCACTCTGCCTTTTCATTATGGACTCGGGCATTGTCTTGATCCTGTTGAGAAGCTCTTGTTCTAAATGCTCAGGTCGGTGAACTTGAAGTCGTGGTCCCAAGTTGAGCCGCAGAGGGATGTGCTTGACGCCGTGGCTGAGGTGTCCGTTGAGCAGATGCGGTAACTAGCGTAGGCGCGTATGAGATAGCCGACCGAGGGAGGGAGGCCGCGCGCGCACCTTCTTACTAGAGCTGCGAAGTACAATGTCAATGCTAATACGGCGACACCGCCAACCCTCAGCTGGAGGGTGAGGGAGGCACGGCAAAAGAACACACGAGGGGAGCGTAGCGAATGACTCCTCGGATGCCCTCATAGGCGAGGAGAAGGGTGCTCTGGACTTTGTAATCAAATGGGGGGGGTCACAGCCCTCCCGGGCGAGCAGCTGTGGATCCCTCTCAGACCAGCCATGGAAAGGCGGCCTGCTGGCCAGATCCCCTGGAACCCTTCAAGACAGCCCAATTCAGACCAGCCCGCTTCTCCATATCCGTATCCATATCCGGAAGATCCAGAAACTCCATATCCATATCCATACCCATACCCATATCCATATTCAGATCCACCGTTCACATCCTGAAATTCGGAGCACCCATATCCACCGCCAGGGGAGCCCACCCCACGCCGGTGGACCCCCAGAGAGGGACGGTGGACCTCTGTGTGACTTGCGTCGGGCCCCAGAGGGGGGCCCGAGCCCGATCGCCCTCCCCCCGGCGCCTCCCGAGGAGGAGGAGCTCAGCCTCCCGCGCGGCGGGCATGGAGAGAACTCCCCGCCTCGGGCCCAAGAGGAGGAGGGGGAGGAGGTAGGACAGCCCCGAGGGGAAGAGTCTCGCGAAACTAAGCGCGCGCCGAGAGGGCGCGACCGCGGGGACCTGGTCACCACCTGAGGTGCCAGGTCCCCGACCGCGTCGTCGGACTCACAGATGCCGACGAGCACCACCATGTGCAGGGAGGGGGGAGGGGCGGCGGGCCAGCCGCGAAACGGCCAGGCCCTCACCGTCTCCCACTGCGACCCCTCCCTGCCCGGTCAGGGACGGCCTCACGACGAACACGAGGGGCCACTGCCACAGGCGCCAGCGCGACAGCGCGCCAGCTGAGCCATGAAGCGTTCCCTGACGACCACGGGGAGGGGCTTCAGGAGCTCCTGCTCGTACCACGCGATCGCGGACGCGATCGTCTCGTCTCCTGTTCCGCCCGCCACGGCCGCCGCGCCAGCAGCCGCCGCGGCAGGCTCCGCGGGAACCGCACGATGCAGGCCATCGGCCCACTTGTCGCCCATGACGTCGTCGGAGGAGTCATCGTCGGCGGCGGCCACCGCCACCTGCGCGAGCACGAGGCCCGCACCAGCAGCGCCAGCATCCGCTCCCGCGGCCTCCTTCTCGACGTCCATCTTCTCCTTCTCCTCGCCAGCAGCAGGCGCGCCCGCCGCCGCCTTCCTCGCCGCGCGGCGCTGGCGGCGGCGCCGCCGCTTCGCGGCTCGCGCCGCGGGGGCGGCGGCCGCCGCGCCAGCAACGCCAGGGCCAGGATCAGGAGGAGCATCACCACGAGGTGCGGGAGGAGCGGCTCCAGCGGCAGCGTCACGCGGCGGCACCGCGGGCGCCTCGGCGCGCTGCGCGAACAGCGCAGCCGAGACGGCCGAACGGGCCACGGCGGCGACGGCGCGGCGCGGGGCGCCTCCCAAGACGGCGCCGCGGACCGCCGCCTCCACCAGGGTGGCGGCAGCGGGCGGCGCGCGAGCCCCTCTAGGCACAGCCATCCCGCAGAGGCCCCGACGCGAGACGACGGAGCGACGAGACGACGGCGCCGCGCGAACGCTTGAGCCAAAATGAGGAGGGGGAGGAGGGGGGGGAGGGGGAGGAGGAGGAGGAGGAGTCGGCCCACCGAGGGGGCGCGGTCGTGGCCAGAGACGCGCCGCGGCCCTTGTGACCGAGCCTCTTACATCAGGCGTGCACGCTTGGCTTTGCATGCTTTAAGGGGCTTAATGGAGTCCCCAGAGGGCCAAATCTTGGCCGAAACATTCGGTGGCTGGCAATTCGCCAACCTGCGCAACGCTCCCCGTCCACTGTCAGTGCCCACACCACCTGGACAAGAGACGGGGAGTTGGTTGAGTCTACCACCTCCAGTGCTCGTGCAGCTGCCGAGACTCGCACACTTCGTACACCAGAGCTGACCATTCATAATTTGCATCGAATGGGTCGGGTGCATGATCTTACCTCCAACTGTAAGTGAGGGGTACGCAGAGGGCGGAATTGGCAGGGGCACGTTATAACAAGAAACAAACGCTCTACCTTTGCACGGGTGGGCCTGCATCCAGCTCTCGACGGCCTCTCGCGTGGGGCCAGGCTTACAATGGAAACAGAACCAGCGATTATTGTCCTTCGGGTGCTGCTGCATACAATGGCCCGCGGCACGCTCGAGCTCCAGCTGAAGCGCGACTATCTTCACAGGCCTGCGGCGGGTACGCGCAACCAAAGGACGCTGGTGCTTGACCCTGGGAAGCGAGTTTACAGCCGTAGCAACAGCAGCTAGACGCTTGTGGACCCGTTGCAGGAGAGCTTCATAGTTTTCAAAGAATCTTATTGAGGCTGGATCAAATTCAGGGCTTTCTCGAGGCCACGTTGGGCCAGAGCGTCAGCTCGTTCATTACCTAGTGTTACAAACCAGGGCTGGGAAGCTACACTCAGGCTCACGGCATCGAGATGAGAATTACACTTCTTCACGCTGACATTGGAGATCCTGTCGGGCCTCTGGAGGATAGCCGCCTGCTTGATCCGCTGCCACCACTGCTTATGGGGACCTTGAGGGTGTAGCCACAACCGAGAGTTCCAACCACGGTAAACTAGGGCATTGCCGGTCCAGATCTCGAGGGCCCCCTGGGTGTACAGGAGACAGTAGTACAGGCCAGCCAATTCTGCACAGGGAACCGTCTGACGGCCGTCAATGGTGCCGAAAAGCCCAGGAAAACGATCCTCAGCAGGAGACTCGTCGAAATCGAAAGCGACCCCCCAGCCGCCACGAGCAACACGAGCATCAGCTGAATTGACGGAGCCGTCGAGGTAGGCCCTGCAGGCCTGAATCGGGTTACCGCTGATGCAGGAGTAGCCTTCGAACTGGGGCACCTGGACTGGCATATCGACGTCGTAGACGACCTGGGCCTCATTCCATTCTGGGGCCTCTGGAACCTTGTTGAGCCTGGCTGGCAAAATACCACGGCACCAGAACATCTTCAGATCAGGCTCAGCACTCATAGACTGAGCAGCTCGGTTCTTGAGGTCCTGGGTACGGCGGATCCAGTCATGGTCGATGTCATCGCTTTTCTGGCACAGGTAGCAACGGCGCAGCAAGTCCTCAGCTGCCTTTGCACAGCGCGGGCACAAGGCTAGACAAACGTAGCCCGCAGTGGAGGTGCGCTGAGCAGTCCAGCAACTTCCAGTGACGATGTTCTCCAGAGCACCAGCTTCCTCGAAGAACTTCTTGCGTCGCATCCAGCGCAAAGTGCGCTGCGTCGCTTGAAGATGACCTCCTTGTTCACAGCCAAAGCCCTCAGGATGTTGACCAGCTTGCTTCCACAGGCCGGCTTCAACACGGGCGTGAACTGCATCAAAGAGAGAATTCAAATCTGTGTCATCAGGGTTATAGATCCAATCATTTCCTTCTGGGTCCGCCCAGCGATCAGGGTGACGAAGTTGCCAGCCGATCTCGCCCACGCCGACAATCAGGGCAGCCATGGGCCCTGTGACCGAACGCCACTTGGACTTGGCACGGATCTGGGCCATCTTGGCATACACAGCCTCCCATCCCAACCGAACTCGAGCGTGGTACGGTTCTTGCTGCGCCCAGAAGGTGAACCACTCAGTGATCTGGCGTCTGAGATTGAAGGAGAGCGGGTCCTGCTTGTCGCAGATGTGGAGCATGATGGTCGAAGTGCATCTGCCACCCACCGTAAGGCCTGCCATGGTAGCTGCCGTGGCTCGTTCCTGCTTGACTCGGGTAGCAGGCAATGCCATAACGGAGGCGTCATAGATCCTCTTGGCCCGAAAGTTGGCAGTGTAGAGTCTTTCAGTGACTTTGCGTCCAACTCCGCGCTTCTGGAAGATCTGTGCCCGTCGGAACCTCTTGGCCGTCGCTCTGGCTCTCTTGGCCGCTGTAGGAATACGCCGTGATCTACCCACCGTCGAGTCGAAGCCGAGGTCTCTGGTTGTCTTGGCCGCTCGGATGTTGACGCCGACCTTGCGGATTGAGTTGATAACTGCCTGCTGAACTGAGCGGTGGCCTAAGATGACAGTCTTCTCAGAGACCTTTAGACCAAGCTTCTGAATTCCGTCAACAAGAGCTGCCGAGCCTTTTTCCATTTGATGGCGTACGAGGGAACGGTGTCCTTCTGCCCGCACCATGAGATCGTCCACGAACTCTCGCATCATGAGGCCCTGGTAGCGCAAGTGGACGTGCTCCAGCAAGTCGTAAAGGTAAGCCCTGGCCATGTTGTTCGCCTCTGTACATCCAGCGAGTAGCCCATTGTGTGGAACAACAGCACCAGAACTGTAGACATCTCGGACACGAATGATGCGTGGGCTGAGGTAGAGCAGGCATGACATATACAGTACCACAGGTGAGAAGTCCAGCTTGGTGGCGAGGACGCACAGGAGGCTGATGTCCACATGGTCGTAGAACTTCATAATGTCCAGGAACAGGGTGGCAACATCTGTGTCGCCTCGCACGGCCGGAACTTCGTCCAGTATGAGCGTCGTGAGCGCCGCCTGCAGTGACGACGATCCTTTGATGGCTTTGTCCCAGAAGCCAGCCTTGGCGTCGCACCACTGGCCTGTGAGGTAACGATTCATACGTCCCCAGACCCTGGCTGGCATGGGCGGTAAACCTATGGGCCTTTCATCGCCCGTGGTTACCGCATCGCCTTTGGCAAGGAGACAGATCCAGATCTGCATGAGCTGGTATGGCCAAGATAACTTGTGGACGCAAGAGTTCAACAAATGAACAAACTCCTGCTTCGCTTGCTGGCTGACCGCCTGGAGCGACGCACGTGACCATTGATCTGTGGACTGCGCCGTTTGCAATGGAATACTTTTGAAGGCAACTTGGAGATCATCCATGGTGTAGTCGACCCAGTCCGTGTGGAGCTGATCGCGCGCCTTGCGGCGCAGGGCGTTCATGCTGTCGGTGAGGTCGCTGCCTGCCGAATGTGTGGTCCATCGCTCTTGCCACTTGGCTGCCCTGGCGTCGACAGAGCCCTGAGGGTCGCCGATGACCTGGTGGTTATGGATGGCGGTGTCGAGCAAGTCCTTCTTCTCGGCCTTCGAGATATAGCGATGGGCTCCTTTAAGGCTGCACTGCAGGGCTGTTTGGGCCCATTCCCTCACTGAGATCTGCGGTGCTGTCCAGGTAGCCTTGGAGTGCGCCTCAGAGAAGGTGCGGGACTTGGCGAGCACATCAGAGATTACATCTGAGGCCGGGTAAATCTGATCATATCGGACTTGATGGAGGAGCGTACTGAGCTCATCCAGTAGAGCAATCTCGCCTTCTGGGCATTCCTGGGGGGCCTTTGCCCTCATCTTCTGCACCGTGTCCACCAGGTTGTCCAGGAGCTGCCTCGGACCTGCAGGAGGGCCAGGCTGGTCAGGAGGCTCGGCGTCATCCGAGGCCTGGTCGTCATCAGTTCGCTGCCTATCATCATCAGGCGGCGCTCTGTCTTGAAGGAGATCTCGAAACATCTGACGCGTGGCCTCATGGAGTCTCCAATGCTCGTTGATGGCAGCATTCCTGGCATCAGGGTCGCTGTCAAACTCTGAGATCCAGTCGAGCTGGGCCTGCATTCTCGGAGAAGCTCGGCGCCAGGCTCGCTCGCACAGTTCATGTACGACTTGTTCCAGTGGCCGTCCTTGGTGCTGCGCTTCGAGCTGACGGGCGAGCTCGCTGTTCCATGGGAGCAAGAGGTAGGTGAGCAGGTACGGTTCGCACCATCGCATCCACTCGGACGGTTCCTGCTCCTCTTCGCTCAGGTCGGTGATCCAGGTAGCTGCCCAGACAGTGACAGACTCGGTGAAGTCACGTACTGGTTGAGGCGGTGGTGGCAGAGTCGGATCACGGCCCATGAACTGTGTGGGCTGGTGCAGGTAGCTGAACAGCTCTGCTTCTCCGACGACGGTGTAGTCCAACTCTCCTTCGCTGGTGGCCTCGCTGGCTATGCCGTCTGCCACTGGTTCGCCACTGGTGCACACAGGAGACTGTTCCTTCTGACTCCAGTTTTTGTTGTTAGGTCGAGCTGCGTCAAGCTGCGGCGTCGCTCCGCTGGCGACTTGAGACGAGGAGGCCCCAGACGGGTCGAGACCCCAAGACGCGGGACCCGAGGGTTCACGGTCGTCGGCAGCGATATCAACGGGCACGGCTCCGACGCCGACCCCCCAGGGCCCCTTTCAGCCTCTTGAGGCTTACTCCCAAGATGCCCAAGAGACCCACCCAAGACTTCCGCAACATTGGCAACTCTCGGAGCTTGGCGCGATAGCGAGCATCCGATATTAGAGTGCTCTGGCCGCTCTGCGTCTCGCAGACGTCCTCGTGGTAGAGGATGCGGCCCGCCTGGCTCCTCAGGCTCGCGCTGCAGCAGCTCCAGGTAGTCAAAGCAGTCGACGTCGTAGTTGATCGCGTCGAAGGGGTCAGCCTCTTCGTCGCCCATGCTGGTGACGGCTGGGCACGGTGTTGTGCACGTCGGAGCTGGAGACACGGCTTGGTCTGGAAGTTGTAGCCGGCTGCCGAAAGGGATGTCAGTCCACGGGTAGCACTGGTAAGACGGCGCGCGTGCCACCATGCGCGCAATAGGGTCATCCAGTAGAGCGTCGGCAGCTTGGTGGTCTCGTTGGTCAACAGTCTTGGGCCTGATGGTGCCGAAGTTCGCTTCGCTCTGCGATTGGCGCCGCTCGCACTGTTTGACGAGGACTTGGAGCTGGCTGGTGAGGCTGATCCAGGCATTGGTCTCAAGCTGCTTGGTGCCTGCTTGGATGTACGTGGGGTCAGGCTGGCGTATCATCTGCTCGAGCCGATAGGTTAGCGGTTGTCCTCTACGGCGCTCGTCGCTGATCGGCATGGCATCCGTCAGGTTGAGTAGAGAGGCCTCCGCGGCCATGGCCCATCTGCCATACGACTCCGCAAGGTCGCTAGCAGCAGCTGGATCGAGTGCGTAGGCTATGCGCTGCTGCGTCTCCGAGCTGGCTTCCAAGATTGGGATGTCCTGGACCTGGTGCTTGTAGTTCTCCCAGGCTTCGTGGTCGACGATGTACGGCACCGTTTTGACGTAATGGTCTTGCAGCAGGTGGTCATGCACATCGCCGCCGTGTTCCAATACTTCGCCATCTTCAGTATGGTGGAGCTGCGCATGGCGGTGACGATCATTCTGCTTCCTCTTGAGCCCTTTCTCAATATGGATCTCGCGGTCTGGGATCTCAATGGGAGCTGGGAGGAGAGGTCGAGTGCACAGAACAGCGGCAAGCCTCGAGCGCATTCGGATCTCAATGCCCACGCGCGGCTGCCACGGAACATTATAGACAGGCTCGACGGACTTGACGAGCGGCAGGAACGTTGGCGAACATAGACCCCAATCTATCATACGCCCTGAGCTTCCCGCGCAGGTGAACTCGCAGTTGGGCTGGAGATACTCAGCCGCGAAAGCTTCGTGCCAACGCGAGGCCCTGAACTGCTCTGGAGTGTTGTTGAAGCCGCCGTAGACCATCCACGGCGTGCCCAGCGCGCGCGCGAGCGTGAGCAGCTGGTCGAGCTTGGCGATGTTGGCAGGGAGATCCAGCCCTCTGGGGCCCGAGGTGAGGTAGATAGTGATGAAAGCGACCGTTACGTGCTTGAGGCGGACCATGGCGATTGCAATGTCATGGAGCTGCTGGCGCAGAAGGTCATCGCCACCCCCCGTGGCAAGATGCGGAAAAGGTGTTGAGCTGCCTCGCGCGCGCCCAGAGAGCTCCCCCAGAGCTGCCCTTTCCCGACGTCGGCGTGGCTGGTGTCGTAGTATACTCAGTGCGCCACCCCATGCCTCTGAGGTGCCGCTGCTCGTCCTCTAGCTGCTTGCCATACAGGTGGGTTTCCACAAACCCCATGCAGTCGCATGGCGCATCCCTGCAGAACTCACGGACGGCGTAGGAGAAGTTGCTGATGATCGCATAGAAGACGCGCAGGTCGCGCGTCGCCAGGCGCTGGAAGCGCGGGTCAGGAGCACTGCTGACTCGTGCCCATGCCCGCGCCCTTGGTGGCTGCCACTTGAGCTGCAAGAACACGGGTCTTCTCGTCCACGAATCGCTTGACCTCCTCTGCATCGTGAAATCGTACTTGTTGGCTGTTGGCGCTGGAGCAGCGGCTTCTTCTTTCTGGACAGCGTCAGTGGCTGCAGGGGCACCGCGGTGATCTCCTTCATCCTTCTTGCGCTTCTTGAGGGTGATGGTCTCGCGGTGCTTCTTGGCTGTGGCGACTGCGTCACAAGCTTGCGCTCCAGTGCGGCGGTGGTTCTCCATGGCCTGCTTGGCCTGCTCGTGAACTGACTTCGCTTGATCATAGGCTGCGCGCTCTTCAGGGGCAAGGAGAGCCAAATCGCTTTCTTCCAGAACGGGGAACTCATCATCGCCTTCCTCTGCGGTCGGAGCAGGTGATGGAGGCTCTGCTCTGCCCTACTGGCCCGAAGAAGAGCTGAAAAGGCGTTCCACTTCTGATGATACCTGCTGGGTCTCGTCGATGTTTCTGGTGAGCTTCTCAACCAATTCGTCTTGCCAGGCCGCTGCTCGCTGGAGCTGGGACTTGAGGCGCGCTTGCTGGCCTTGGAGTCGGCGCAAGGTAGCGGCTGCGTCCTCCAGCTGCTTGGTCGTGGGCTTGGCTGGTGGCTGACTGGGCGCTGGGGCACTTGGGAACTTCTCTGCCAGCATTCGAGCTCCCTCCTCGTCGCCTTTTTCTTTGAGGGCTTCCACTGCCTTCTGCATGGTGGCGGCGACGGCGGGGTCCACGGGCGCTGTGTCCAGCTGGAAGCGCACCACGGATCCTGGGCGAAGGAGAGAAGTCCAGTCGAAGATGCCACACTTGTTACATTTCTCACGTCCTGGTTTGAGCGCCTGGGATTTCCAAATCCAGCTGGTACCAGGAGGGCACTGAGGACAAACCAGATAGTCGTTCTTGCGCCTGCTGGCTGGCGACGGTGAACGGGGCTTGCCCTTCGGACCCTTGGACCCTGGGCGGGCCATGTCGTAGCCGCTGTTCTGGCCGTGCTCCAGCGTCCCCACGACGGAGCAGCTGGCCAGAGAGAATATTCAATCCCAGGGATATCGCTGGCTCGTCAGAGCCACCCCTCAAGTCGGAACAAAAGTGTGCTGCACGCGGGCTTGCGCACAGCACCAGTTGTGGTGCCGACCCTGGGACTTTCGGTATGCAGAAACGCGCTGGCGGACCTGCAAGCCGAAATGTTACTTGAGAGGAGGAGGAGGAGGAGGAGGCGGAGGAGGAGGAGGAGGAGGAGGCTCGCTCTCTCGGCCAGGCATGAGGAGGTGACCCCTGGCGCGCGGCTCGCCGATCGCTGCACGCGGCGCCGACGGCAGCGGCCTGCGCCTCTCTTGGGGCCCAGCCCGGCACGCGCCCGGGGTCGCTCTGGCGAAGGGCCACTCCTACAGTACGTCGGGCCCGTCTCTCTACAGGGGGAGCATCCAAAACTCGTCAAAAATCATATGGAGACTACCTTTCCAGCATGTTGTTAGTTAGTTTTGACTAGGTGTTATCACTCTCAATTTTTCCTCGAAAATCGGCCTCCAGGGGGACAGGCCCGACCTAACTTTTACAGTGGAGGCCAGTCCACAAGAGACCTTCCACAAGAAACACAACCGTGAGACCAAGGGACGTCCGTTGATCTCTTGGTGTTGGAACGCCACGCTTCCCATCGCAAAACCATCGAAACCCAAGAAGCCCAGGGCACCCTGGAGGCAAGCAGACTGTTTCTTGGCATGGGTCTCCACTCTTACGTTTAGGTCGGGCCTGTCCCCCTACAGGCGATGTATAGTCAAAACAAATCAAACATGGTCACCAAAAACATATAAGAAAAAAAGTCCCCAGACGATTTCCTGACAACTTTTTGATATTCCTCCTGTAGAGGGACAGGCCCGCCTTAATCTTACGTGCAGCCGACTCCCTTCGGGCCGGGCGAAGAGGGGGATAGCAAAGGGAGGGTTTGAGAACCAGCTCACGTAGCTGATTTTCCCAGCGCCTCCCGGCGCCGGAGACGGCCATGTACCGAGGAATGGGCCCCTCGGTGGGGCCGAAGTCAGCTGCATGTAGCAGATTTCGCACCCCCCCCTTTCCCAATCCCCTCCTTTCTGAAGAGGCCCTAGGACACACAGATAAATAGGCACAAAAACCGGGATCTCCCATATTTCCCCACATCTTCTGGGTTTCTGTCTCCCCCCCCCAGTTCCTATGTTCTCGCATATTTTGTGGGAATCGACGATTAATTGTGTCTGTGAGTTTTTCCCCCTCCTGACTTTAGTCGGGCCCGATCCCTCCCTCCCTCCCTCCCTCCCTCCCTCCCTCCCCCACCTGCTGGGCCTCCAGGTCAGGACGCGGGCCTCTGGCGGCCGTCCGGGACCGGCCCGGGAGCGCCCCCCCCCGGAACGCCCGCGGCGCGGCCCCGCTGCTGGGAGGGCACCCCGCGGCGAGGATCGGGCCGGGCAAAAGGGGGGGATAGCAAAGGGGGGGTTTGAGAATGAGCTCACGTAGCTGATTTTCCCAGCGCCTCCCGGCGCCGGGAGGCGCCCATGTATCGAGGAATGGGCCCGGCGGCGGGGCCGAAACCAGCTGCATGCAGCAGATTTCGTAACCCCCCCCTTTCCCTATCCCCCCCTTTCGTCCAGCCCGAGAGAAGCAAAACCTCAGACGGCCAGCCAGGACGCCCCCTGTGCTTTTTGTCGGTTCCGTGCGTGGCTTTTTCGCCGAATGATCAAGGGTGCTCCTCGGTGGTCCTCGCCGAAAGAAGCACGCACACGTCCGGGCGATGCCAAGCATGGGCGCCCCGAAGAAGAATCGCCGCGGCGCCACGGAGGGCCGCTCTCGCTGTGGATGCCCTCGCAGTGGGCAGCCCAACAATCCGATCATTGAATGTAGAATAGTGTTGAAAGCGTAGAAAAAGTTGTTTAAACGCTTTGAAAGCATGTGTTCTTCATGCTCTGGACATCTTGATGTCTCCGACATCTGGGAAGGCTTTGGCAAGGCGCCCCCTCTCCATGCCTCGTCGTGCACGACGCTCTCGCCCGCGGCAGATCTCGGAAGGAGCAGACCTCGGCTCCGAGAGCCCGACCGGGCCTCCTCTCCGCGGCTCGCGCGGCCCTCGGGGGCCCGCCGCGCGCGGGGCGGGGGGGGGGGGCGGCAGCGGCCGGGTGCTGCCCGGCGGTGCCCCTGGCCCGAGGTGCCCCCATGCAGGAGGCCCGGGGAGGCCCCCACCGCCTCCGCGGAGCACTCCTCGCGGGGCCCCGGGGGCCCCGGGGGGCCCTCGGATGGAGCGGGCCGCTGGGGGCACCCTCTCGCCATCGCTCGGGCGTCCATTCCCGCCGTGTGCTCCGATGTCGCGCGCTCGTAGTCTTCGGAACTGGTCCGGGATGCTCCTCGGTGGTCCCCGCCGAGAGAGAACATGCGCGCGTCGGAGCGAGGCCGAGGCTGAGGGCACCCTGGGCCAGGGGCACCTCTGGCAGCCCCCGACACGGGGCCCCTCCGGCCGCGCAAAGCTGCTGCTGCTGCTGCTGCTGCTCGAGCCGGGGCAGGAGGGGCCGCGGGAAGAGAAGGCGAGGAGGAGGAGGAGGAGGAGGAGGAGGAGGAGGAGGAGGAGGAGGAGGAGGAGGAGGAGGAGGAGGAGGAGGAGAGGGGGAGGAGGAGGGGGAGGAGGAGGGGGAGGAGGAGGAGGAGGAGGAGGAGGAGGAGGAGCAGAAGGAGGGCCTCGTCGGGCAGGCGCGCGGGAGAGGGCTTCCGAGCGGGCCCCCCTGCCGTCACAGACCTGCTCTCTGCCGAGGCAGGGAGGGGCGAGGAGGAGGGCGACGAGCGAGGAGGAGGCAGCGAAGGGCGAGGAGGGCGAGGGCGGCGTCCTGCGGGTCCCCGCCTCCGTGTCGTGTGCTCCGTCTGCGTGGGCTTGGGCACAGAAGACATCTGGTTGGGAGACACCGCGACGGGATCTGCTCCGGAGGGGTCCGCTTCCGGGAGCCCCCATCGGGCCCGGGGACCGCCAAGAGGCTGCTCGAGAGGAAACGTGCCGGTCCCACGGAGCAGGTCCAGACCTCCAGGGAGCCACGCTGCAGCCATCAGGACGTCGGCGGTCTCACGGCTCTCGCAAGGCCGCCCCTCTTGCCCCCAGACTCCTTCGGCGTGCCGCTGCAGAGGAGGGGATCCCCCGAAGGGAGGGAGGTGCGGCGAAGACGATGGTCCAAGGAGGACGCCAGCGCTGCGGGAGTGCCGATCCTGGCAGGGACTCATCCTGTGACAAACATTCGGTGGCAACTCATGGAAGCCTTGCGAACCATCTTGTGGACGCTAATCGACGCTAAATCGACGCTGATCGACGGTCAATCGACGCTAATCGACGCAACATCGACGCTAACCGACGCTGAATCGGCGCTACCTCATCGACTCCCTGACGCTAATCGACGCGAAAAACAGAGTTACGATGGTACACAAGGCTCCCGTGATTTGATACCGAAACAAACATCGGCGTATGCTATAAGCACGCAGTTCAGCACGAGCACTAAACTTCTAGAGGTCGCGCAGATTGTCTTGGGTGGGCGCTGGGCCCTCCCTGGCGGCGCCTTCGGCGCGCATGGGAGGAGGGCCCAGCGCCGACGCAAAAAAACAACGCGGATCTCCGAAAGCTTATGCTTGTGCCGCCATCTCTTTTCCGATGCGCACCCTCCTTGTAAGATGAAGTCAGGACGAGGAGACAATCGGTGAAGATATCGGGAACCTTTGCATCATCACCGCCAGCATGACCATCAACACCACGATCATCATCATCAGCATCATCATCATCACTATCATCATCATCGTCATAATCATCATCGTCAGCAGCATCACCATCATCATCATCATCAGCATCATCATCAGTATCATCCCAATTTTCATCATCAGTATCAGCGTCAAGATCCTCGTAACGAGTATCATCATCACCACCATCATCATCCCCATCAGCATCAGCAGCATACTCATCAACGTCAACATCATTAGCGTCATCATCAAAATCATCATCATCTAAAGCATCCTCATCATTATCATCAGTTTCAGCAGCGACATCCTCATCCTCATCCTCATCCTCATCATCATCATCATCATCATCATCATCATCGTCATCAGCAGTACCGTCATCATCATCACCACCATCAACATCACCACCACCAGCATCATCATCATTATCATCATCAGCATCACCATCAGCATCCCCATCTTCCAATCAGTGTCAGAATCATCAGCATCGTCATCATCATCAGCGTCAGCATCATCACCATCATCATCATCATCCTCATCACAATCACCACAATCACCACAATCACCAACACCACCACCATCAATATAAGCATCACCGCAATCATCACCACCATCATCCTGATCAGCATCATCACCGTCCTCAGCATCAGCGCCACCATCATCGCGATCAGCATCACCATCATCATCATCAATGTCATCATCGGCCTCACTATCATCGTCGTCATCATCATCACCAGTCATTATCATCGTCACAAGCATCAGCATCATCGGCATCAACAGCATCATCATCATCATCACCATCATCCTCATCGCCATCATCAACATCAGCATCACCACCGTCGCCATCACCACCATCATCGGCATCGTCATAACCATCATCCTCACTATCACCAACATCACCATCACCATCGCCGCCATTATCAGCAGCCAATATCACCATCAACACCATCACCACCATCATCATCATCATCATCATCATCATCATCATCATCATCATCATCATCATCATCATCATCATCATCAGCAGCAGCATCATCTTCACCATCAGTATCCCTGCTCCTCCTCCCCCTCCTTCTCCTCCTCCTCCTCCTCCTCTTCTTCCTCCTCCTCATTCCTCCTCCTCCTCCTCCTCCTCCTCCTCCTCCTCCTCCACCTCCTCCTCCTCCCCCGCCCCCTTCCTCCACCGAAAGACGGCGACGCCTCCGCGCCGCCGCCGCAGGGCCGCCGCAGAGGGGGCCGCCGGGGGGGGGGCCGCCGCCGTCCTGCCGACCACGTCGGCGGTGGTCCGCTGCGTGCGCGCCGCCCGCGCCCTCTCCTTCTCCAGCTGCCGCCTCATGGCGAGGGCCTTGAGGCCGCGTCGCGCCCTCCTCCGCCTCGTCCTCGCCCTTCCTCTTCCCCTTCTTCCTCCTCCTCCTCCTCCTCCTCCTCCTCCTCCTCCTCGTCCTCCTCTCGTCCTCCTCCTCCTCCTCTCCTCCTCCTCCTCCTCCTCCTCCTCCTCCTCCTCCTCCTCCCCATCCTCCTCCTCCTCCTCCTCCTCCTCCTCCTCCTCCTCCTCCTCCTCCTCCCTCCTCCTCCTACTCCTCCTCCTCCTCCTCCTCCTCCTCCTCCTCTCCTCCTCCTCCTCCCTCCGCCTCCTCCTCCTCCTCCTCCTCCTCCTTCCTCCTCCTCCTCCTCCTCCTCCTGCCTCCTCCTCCTCCTCCTCCTCCTCCTCCTCTCCTCCTCCTCCCTCCTCCTCCTCCTCCTCCTCCTCCTCCTCCCTCCTCCTCCTCCTCCTCCTCCTCCTCCTCCTCCTCCTCCTCCTCCTCCGTCTTCTTGCGATCGAAGAACTGGAGTCGGGCGTGACCGTAGCGTTGGTGAGACCACAACGAGAGCTCTCGTATGCCAAAGACTGCTCTAAGAGAAGCAGCTGCGACGAAGAATAACAACGTGGTGCGACAGAGTGCAGTACGAACAAACTTGGACAATCAGAGCTGGACGTAGATAAAGCCCAGAAACGGGCGTTCGAGTACGCACAAAACAAGGACCCCCCAATCACCACCCCCAATACCACCTCCACCACCCAAACCCCCGACCCCTCCCATAACAAAGGCCCTCACCGAGGGCAGTCCGTGCCCTCACCGAGGGCAGATGGGACGTAATCACACTGATGGCCCTCATCCTACTGAAACTGGTGCTGGCCTGATGCTCGTTAAGTGCGAAGGAGGTTCAGAGATAGCAATGTGCTGGCTGTTCGTCGATAGGTGTCGCCAGACATGACTGACGTGAAGCTCCACCACCACCACAATACGAAGATCCGTGCTCTGCCAAATTGCCTTGACCGAGGGCCACGGCGTTGCTGGGTCGGTGCCCTCACTGTGGGTCGTTGCTGGAGCACTGCCTTCACCGAGGGTTTGCTTGCTGGAATTATGCCCCAACAGAGGTTCAAGTTAATAGTAATTCCTCCGCCTCTGCTACCGACTAAAACCACTCCATCACCTGCACCTCCTCGGGCACAAAACGCGAGCGCGCGGGACATGGTGTCCCTTGGGGCCATCTATGCTGACGGCGGTAAGGACGGAGATGGTGATGATGGCGATGATAGAAGCGATACTGAAAGCGCGGCACTGCTGGGTCGGCGCCCTCACCAAGGGTCGTTGCTGGCAGACTGCCCTCACCGAGGGCTTCTTTACTGTAAGGCTGCCCCCATCGAGCATCAAATCAGTAGTAACTCCTCCGCCTCCGCTATCACTCCTCGCCCTTACACCTCCACCACCTCCGCCTCCTCCAGCACCAAAAATGAATGCGCGGAAAATTGTGCCCCTTGCAGCTTCACAAGCTGATGGCGATAAGAACGGGAAAGAAGAGAACGATGAAGAGGATGTGATAATGATATGGGCGACGAGGCGATGAAAGTGCGGCACTGCTGGGCCAGTGCCATCACCGAGGGTCTTCATTGGCAGACTGCCCTCACCGAGGGTCTCTTTATTAAAAGGCTGCCCTCCCTCACCAAGGGTCAAGTTAGTAGCATCTCCTTCGGACCCACCACCGAATTAAATATCACCTCCACCTCCCTCCCCAATGGCTTCTACTGGCCTGCACACGTACCTGTTTGAGCGATGGGTGGTCGTGAGCACCGTTTCCTCAATGCGGCGTTGGAAACAAGCCGCGAACACAGACGCAGCGTCGTCGTTCTATGTCAAATTGCTTTCGTCCGCGCAAGTATCCATGAACATATGCTCAACATCTCCGATATCATTAGTTACCTCTTTCCCAAGTGTGGCAAAAGACTCGCTCGATGAACGGTGCATAGGCATTCAAATATGACGGCCGCCTGCTTAAAATCATCGAAAGAACTGCGACCTCGATCTATGCAATATCTCGATGTTGTCATACTTGACGCGTGCCGTGGCGCTCCTGGCAATGACTTGCCACCGCCAGGTGAATGGATCTAAATTGCCAAGCGTATCCTTTGTACCGTTGATTGCTCTCTTGCTTTGGAGGTGCACCAAGCTTACCTTTCTCCCGGATTTAGAAGTCTGGCTGCCGTCTTTACCACATTTCGTCGTGTTCCACGTTGGCCTAAATCTCGTGTTTTGCTTTGTCCTCTGGCGTGGCCACCGCCTCCTCCTCTGCATCATTCTTGGTGTGCTGCCTTGCTGTTTGCTTCGCCATGGCGTCGGGCACTGGCTCTGGCTGGTCGCTGGTCACACTGCCGCCTCCACTGGAGCGGCAATCGCCTCGCCGGCGTCTGCGGCAACTTGCACCTCCACGCTAGCTGCTGCCGGCTCCGCTGGTGCCGCCGTTACCTCTCAAACGCGGTGACGCATGTTTGTGTCGCAACAATTGAAATAACACATGCGTCAACGTTCGCGTATTGGCCGGCATGCTTGTCCTGTTTCAAAACTGCTGGATCCTGCGGAATATATCTGCGGGCACGGCCGGCGGAGAAGGTGGCTCTGGCACTCGAAGAGAAAGCGGAGGGCTGACGACCGGCGGGGCAAAAGACAACTGCAAAGTGTGTTCATTGACGCATGCAGCCTGAAGGATCACTGTTGGTTTTTTGTTCCACTGCCACGTAGCCCGGATGCTTGTTGTAAGCACGCTCTTCTTGCGGAACTGCGACGAGAAACTCTCTGATACAAGCTCGAGGCCAGCAGTTGACAGGATACTGTAATGAGACCTTGCGGCGTAGCCTATCATTCCGAGTGCTTCCCGATGGGTTCACATTGTCGAAGAACGGTGCGATCGATGGAGGGAGTTAGCCTGATATGGCACAACAGTAGCACGCCGATGACGAGTAGAAGCAACACAACCCATCTCCGGAGTGTGATGGCTTCTACATGGGATCGGAGATATCTCTTTAGTTACGCGCACGCCCACATGAGGGCGTCGCGCTGGCGCTGGCGCAGGCCAGGCAATCGGCCCGCACCTTCCTTCTCATCCTCCTCCTCCGCCTCCTCCGCCTCCGCCTCCGCCTCCACCTCCTGCACATCCTCCGACTGCGCATCATCCGCCCCTCCACCGCCGCCTTCTCCTCCTCCTTCTCCTCCTCCTCCTCCTCCTCCTCCTCCTCATCCTCAGCCTCCTCCTCCCCCACTTTCGCGTCGTCGTCGTCGTCCTCCTCATCATCTTCCTTCTCCCCCTCCTCCGCGCTTTCACCCCTCCCCGTCCTCCCCCTCCCTCCCACCCACCTCCTCCTCCTCCTCCTCCTCCTCCTCCACCACCTCCTCCACCTCCACCTCCTTCCCTACTCCTCCTCCTCCTCCTCCTTCTCCCTCCATCCTCCTCCTCCTCCTCCCACCGACCTCCTCCCCCTACGCCTCCTCCCTCCTCCTCTTCCTATCTCTCCACCTCCACCTCCTCCTCCTCCTCCTCCTCCTCCTTCTCCTCGTCGTCCTCCTCCTCATTCATCTTCCTCTCTTCACCCCCTCCTCCCCCCCCCCTCCTTCCCCTGCTCCTTCCTCCATCCCTCCTCCTCCTCCACCCTCCTCCTCCTCCTCCTACATCATCATCATCATCACATCATCATCATCAGCATCATCATCACCATAGCATCAGCATCAGCCATCACAACAGCATCAGCATCAGCATCAGCATCACCACAGTCCACATCTTCACCGTCGACAACAGCAACATCCCATCATCATCATCATTCATCACCAATCAGCAGCACGCACATCAGCATCAGCATATCATCATCATCATCATCAACAACATCATCATCATCATCAGCTAGCATCAGCATCATCAACATCATCATCATCATCACAACCCTCACATCTCCATCATCATCATCATCATCATCATCATCATCATCATCATCATCATCATCATCATCCCCCTCCTCCTCCTCCTCCTCCTCCTCCTCCTCCTCCTCCTGCGGAACCTCGTCCTCATCCTCCTCCACCTCCTCGTCCTCTTCCTCCCCCTCCTCTTCCTCCTCCTCCTCCTCCTCTTCTTCCTCCTCCTCATTCCTTCTCCTTCTCTGACTCCTCCTCCGACTTCCCCTCCTCCTTGTTGCGTTGGGCGGACTTAGACAACGAAACTGAAGCATTAGTGCCCCTCCTCCTCCTCCTCCTCCTCCTCCTCCTCCTCCACCTGGATGAGGGTCGAGGATCGAGGGGGATCGAGGTCCGAGGATCGAGGTTTCTGAAGTCCCCTCCCCGAACTTGGCCTCCGGCGGAGCTGGCGAGAGGCCTCGGGGGGACGTCCGGAGCGAGGATCGAGGCTCGAGGGGCGGGGTCCCGTGCCTTGGGAAATGATCTGGGTCTCGTTAACTTACGAGAGGCTTCTCGCAGAGAGACGAAACACTTCATGCGGTCGGGAACCTGTGCTCAGCGTGTCGCGGCGGCGGCCCCGGCGCCACGCCATGCCTTGCAAAGGGGTGTCGCTCCGCTCCGAAAAGCGGGAGGCTGGGACAAGCTCGGACTTTGTGATTTTTTCCCAACCATCCTGTGGTGTTGGGTCCTCGTTTTGAAGAGACGGTGCCCCGCGTCTCCTCTCCTCTCCTCCTCCTCCCCCCTCCTCCCTCCTCCCGTCATCATCATCATCATCATCATCATCGTCATCATCGTCACCATCATCGTCGTCATCGTCATCGTCATCATCGTCGTCGTCATCATCGTCATCATCGTCATCATCACCATCATCGCCATCATCATCGCCGTTATCGCCACCATCATCATCATTTCATCCTCCTCCACCTCCTCAGCATCATCACGACATCAGCAGCATCTTCAGCATCGCCATCATCATCATCAGCATCATCAACATGATCATCATCATCATCATCATCATCATCATCAGCAGCAGCAGCATCATCATCATCATCATCATCATCATCATCATCATCATCATCATCATCAGCATGCGTCCCCTGCACCCATTTCGGCACACCCCTCAAACGTTTCGTGGCCCCAAAGGGAGCTCCACCGAAGGCCCCAGTGGCTGCGCTCGCATGCGGTTCCACCCCCCTTTTCGGCACACCCCTCACACGTTTCGTGGCCCCACAGGGAGCTCCACCGAACGCCCCAGTGGCTGCGCTCGCATGCGGTTCCACCCCCCATTTCGGCACACCCCTCATACGTTTCGTGGCCCCATAGGGAGCTCCACCGAACGCCCCAGTAGCTGCGCTCGCATGCGGTTCCACCCCCCATTCTCGCACACCCCTCACTCGTTTCGTGGCCCCATAGGGAGCTCCACCGGACGCCCCAATGGCTGCGCTCGCATGCGGTTCCACCCCCACCCCCCCCATTTCGGCACACCCCTCACACGTTTCGTGCTCGCATGCGGTTCCACCCCCCCATTTCGGCACACCCCTCACACGTTTCGTGGCCCCATAGGGAGCTCCACCGAAGGCCCCAGTGGCTGCGCCCGCATGCGGTTCCCCCCCCATTCTGGCACACCCCTCACACGTTTCGTGGCCCCATAGGGAGCTCCACCGAAGGCCCCAGTGGCTGCGCCCGCATGCGGTTCCACCCCCCATTCTGGCACACCCCTCACACGCTTCGTGGCTCCATAGGGAGCTCCACCGAGCGCCCCAGTGGCTGCGCTCGCATGCGGTTCCACCCCCCATTCTCGCACACCCCTCACACGTTTCGTGGCCCCATAGGGAGCTCCACCGAAGGCCCCAGTGGCTGCGCCCGCATGAGGTTCCACCCCCCATTCTGGCACACCCCTCACACGTTTCGTGGCCCCATAGGGAGCTCCACCGAAGGCCCCAGTGGCTGCGCCCGCATGCGGTTCCACCCCCCATTCTGGCACACCCCCTCACACGTTTCGTGGCCCCATAGGGAGCTCCACCGAAGGCCCCAGTGGCTGCGCCCGCATGCGGTTCCACCCCCCATTCTGGCACACCCCTCACACTCTTCGTGGCCCCATAGGGAGCTCCACCGAAGGCCCCAGTGGCTGCGCCCGCATGCGGTTCCACCCCCCATTCTGGCACACCCCTCACACGTTTCGTGGCCCCATAGGGAGCTCCACCGAACGCCCCAGTGGCTGCGCTCGCATGCGGTTCCACCCCTCATTCTGGCACACCCCTCACACGTTTCGTGGCTCCATAGGGAGCTCCACCGAACGCCCCAGTGGCTGCGCTCGCATGCGGTTCCACCCCCCATTCTCGCACGCCCCTCACACGTTTCGTGGCCCCACAGCGGTATTCACAACTACGTATGGTTGGGTCTTTCGTCAGGCTAATTCTTATTGGGCGTTTCGAAATTGATCGGAAGAGGGGGGGAAGGAGGGGGGTCTGGCTCTGGACATGTGCTGAATGCGACCGTTTGCAACAGTGCGTCCCATGGGAGAGAGACTTCACCTGCTTGAAAAAGGCGCCAAAAAACTCCGAGATCTACTCCATGGGAGGGGAGGAGGAGGAGGAGGAGGAGGAGGAGGAGGAGGAGGAGGAGGAGGAGGAGGAGGAGGAGGAGGAGGAGAAGGAGAGGAGGAGGATGATGGAAGGAGGAGGGGCGAGGAGGAGGACAAAGAGGTAAGGAGGAGCACGAGGCGTGGAGCAGGAGCAGGAGTGGGGAGGCCAGGAGAAGACACAGGGCAGTGTGGGGGGGGGGAGGAGAGAGGAGGGACGGACGAGACGGAAGCAGGGGAGGGGAAGGGCAGTAGAGGACGAGCAGCACGAGCAGGACGAGCAGGGAGGAGAAGGAGGAGGAGTAGTAGCAGCAGGAGGGAAGGATGAGACAGGTAGGCGCAGGAGGGAGGAGGACGACGAGCAGAACGAGCAGAAGGAGGAGGAGGAGGAGGAGGAGGAGCGATGAGGGAGGAGGAGGGTAGGAGGAGGAGGAGGAGGAGGAGGGAGGGTGCGAGGGCCCACGCCGATCGGCAGAGCAGTGAACAAGGAGACGATCTCTCGGGTGCTCGGGGCCCCGGGGCGCGGACGGCGTGCCGCGCACTGCGCGCGCGCGCGGCGCGGGCCAGACCCGGCCGTGCGCGGCACGCGGAGCGCCGGGGCGCCTTCCCGCCCGAGGGCGCGTGAGCGCTCGGAGCTCCAAAAGTTTACAGTCGGACTCGATTGGGGAGGACACGCGAGAGGACACAAGGCCCTTTCCTGGGGGAACAAAGAGTGGCATAAACATAACAACTCGGAGGTCCGCGCAGACTTCTCGGATCGGCGCTGGACCCCCCTGGCGGACCCCCCTGGCGGCGCCTCCGGCGCCGCCCCTGGCGCGCTCCGCGCGCCCTTGACCTGGCGGGGTCGACCTACGAATCCGGGCCGGCTGTATGTGCATGCCGCGTCGATCGATCGGTCGACGTTCGATCGATCGATCGCTCGGCCCTGCGGCCGATCCTTCGACGCCCGATCGGTGGATGGGTCGTTCGACGCTCGATCGATCGATCGGTCGAGGTGGTGCGAGGCCCGAGCGAGCGAGGGTCTTCGAGGGAGAGGGCGAGCACAGGCGGCATGCGCGCTGGCCGCGCCCAGCGCTCAAGGGCCAAGCGCGGCCTGGCCTCGCGCTCGCTCGGAACGGCCTATCCGACCGAGCGGCGGTGTCACACCGCGGCATCCAGAACGACCCTACACACACTAGGAGGAGGGAGAGGAAAACGACGACGGCGGCGACGACGAAGGGACAAGGAGGGAGGAGCTTTTACAGCTCAGCCCTTGTCTGTGCCCCTTCTGAGGGGTCCTCACGGCCTGCGTCCGGACGTGGCTCAAGAGAACTGGGCCAGGGGGTGGCGAGCAGGTCAGGGAGAGAGGAGGGAAGGAGGTTGTTTGGGGGGATTGCGCATCTGATTCCAGAGAGGAGGGGAGAGACGGAGGGAGGGCGGGAGGGAGGGGAGGGGGAGGAGGAGGAGGAGGAGGAGGAGGAGGAGTATGAGGAGAAGTAAGTGAGGAGGACGCGGGAGGAAAGCGGGGAGAGGAAAATGACTTGAAATCGAGAAGAACAGGAGGGGGAGATACAGGCAGAGGAGGGGGGAGGGGAGGCGGGGCGGTGAGGTAGGGATGTATGTGAAGGGGAGGTAGTAGAAGGAGGTGGAGGAGGAGGTAGGAGGTGAAGGAGGGGAGGAGGAGGGGTATTCGGGAGGAGAGGAGGAAGGATGAGACGGAGGGGGAGGGAGGAGGAGGAGGGAGGAGGGGGAGGAGGACGTGGGGGAGAGCGAAGAAGGGGGGGAAGGAGGGGGCGGAGAAAAAGGAGAGAGGGGAAGGTGGGTGGAGAGGGCGGGACGGAGGAGAGGGGAAGGTGGGTGAGAGGGAGTGATTCAGAAAAGGACGAGGAGGGGGGAGAAGGACGAGGACAAGGAGGAAGGAGAAAGAGGGAGGAGGGATCTCTGCGGATCTCTGCGGGCCAATCCCAAGGAAGCCAAAGGGAACCCTATGGTGTCGCTGATTACGCTCAGCCTCCCGAGACGGCCTCCGGACGGCGTCAAAAGGAACAACGCAGCAGTCCTCGCTCCCCATCTACCTGACCTCCATAAGTACATATATATATATAACTACATGTATTTATATCTGAATAATATACATACAACATAACAAATAATACACATACACCATGAAAAGGAAGGCCTCAAACAACATCGAAAGCGCGCACACACAACAAAACGACTACCATTAACTGCACACACCAACAACAACGACAACAACGACAACGACAATGACAACAACAACACCAACAACAACAACGACAACAACAACAACGACAACAACAACAACAACAACAACAACAACAACGACACCAACGACAACAACGACAACAATCACAACAACAACAACAACAAACACAACAACAACAACAACAACAACAACAACAACAACAACAACAACAACGACAACAACGACAACAACAACAACAACAACAACAACAACAACAACAACATCAACAACAACAACAACAATCAGTTTCAGACTGTTCGCCCTTATCTGCTCGAGTGTCCAATAACGCCTATTTCCCAAACCCTCGATACCCGCCCTTTTGGTCTTCGATCAAAACCCTTTGGGGGGGTAGACCTTTCTTCCCTGCAGGCCGGGCCCCAGCAAGCGGCGGGGCGGCCGCGGACCGTCGGCCTGGCCAGCGGCAGCGCTGATCGGCGGGGCGGCCGCGGACCGTCGACCCGACCCCAAGAGAGACGGACAGGGGACCGACCACGACGACGACGACGACGTCTGACGACGGCGGCGACGCAGACTGTCTCAATACAATCGTGAGTAAAAACATCCTGGGCGGCACTGCTGTCCGTTCTAAACCGGGGCCAACGTACCAGTTGGTGACCCAAGCTTTACTTGCAAAAAACATGGCTGGAGCCCAGAGAAGAGCACTTCAAGGTTGAAAAAAACCAGTAATCACTGGGTAAGAGGTAAGAAACACACCAACAACAACACAACACACAACACAACAATCATTTTACCGAACGCTCAGTTGTTCTCACCAGTGCCAGGGTTTTCATACGACGCCCGCCAATACCCCCACTTCGTGGGGGGGCATTACAAGCTCTACCAAATATCCAATCGACTCTTCGCGACCACCCAAACCCAGCTTCCCGCCCTATGACGTTGGGACACTTCACTTCGTGGCGTGCGGACGACCGTGGCTACTACACTGGCGTGGGGTACACACCCACAGAACTTGGTCACTTATTCGGGGCGCGCGTGTGCCCAGCATCCTGCAATTGTGACATACAATACATGACACAGACAGACAGAGAGAGAGACAGAGAGCATACAGAGAGAGAGACAGAGAGAGCGGAGTTCGTGGCCCCTGGCAGGCGCGCGAACCCCGTCGCAAGAGCGTGCGAAAGTAGCTCGCGCGAGCTCATGTAACATAAATGTTGGAAAAACCATTGTTTTTTTTAGGATTCGGACAGCGCGCGCGGGTAGAATTTTTGAAAAGTCGTGCAGGTGTTTTTCGAGGACCTACGGTGCGATTCGTGTGATTTTATGATGCGCGGTGCTAAAATTCTTAAGAAGCCCAATGGTTTTTGGAGATTTCGGCGTGCGCGCGCGAAGAAACAACGAATGTGTCCCGCATGGTATTATTTGACAGGGATGATGGCCCTGGCAGGTGCGCAACCGTTGTCGCAGAAGTTCGAAAAAAGTTGCTCGCAAAAGCCCGTTTGACAGAATTGTTTAAAAAGTGTTGGTTTTCCTACGAATCCGCAAGAGCGCGCGGAAGGACATTTTGACAATTTTTTCTTAAAAAACCATTGGGTTTTTGATGTTTTTATGTTAAAATCGCTACGAAACCTAAGTTTTTGGAAGGATTTCGTCTTGCGCGCACGAATGTCCACTTTACCTTATTTTTTGCAAGGGATTCTTGCAATTTGATCAAGTAAGAACAAGAATTTTCATTTTATAGTGTTTTTTGCAAGGGAAAACGGAGTACAACAAAAAACCGGATCCGGTAACAATCAACTTTTCTGAAGCTTTCGCGACAAAATGATGAAAATGTAGCTGCGGCCTAGGCGCGGCGCAGAGGTCGCGCACCAGGGGTCCCAACAATAATAATTCTTTAGAAGGAATAATATTCAACAGCAGCAGCAACAGCAGCAACAGCAACAGCAGCAACAACAACAGCACACACTGCAACTACAACATCCAACAAACAACACAAACAGCAACTCACAACGAAAACATCAACAACTACAACAACAACAACGACCACCACAACAACAACAACAACAACAACAATCATTTAAGACTGGGGACACTCCGTTCTCACCAGTGCCAGGGTTTTCATAGGAGGCGGGCAATACCCCCACTTTGTGGGGGGGCCGGTTCAAGCTCTACCAATTTCCAAACGACTCTTCGCCACCACCCACACCCAGCTTCCAGCCTATGACGTTCGGACACTTCACTTCGGGCTGCGGCGACCCGTGGCTACTATTCAAGGGCCCCGCGGCCGACGACGACGGCGTGCGTCGCGCGAAGAAAAACGAATGTGTCCCGCATGATATTATTTGACAGGGATGATGGCCCTGGCAGGTGCGCAACCGTTGTCGCAGAAGTTCGAAAAAGTTGCTCGCCTAAACCCGTTTGACAAAATTGTTTAAAGAGTGTTGGTTTTCCTACGAATCCGCAAGAGCGCGCGGAAGAACATTGTGACATTTTTTTCTTAAAAAACCATTGGGTTTTTGATGTTTTATGTTAAAAGAATCGCCTCCAACCTAAGTTTGGAAGAAAGGAAAAGAAACAAAAAAAAAGAAACAAAGAAAAAAAGGAAAATAAAAAAATCAAAAAAAGAAAAAAGAGAAGGGCGAAAAAAAAAGAAGGATTTCGTCTTGCACGCGCGAATGTCCACTTTAGCTTATTTTTTGCAAGGGATTCTTGAAATTGGATTACATTTGAACAAGAAATTTCAATTTATAGTGTTTTTTGCAAGGGAAAACGGGGGGGAACAAAACAACCGGATCCGGTACTAATCCACTTTTCTGAAGCTTTCGCGAAAAAATGATGAAAATGTAGCTGCGGCCTAGGTTTTGAAGGGGGGTCGTGTACCAGGGGTCCCAACAATAATTATTCTTTAGAAGTAATAATGTTCAACAATCATTTAAGACTGGGGACACTCCGTTCTCACCAGTGCCAGGGTTTTCATAGGAGGCGGGCGATACCCCCACTTTGTGGGGGGGCCGGTTCAAGCTCTACCAAATTTCCAAACGACTCTTCGCCACCACCCACACCCAGCTTCCCGCCCTATGACGTTCGGACACTTCACTTCGTGGCATGCGGACGACCGTGGCTACGAGTCAGGGCCCCGCGGCCGACGACGACGGCGTGCGCGCGCGAAGAAAAAACGAATGTGTCCCGCATGGTATTATTTGACAGGGATGATGGCCCTGGCAGGTGCGCAACCGTTGTTGCAGAAGTTCGAAAAAGTTGCTCGCAAAAGCCCGTTTGACAGAAATGTTTAAAAAATGTTGGGTTCCCTACGAATCCGCAAGAGCGCGCGGGATGAAATTTCGACATTTTTTGTTTGGAAAAACCATTGGTTTTTTTTTATGTTTT
This sequence comes from Prorocentrum cordatum, assembly GCA_963575745.1. NCBI lineage: Eukaryota > Dinophyceae > Prorocentrales > Prorocentraceae > Prorocentrum > Prorocentrum cordatum. Next base: position 124,311 of record CAUYUJ010020034.1, read on the forward strand.
TATGTTAAAATCGCTACGAAAACTAAGGTTTTGGAAGGATTTCGTCTTGCGCGCGCGAATGTCCACTTTACCTTATTTTTTGCAAGGGATTCTTGAAGTTTGGATATGTTAGAACAAGAAATTTCATGTTATAGTGTTTTTTGCAAGGGAAAGCGGGGGACAACAAAACAACCGGATCTGGACCACATCGTTTTGCCTGAGGCTTCCTCACGAAAATTATGAAAATGAGGCTGCGGCCTAGGCGCGGCGGGGGGGTCGTGCACCAGGGGTCCCAACAATAATTATTCTTAAGAAGAAATAATGTTCAACAACAACAACAACAACAACAACAACAACAACAACAACAACAACAACAACAACAACAACAACAACAACCACACAAGCAACACCAACAACAACGACAGCAACAGCAACAGCAAACACAACAACAACTACAACTACAACACCAACAACACCAACAACAACGACAACAACAACAACAACTCTCACACACGCACACGAAAAACATAAAAATGCAGGAGGGACAAGTGGAGGGGGCGCACTGTCGGTACTGTACGTACACGCGTCCGAGCTCAAATCCTCGAGCGCGCCCTACCCTCCCACACGAGTCCTGCTCCAGCTCGGGGGTCAGGTCCTCCCCATCCGCCTCGAAGCTCCAGTCGCTACCTTGCAGGAAGAAGGGTCCGCGGATGGATTCCTCCTCCGGTTTGCGTCGCCTCCTCCACCTCCTCCTCGTCCTCGTCGTCCCCTTCCTCCTTCTCATCCTGCTGCTCCTCCCCCTCCTTCTCCTCCGCATACTCATCCTCATCAACGTCCTCATCCTCACCAGCATCATCAGCAGCATCATCATCGCCACCACCCCATCAGCATTGTCCTCATCACCCTCGCCAACTCATCCTCATCGGCAGCATAATCGTCTTCATCATCATCATCATCATCCTCCTTCTCCTCCTCCTCCTCCTCCTCTTCCTCCTCCTCCTCCTCATCATCATCATCATGATTATCATCATCATCATCATCATCATCATCATCATCATCATCATCATCATCATCATCATCATCATCATCATCATCATCATCATCATCATCATCATCATCATCATCATCATCATTATCATCGGCATCGTCAATCGTCATGATCCTCCGATCTATCGAACCGTCCCGTCAATCGGTCGCCATCCGCCAATCACTCTCGATCGCCCCATCACCCTAAGCATCCACCCCAATCGATCCCCCATCTCGATCGTCTCGAATATCATCCATCCTTCGCCAAATGCTCTCACCTTCCCGTTCGCCATCACCAACACAATCATCATCAATCCCTTTCTTCTATAACTAACTCCTTCCTGTCACACCCCCAGACGTGTCGTCAGGGTGGGCCGGGCGTTTCGCTTGAGACGTCCTCACCACATATGCTCCTTGAGCTTGAAACTTGCAACACCTCCAATGATGGAGGGCGGGCCGTTTTCTGAATGTGGCTCACGCATTAGCAGCGCGCACATTCGTCTTAAAAGTTTGCAACAACTTCTGAGATGGAGGGCGGGCCGTTTCCAAAATGTGGTTCCCGCCTTAGCGCCGCGCACATTCGTCTTCAAAGTTCGCAAGAGCTTCGCGGATGAAGAGCGGTTCGTTTTCAACATGTGGCTCTCGCCTGAGCGCCGGGCACATTAGTCTTAAGATTTTACGACTGTTTCAAGGATTCGTGTAGTCGAAGTCCCAGAAAAGGTGTTTTGGCACGATGTAGGACTCAGCGCGCAACAATCACGTTGAATCGCGGTGCTGAATTCCCAAGAATTACTTTCTGTCGCGACTCAGGATCGTAAGGACGCAACCGTACCTCTGAGTTGCGGCATTGAAGTCCCAGGAACTGTGTTTTGCACGTTTCAACATGATCAAACGAATGTCATCCAACGGGCCAGTTCCCGTTGTGAAGACACATGTTCGTAGGGAGCTATGAAGAAGAAACTTGAAGGAAGGGTGTCTTGCAACATCGTGTTTGAGCTCTGGGCTTTCACTAGTCCCCATTCGCAGAATCATCACCATCAGCATCACCATCATCACCACCACCAACACCATCATCATGATCATCACCATCATCAGCACCATCATCATCAGCATCATCATCGCCATCATCATCCACGTCCTCCTGCTCCTCACTCCTCGATCCATCAGCCTCGCCCCCCCGCGGCCCGAGCCCGCGCCCGCGCCCGGCGGGGGAGGGGCGAATGCACGACCTGGGCGGACGAGGCTCTGGGCCTTCTGCTGGAAGGCCCTCTCGGCGCGCTCCTCCCCTCGCCACGGGCCGCGCCCCCGGAGGAGGAGGAGGAGGAGGAGGAGGAGGAGGAGCAGGAGGAGGAGGAGGAGGAGGAGGAGGGGGGGGGGAGGGGGGGGGGAGCAGGAGGAGGAGGAGGCCCCCCCCTCCTCGCGCCGGCGCGGGCAGAGGGAGGACGAGGAGCGAGGAGCGAGGAGCGAGGAGCGAGGAGCGGCCGGCAGCGCGAGGCGAGCGAGGAGGACTCGAGGGTCGGAGTGTCAGGGCGTGCGCTTCGGCTCCGCGGTGCTCCCGGAGGCCTCCCCTCGCCACGGCCGGCACCCCCGCGAGGCGCTCCTCGAGGCACAGGCCAGGAGAAGAGGAGAGGAGCCTAGACCCTGCGATATGCTTAAGAAATCATGGGTTAAGAAATTCATAGTCTCAGATCTCGAATAAAAAACCCAACAGTTCAATGAAAAGCTTAGGATTTACATTGAAACGTTGAGAATAATCGAGACTCTGGCCGAAAACTTAAGTTTTCTTAAGCATCGCCTAGAGTGTAGACATACAGCGACGGCCGATGTTCGTAAAGGCTTTGGGCGAGGCCTCCAGGGGCAGGCACCCGGTGGCCCCTCAGAAACAGTAGTAGGCCCTCTAGAGGCCCCCAGAGAAGCCTCCTCCTCCTCCTCCTCCTCCTCCTCCTCCTCCTCATCATCATGATCCTCCTCCAACTCCTGCTCCTGCTCCTGCTCCTCCTCCTCCACCTCTTCCGCCTCCTCCTCCTCCTCCATCGATTGTCCTGATGAAGACCTCCTCCCTGTCGCGCCCCAAGACGTGTCGGTAGGGCGGACTGGTCGTCTCGCGTGAGAAGTGCTCCCCGTTCGTGACCCCGAAGCTTGCAAAAGATGGAGCTCTCGCCTGAGCGTCGTGCAAACTCGTCTGAGAAAGTCTGCAGCCGTCTCGCGCGGAGCTCAGGCGGACCGGCGCCGCGCGGCAGCAACCGGGCGCCGGCGGCATGGAGCGGCGGCTTTCTCCGCGACGGATGCGCCCAGCAGCCTCCCCAGAGATCCGATGCCGTCATTTTTTCAATACGGGGTCCCCGGAAGTCTCGACCCGTTCCCCAGGACCGACTATTCATCCCGAGTCGTTTTTTGAGGTCCCGGGGCCCGGCGAGGGCCGCCAGAGGCCGAAGACGGGAAAAAAAACTCCGTCTTGACTTGTGCAGTGCGCCGGATCTCTGGGCGCTTTCTCCGCGACGGATCCGCCCAGCAGCGATTTTTCATGACGTCGACCCTCAGCGGTCTGGACCCATTCCCCCGGACCGGCTTTTCGCCCCGAGTCGCTCTCTGACGGCCCCGAGGGCCGGTGAGGGCCCCCCGAGGCCACAAATAGTGAAAAACCTCCCGTCGTGATTTTTCACCACTCGAGGGGGCCTGGGCCTCTCGAGGAGCAGCATTAGCGTCCACGGGGCGGCCTGCGCGGGGCCTGCGGCTCCCGGGGCACCCTCCCGAGGAGCGCCGGCCTCAGCACGGGCGCACCCGGCGTGCCTCGGTGAGGGGCGTCGCCCGCGCGCGGCCCCCCGCCGGCAGGCGGAAAGCTCGCCGAAGTGCGGTCCTCGGGCGCGGCCAACCCAGACCCCTTCGAGTCATGAACAAAAATCACGACGGGAGGTTTTTCATTGCTTTGGGCCTCTGGGGGCCCTTGCCGGCCCTCGGGACCGTCAAGAACCGACTCAGGACGAAAAAAACCGGTCCCGGGGAATGGGTCCCCAGACCTCTGGGGGTCGACGTCATGAGAAAATCACGACGTCTGGGGTCTGGGAAGAGGGGGGTGTCCGAGAGGGGGGGGTGCAGATCATGACCGGCGGCATGTTCGCGGCCCAGCGGGGGGGCCAGGGACGCATTGAAACAAGAAGAGGCGCCATGAGATCTGGGGAGGTAGCATGGCCCACGCCATGATATCCATCTCCCCCCCAGTCATCACCCTCCTCTTTTCCGCACCCGAGGTCAGCACCGGTGTGCAGATGTAAATTCGGCCGGGCAGGTCCCCCTGCAGGCGGATTGTTTGAAAGAGCAGTGGAAAAGAGTCCGCCAAACGATGCTCAAGAATGTTTTGGCGTGTCCCCCTGAAGGCGGATTTTCAAGGAAGCATGGAAAATGGGCGGAAAGTGCTCAGAAATGCAAAACAATAGAAAAAAGAAAAAACAAAAAAAAAAAAAAAAAGTCCCCCCCCAAAGCCCCCTGACTACTTTTAAACTACTTTTGAACATTCCTCCTGTAAAGGGACGCGCCCGACTGGAAAATATCGGCGCTGAGCACCGGCTGGCCGAGCATTATCGCCAGCACCGGTGCGATGTTGCGGCCTCGACATGCAGGCACACGGCACTCGTCGGCCGAAGCTATTGAGCTCCTCACGGAGCTCGGCCGACTGGACACATGTCGAGAAGCCACAGGGTTTGGTGGGCCTGCGTTCCACCGCCACCACCAGAAGCAGGACGGGGAAGGGGTCCTCCTCCTCCTCCTCCTCCTCCTCCACCTCCACCTCCTTCTCCTCCTCCTCCTCCTCCTCCTCGTCCTCCTCCTCCTCCCCCTTCTCCTCCTCCTCCTCCTCCTCCTCCTCCTCCTCCTCCTCCTCCTCCTCCTCTTTCTCCTCCGCCTCCCTCCTCCTCCCTCCTCCTCCCTCCTCCTCCCTCCTCCTCCCTCCTCCTCCTCCTCTCCTCCTCCTCCTCCTCCTCCTCCTCCTCCTCCTCCTCCTCCTCCTCCTCCTCCTCCTCCTCCTCCCTCCTCCTCCTCCTCCTCCCCCTCCTCCTCCTCTCCTCCTCCCTCCTCCTCCCTCCTCCCTCCTCCTCCCTCCCCTCCCTCCTCCTCCTCCTCCTCCTCCTCCTCCTCCTCCTCCTCCTCCTCCTCCTCCTCCTCCTCCTCCTCCTCCTCCTCCAACTCCCCTCCTCCTCCCTCCTCCTCCCTCCTCCTCCCTCCTCCTCCCTCCCTCCCTCCTCCTCCTCCTCCTCCCTCCTGCCTCCTCCTCCTCCTCCTCCTCCTCCTCCTCCTCCTCCTCCGCCTCCTCCTCCTCCTCCTCCTCCTCCTCCTCCTCCTCCCCTCCTCCTCCTCCTCCTCCCCTCCTCCTCTCCTCCTCCTCCTCCTCCTCCTCCCTCCTCCTCCTCCCTCCTCCTCCTCCTCCTCCTCCTCCTCCTCCTCCTCCTTCCTCCCCTCCTCCTCCTCCTCATCCTCCCCCCCCTCCTTCCTCCTCCTCCTCCTCCTCCTCCTCCTCCTCCTCTCCTCCTCCTCCTCCCCTCCTCCTCCTCCTCCTCCTCCTCCTCCTCTCCTCCTCCTCCTCCTCCTCCTCCTCCTCCTCCTCCCCCCCTCCTCCTCCTCCTCCTCCTCCTCCTCCTCCTCCTCCTCCTCCTCCTCCTTCCCCCCTCCAACTCATGGTGGTGGTGGTGCCCCATCAGACTTCTCCGAATTCGGCCGCCTCCACAGAGCTCGGCGAGCACACTCCACCACGAGCTCGGTGACAGGCGTGCAAGCCGCTGGGGCGGCTCCTGTGGCTCGCGCCCCGGCGGCGGAGGCACAGGACCCTTAAAAACAGGCGCCCCGCGGAGGGACAAGTTGGGAACAAGGAAAGGCGACACCAACGCCAGCAGGGCGAGGCGGTGCGAGGAGGCAAGGGGAGCCTCCCTGGTGGTGTGGCCCCCCCCCCCCCTCTCGCTCGAGACATCCCCGGCATCCAGCTCGGGGAGGCATCGTGGACCTCCTCGCTGGAGGTGGGCCCCCTGGTGGTGTTGGTATCGCTTCTCCTCCCTCCGACAAGTGGCGCAGTGCCTCTCCAGTGACAGAAGAGGCCAAAAGAGAAGGGGAGGTGACACGGCGGACGTCGGAAACCCGGAACCCAAAACCGTTTTCATCTCTTGGGGGGCGCCCTTTTCACTTCCGCTACCTTCCGCCGCCCTTTCGCCGGCTTCCGCCGGCGGAGGCGGCCTCGTTTTACTTCCGCCGCCATTCCGCCGCCTTCCGCCGCGGAAGAGATGAAAACTAGCCTCGCAGGCAAGGCCCCTTTTCGAGCACCCCATGTGGGGAGACGGAGCAAGCGAGCAAGCGGAGGGAAGAGGATCGAGGAGGGGCGGGAGAGGAGGGGGGAGGGGCGAAGAGAGAGAGGGAGACGCGGCAGGGGAGAGGCAAGAGAGCCAAGAGTGATGAGGCAAGCTGAATACGCCTCCGCCACATCTCGCACCCTGCCCCTCCCACCCCTCCCTTCCAATTGCGCGGTTCTCTCTGTCCGCCGACGCGTGTCATGGCGGACACGGAATTCCAAGAAGACCCCATCGTGTTGTGTGCCATCGGAGGGAGGGGAGCTGCATACATTGGAGGAGGGCGTGGCGGATGAGCAAGGTTGACGAGCAGAAGGAAAAGGAGGAGGAGGAGGAGGAGGAGGAGGAGGAGGAGGAGGAGGAAGGAGAAGGACAAGGATGAGCAGCAGCAATAATTGGAGTGGAAGGAGCGGGGGGAGCAGGAGAACCAGGGGAAGGCGGAGGAGGAGAAATGAGGGGGCGACAACGATGAAAAAAAACAGATCCAGGAAAGTGGCCCGCGCTCAAATCGCCGATCCGGAAATGAGGCCCACGCTACAGCGGGAACACCATTTTGGCTTGCAAAAGACCCCCCAAAAAACGTGTTGGAATCCGGTGTAAATGAACGTACGCGGAGGGGGCTGGCTGTCTTCCAGACGGAGTCATGGGAGAGAGGAGGCTAGTATTCGTAATGTTGTGCTGCATCTTCGGGGGACCCTGCCTGCCCCATCGCGCCGCGATCCACGTGGAATCCGTGTCGGATCCGTATCGATCGCGCCGAAGCCGTGTCGAACTCGTGTCGGATCCGTGTCGAATTCCACGTCGGACCCGCGTCGAGCCATGTCGGCGTACAAGAGAAGACTGCAATGTTACAGGACGAGAGAAGTCCCCGAAGATGCAAGGTTCTGCTGCGAGCGAGGGGGGACACATGAGAAGGAGAAGGCGGCGGGACTTCTCAGAAGCCCTCCGCGGCCTCCTGAGTTTACAGAAAACTCCTCAGAAGGTGCGAGGGGGCCTCCCGAGCCTTCTGAGCAGGCCCGCCCCTTCTCACGTCCACCCCCGGGCTCGCCGCCGAGAAGCAAGGCATGTGCAGCTGTCGGGGGCGGCCGACCAAGAGGGGGGCGCCCAAGAAGGGGGGGGGAGGGGGGGGCAAGTCATGGCCGGCGGCACGTGCGCGGCCCAAGGGGGAGCCAAAAACCTGATGGAATAAGATTTGGACGCCCAAAATCGGGCACGGAGAAAATGGGTACAATGCCCAACAACAATTGTTGTCGTAAACCGACAGCGGCCGCGGTTGGGCAGGCGGCCTGTTGTCTTCCATGGGCAACGTCCGCGGCGGCGCGGACAGCGAGTCACGTTCGAAATGAGTAGGAACTGCTGTGGGGCAGTGTACCCATTCTTTCCGTACCCACTTCGTTCGTGCCGATAAGAGGGGGCGCCATAACATCTGTGGAGATATCGTGGCCCACGCCACGATGCCCAGCCACCCCTAGTCATCGCCCCCCTCTCCGCCGCCCCCGAAGCTGGAGAGAGGGGAGACATGCAGGCCAGGCGTGCCCGCACCGTCGCCCGACAGCCTCGGCCACTCCCCCGCCCGCCCCGGCCCACGGCGCGGGGGCTCCCTGCTCCGCCCACGGGCTGGAGCGTCCTCTTGGGCGCGAACTGGCGGGAGGGGAAGCATGAAGGGGGGGGAGGGGGGAGAAGGGCGCCATTGTCGGGCCCGAAAGCCCCCCCCCCCTCCTGGGCCCGAGAGGGCCCCTCGGGGGGGGCCCCTTTTCTGCAGCCCTGGCTGCCCCCCCATGTCGCTGGTGGTCCCCTCTCGTGCGTGCCGTGCGGGATCGGAAAGGGGGGGGAGATGAGAAGTGGACGAGGAGGAAGAGGCTCCAGATGAGCGGGAGGAAGGAAGAGCAGGAGCAAGGAGGAGCAGCAGCAGCAGCAGGAGCAGAGGGAGCAGGAAGACCGGGGGACGTGGGAGGACGGAAAAGGAGGGGGACGGGGACGGCAACGACGAGGACTAAGCGGATCTGGAAACGTGACCCGCGCTGGGGCGAGAGCACAAACATGATCGACGGAAGGACAGCGCCAATCCTAAAATTCGGCCAACGCTGCGGGCCGATGAAGGTCCGACCGATTGGACACAACAGAGAAATATTGTTTTGATATCGCGTGAATGGAAACAATGTGCGGGAGTGGGGCGCCCCCCCACCACACACACACACACACACACACACACACACACACACACACACACACACACACACACACACACACACACACACGCACGCACGCACGCACGCACGCACGCAC
>CAUYUJ010020034.1:137928-165742 GCA_963575745.1 Prorocentrum cordatum
GCCCCGCGCGGCACCACGCGCCCACGACGCGCGAGAAAGCGTGCAAGCGGCGCCGCATCACTAGAAAGGAGCGGCCCATTTTGTCGCACCAAGCGTTCCGCTCCCGACATGACTCCGTTGAGCACATACTCCTTAAATACGATTGAGCGCTGCTGAAACATCGCGTGGCTTGTCCAGAACATCCCCATCCTGGCCAAGGCTGCCCCCCACGATAGAATGCGGCATGCAATCTCCACCCCCACTGCAAATCCAGCCGATGCCCTGAAGCCTACGCACCGCGAGTTAGCAAAACAATACGCCCAGGAAGATCATGTGACCTGAGAAGATGCCGTTCCCGCTCGTGCGCCCCCCATTTCCACGCATTATAAAAAAACGGTTCTTGCGCATCGATATCCAGCTTCATGCCCAATGCCCCCATTTCTCGAGAGATACGCTCATTAAGCTTGCAGCTCTCGCGTGGCCCCCTCGCTTGCGCTCGGGAACGGGAAGGCGTCAACCACGTCGTCAACAAGGAGCGCGAGAGCAGCCTGGACAACTTTCTGCCTATCGAAAAGGTCGGTGGCCGAGATCCACTTCCCAGCCTGCTTCTCGAGCTCCTGCATTAGCTTACACGCATGCGCGGCCACAAGAAGGAACGCCATCATGGGGCCACACGGAATGCCCCTTTCTCTCATCAGGAGAACCTCACCCTCGGGGCTGCCAGCGGAAACAGAATGCGAGAAACGAGTTCGATCAATCATTACTGGCACGTCCTTCATGCAAGACCCGAATCGCTGTCTTGACCAGGCTCGTCGTCGCGATATAGAACGCTTTCGCAGCATCGCGAAACCGTCGAGCGCGCGACACCCCGAGCCCGCGAAGCCTCCAAGCCGAGCGCGCTCGCACTACAATAGCTCCCTCCCGCCGCTAGCGTTCGCGAGCCCCGCGGGCCCGAGAGGGCAAGCCAGTGCCCGGGGCCCGATTCCAGACTCCGCAATAGAAAGCCTTTCCAAAAGAACAAACCATCATCACCACCATTTCTCCGCCACTCCCTCCCCGTCGTTCGCCTTGCCTATTTTTGCCGCCACTGCACTTGGCCAACTGATAGGGGGGGGGCCCTGCTACTCGCGAGCCGTCTCAAGGATGAGCAGCACGTACTCATAGAATGAAGGTGACATCAAGTTGGTCTCGCCCACCTCGAACGCTACGCCGCGACGCACCGGCGGCAGCCCGGGGCGCCGCCGCCCGGGGAACAAACCTCTGAGAAGCCCAATAATTCAGCTCCAAGGCGGAGTCGATTTCCAGAGATGTGCCTTCCAGATCGTTTTTTTCGCCCTGTCCAAATCCTCCTCCTTCTCCTTCTGAGACAACCAACTGCCTTGGCCATAAAATAATGCGCTCGCACTCCGCGCACAACGTGTCAATGTGCATGGTCTGGGCCGAGCGTCCCCCCCCTGGCAATGCCATATTGTCCTCCGCTCACTCCGTGCACCCTCCACCCTGATATTGCCGCACACCCTCGTCCTCCCTCCTCTCTTGCTCTGCGAAAGAAAATTATATGCCCGTCCCTCCTGCCCGCCGCCTCCTGAAACGCTTGACATCGATCCTCCCATACTTGCTCCCAGCTCTGCTCCTTGCGCAAACGTAGCCAGCGACTTATTCTTCTCAGCTCCAAAGACAACTGTCGCTCGCGCAATGACTGATCATCAGACATGCAAGCACAGTTGCCAATGATGCCGCGTCTCTTCTGCAACAGCTCTGCCACCTCACGAGAATATCTGGAATGATCCTCAGTGTACAAGGGGGAATGAAAGCAACGCGCTGCCGCCGCCGTTTGCAACGTGTCCATCTGCAATCTGTTAGCCTCCTCAGGTACTCGGTGGCGAGGTACTCTCGGCATCTCGGGGAGTCGGGCAGAGAGGTCTCGTTCAACTTGTGCGACGAATTCACTACGTTTGAATCGCCTTTGGCAGCATCATCGACATAGCGTCCTCCGACAACCTGGGTTTATGCTGTAGGGTTCAGCTGCAATCCCCATCGGTAACTCCACGCCCACAGGAACATGATCCCACACACGACGTTGGCAGTGAGCCTGGAGGCGTCTCGCGCACTTTCTGAGGGTTCTGCACCATCTCACCTCGTAACTCCACGGGTACGGCAATACGATATTGTCGAGCACCTTGGGCGAGCTTGTGCCGAAGCAGGTGTTGCCAGCGGGGGACATCGTGCTCGCGGCGCACAGCTCATGTGCCCTGCAGAGGGCTGCCAAACCTTCCGTCACGACATGCAACTGCCCATGTCCAAAGATACCTGCAACCCCCTCCGACGTCTCGAACTGCCCCCTTGCATCCGTCATGATGAGGGGCGCCAGTCGCGCCGATAGGTGTGGTACTACTCTTTCTTGCCAACGTAACATTGCATCAACTACCGCACATCACCCTTCGCCGTTCACCCCGACCCGCTGCAGGAGGGAACTGCGTCGCAACAGCTGCAACTCTCAGGGCACCACGTTCAAGATTGACACCTGCGCGTCTGCACCATTAATTCTTCAATGTCTGAAATGTCCCCTCCAAGTGCAATGGCATGAAAATCCGTCGTCTCAACCAGATCGTCAAACCATAACTCTTGTTGGCTACAGAACTTCTCGACCAACCAAAATCTAGATATCAGTGCTTGTCCACTCTCAGGGACACCTATATTGGCCGTCCTAACGATCTCCTCTGGGTACCGATTAGACAAGCGATATCGCAGTTGGCCGACTCAAAAATCACATCCGAAGCACGCTCCTTATTGGCGGACTGGGGATTGTACTGCACCAGCTTGAGACCGCGAGGGGCTGCCGATGCCAGTGCAGTGTCAGCAGGTGCCGCACTCTGCGCCATGCCACTGAGTCATCGCCCGAAGCCGCCCGCGCGTCTGAGAGGCCATCGCACGAGCCTTTTCCTCCTCCACCTCCTCCTCTTCCTCCCCCCTCGTCGTCGTCGTCCTCCTCCTCCTCCTCCTCCTCCTCCTCCTCCTCCTCCTCTACTTCCTCCTCCTCTACTTCCTCCTCCTCTACTTCCTCCTCTCCACTTCCTCCTCCTCCTCTGCTTCCTCCTCTACTTCCTCCTCCTCTACTTCCTCTTCCTCTACTTCCTCCTTCTCCTCCGCCTCCTCCTCCTCTATACTTCCTCCTCCTCCTCCTCCTCCTCCTCCCTCCTCCTCCTCTACTTCCTCCTCCTCCTCCTCCTCCTCCTCCTCTCTCTCCTCCTCCTCCTCCTCCTCCTCCTCCTCCTCCCGCCCCCCACGGCCGCCGCCCCCTGCGCATGGGGAGGCCACGCCTGGCCGGCCCCCGCCGCGCCGCCGGAGGTCGTCGTCACGCGCCTCACCCGCGCCGCGTGCTCCCGCAGCCACCCCGCCTCACCTCGGGCGGCACTCGCCACGGGGGGGGGAAGAGGAGGAGGAGGAGGCAGTAGAGGAGGAGGAGGAGGAGGAGGAGGAGGCAGTAGAGGAGGAGGAGGAGGAGGAGGAGGAGGAGGAGGAGGAGGAGGAGGAAGTAGAGGAGGAAGCAGAGGAGGAGGAGGAGGAGGAGGAGGAGGAGGAGGAAGACGAGGAGGAGAAGGAAGTAGAGGAGGAAGCAGAGGAGGAGGAGGAGGAGGAGGAAGAAGAGGAGGAGGAAGAAGAGGAGGAGGAGGAGGACGACGACGAGGGGGGAGGAAGAGGAGGAGGTGGAGGAGGAAAAGGAGGTGGAGGAGAAGCGCGCGGCACGCGACACGGGGGGGCGGGGCCACTCGAACGGGCCGTAGGGGAACGAACAATGACATAAACGTACTATCTCTCAGGTCCGCGCTGGTTTCTCGGATTGGCGCTGGGACCCCCTGGCGGCGCCAGAGGGGTGGGGGGGGCATAGTCGAACAAATCGTCCCCTGATCATTTTGGGGGTATTTTTGAATATCCCTCCTGTAGCGGGACATGCCCGGCTTAAGGCCAGGGCCAAAAACCCACACGCCCACAGCTCCGACGAGCTGCCGCCGCGCCGCTGTTCCGAGCGCGCCCCCAGCAGACCGAAGCCGGCACCGCAGCAAAAACCCACGGCAGGTCCATTGCGGCGCGAGGCGGTTTTTTTTGTTGCCCTGGTGCCCGCGGCGCCCTCCCCAGGACGCAAAAGGCCGCGCGTCGGAGCAAACGGCGCGGCGACGTGTGGCGTTTTGCCAGAAAAGATCCTGGCGCCTCGTCTCGATGCCAACCTCTGGGGGCCCGTGATCCCGCCCCGTGGCCATCCGAAGCAGAGCTGGGGCGCAGAAGTACCCACCGGGGTAAGGGGTCGGGGGCTCTGAGGCCGCGGATCCATAGACAAACACGTTCGGTGAGGATCGGGAAACACACACACACACACACACACACACACACACACACATCGGCGGATATCTGGGCCTTTACGTGCGACAGCCGCGCGCTGTTGTTCAGAGCGCAGGGCCAGTCGTCTCGGGGCCCGTCGTCAGGGGCTCGACGACGTCCGCTGTCTTTCGACTCGCGCCAAATCTTCATGGGGATCTCTGGGCATACCTCGATTCTGGATTGACATAGGATTGTGGATGCTACGACGATGGGCACTCTAACAGCCCTATTATTGAATTAAAAATGTGTTTGAAATGTGCCAAACATGGTCAAAACACTATTAAAACGTGCGTTGTATCAATATATTTACAGCATGGTTGAAAACATCTTGTATACATCTGGAAGCCATGTGGCAGCATGCTTCTTCTCCATTGATCGCCCTCCACAAACATAGGACCTGAGTTTACCTTGACCTATTTGGCCTGGTCCCCGCGAGCCGATAGGAGAAAAGTCGCCGAACCCTTGGGAAGCCAGGGGTGCCAGAAGCCCACACGCACGTGCGACTGGCAGAAGGCCCGGGAGCCCGAACTTCTCGGGGCCAAGAACATCGGTCAGGAGGAAGGGGATGGAGCCAAATCCGCTCAAAATCAATCCCCGGACCCCTCCTGGGGTCCAGTTGGTGGAGGTGATTTGTTTACCAAAAAACGACGACATGGGAGCGAAGAAAGCCTCTGAACGTTCCAGGTGCGCTGCGATGGACTAGACCACGCTCGGCGCCCCCGCCACCCCGACCGACGCAGAAGCCCCGGCCGACATGTCGGGAACGCCCAAAAAAAATATACAGTAGCGCTCATCGCTGCAGCTGCCCTCTCGCGGTCGAGGGGGTGTTGCCTCGCGCCTTCTGCGGCTGTGCGCTGCAACGGCGCTGCTCGCCATAGCGGGCAGTCAAAACGGAACAGCGGAGATGACCCTAAACCTTCCTCTGAGGCGGTCCTCTTGGGAGGGGGCCAGCATATGATCCCCCCCTCCTCAGCCCTTACAAACAAGCTGTAAGTTCCCGGGATAAACGAACGAGCGGTTCATATTGAGACACTTGCCCGACGGAAAAGCGCCAGACGAACTCGTCAAAGAAAGGCCTGCCTCGAAATTTAGCTAAGAGCGAGAGGTGCAGTGGGGAACGCTTCTGCGAGGCAGGCGAGGGGGGAAGGCGAGTGGAGACTAGCTACTGTGGCCGTTCGAGCTCGGGGGGGCGGACTGGCGGCAGCTTACTGCGCTGATAAAGATAACTGGGCGGCCTCATCATCAGCGGCGAACTCGTCCTCCGAAGCGTGCTCGAAAAGATTGTGCGCAATATCCTCTGCTGAAGCCGTGTGGTCTGCATCTGGCGCAAGTGGTGCTAGCATCGGTGCTGGTGTCGGGTGGCTCGAGCCTGGAAGTGCGTCTTCCGCTGTAAATACTACGCGCCGATATTCTTGAAGTGTTCCAGCCAGACTGAGATCTCTTCTTCCATCCAGCCCGCTGGGGCAGGGCCGACGTGGTGGCGAGCCTTCCCCTCGGCGCGGAGCCCGTCGATGACGAACTTGCGGGCTGGCCAGTCGTGCGCTCCCATGACCAGCTTGGCGACGTTCGGGTCGTGGGTTTTCTCTACTCGAATGAAGAGCACCTGATCCATGAGTGTTTCCACGTCGATGGTCGGGTCCCTGGCCCTTGGCCTCGTCTGCTGGTTGGCATTCCTCGAGATAGTCGTTGATATGCTGTTTCACGCGTCCTCCTACCTCGCAGGTGACCTAGCCCTCCAGCATCGCCAAGGCCAGTACTGGGGTCGGCGGGCCCAAGTGTTGGAGCACCTCCTTGTTATGTTCGGACTTGAACCCGTGGACCCGCTTGCGAAAGCCCTCCAACTCGTCGCTGATGTGGGTGAGAAGCGGATGGGTTACTGCCATCGTCCAGGTGTCGGCCACGGCGCACATGAGCAATCTGATCTTCTGGATGTTCTGTAGGGTGAGCGTCATCAGGGCCATGAGGAGAGCGTGCATGTTTTTGTCTTTGTTCGTCCAGCTCTTGTCCGTGTGGTGGCCTCTGTGGGCGCGTCGTCCGCCTCTGCGTCGGGCTCGGCGTGGTTCGTCGCCCTCCTCCTCCATCCCCATGGGCTCGTCGTCTGCGGCTGCCTGGCGTGCTGCTCCGCGCCCTTGCAGGCGTGGTCGTTGGGCTGGAGGTTCGCCGTCTTTGGAGCCGCTGCCAGAGCTGCCAGACTTGGTCGAGGGCGGTGGCGGGCCGCGCCAGGCTGCTCTCCCCTTCGATGGTTTGACCTGCGTCTCCTGGCTCGCGCTCGCCCCCCGGATCCGTTCTTGACAGTCCCGGGGCCCGAAAGCGGCCCCTGGAGACCGAAGGAGGCACACAGCCTTCCCGATCCCAGAACCTCGAACCTGCCCGCCCTTCCTGGTGGGCCTCCTGAAACCCTTAGCCGGCTCCAACGTGCGGCAGTGCGCTGTTGCTCCGTGCGCAGCCCCAGAGGTCACCGCGAGCCGATCGGAGAGAAGCCGTGAAGCCCTTGGGAAGCCAGGGCCAGATACCCACGCGTGCGTGCGACAACGTGCTTTTGCGCCGTGCGCGGCCCCAAGGAGGCCCCGACCCCCCCCCCCCCTGGGGGCAGCGGCCGCGATCGGGGAGAGAGGGAGGAGGAGGAGGAGGAGGAGGAGGAGGAGGAGGAGGAGGGAGGAGGAGGAGGAGGAGGAGGAGGTGGGAGGAGGAGGAGGGGAGGAGGAGAGGAGGAGGAGGAGGAGGTGGAGAGGAGGAGGAGGAGGGGGAGGAGGAAGGGGAGAAGGAGGAGGAGGAGGAGGAGGAGGGGCGAGGAGGAGGAGGAGGAGGAGGAGGAGGAGGAGGTAAGGAAGGTACAGGCGCCTGGGGGCCCCTGCCCAAGTCGAGGCTCGAACACCCCCTATAGGCCGCTGCCTGGGGATCTGTGCAGGCAGGGCCGAGCGCCGCCCTGGGGCGGTGCCCGGGCCGTGAGCGCAGGGAGAGCCCTGAGCCCCGAATCGGCAAGTCGGATCGGCGATCGACATGAATCGGCTCGGCAAAGACTCGCCGTCGCTCGGATCGAGACGGAGGAACCGAGATGAGCCCAGAGCGAGGAAACACACGGGGATGCGGAAAAGGAGACGCGGAACAAGCATACACGGGGATGCGGAACAGAGGGGATCCAAAACAAGTGTGCTTCTCTTCCGCATCCCTTGGTCCAGCTGTGTGTTATTGCCCCCATCCCGCTGTGCAGGACCAGTCAGCATTGACTCGGCGAATCGAAGCGAATCGGAGTGTGCGTCGGATATCGGGCCGCAGCGGCACGGGGTCGACATCCACCCGGATCGGCCGCGCCAGCATGCACAAACAACAGCGGCATGGAAGCACCAGGGCCGCAGCGGGTCGTCGGAATCTCGGGAGCAGATCGGATGCGGCCGGCTGGACTCGATCGCAGGTCGGATGGATCGGATCGACGTGGACCCTGGCTGCGTCTTTCCGCACCCCCCGCCACGCAGCGCATGACTGGGAACACTATGCCGCATGACTTGCTGTGGGCGTGAAGATGCATGCATGCATGTATGTTGTGCCGTCCGTGTAGCCGCCGAGGCTCGAACCTACAAGCCATTCGGCGTGGCCTAGAGCCAGGAAGAGGATACAACTGCGCTATCACAGCTTAGGAGCTTAGGATTCGGTAGGGCATGTCCTCCTACAGGCGGATTTGGGAAGAACAATAAAACAGCCAGTACATTAACAAAAA
This sequence comes from Prorocentrum cordatum, assembly GCA_963575745.1. NCBI lineage: Eukaryota > Dinophyceae > Prorocentrales > Prorocentraceae > Prorocentrum > Prorocentrum cordatum. The sequence continues at coordinate 146,000 of CAUYUJ010020034.1, forward strand.
TCACCAGAAGAGCACGAAAAATCGTCCCCTGACGATGTTCTGGCTATTCTTGAAACTTCCTCCTGTAGAAGGGCATGCCCGACGTGAGCTTAGGAATTCCTTGGTTGCATCTTGCCGTCCCTGGCGGCGCGCACGAGGGCGGGGCTCAAGCAATTCGGGCTCAAGTTTTTGGGCCTGCCTCTGGGCCTTCGCGAGGCGCTTGAGGTCTAGCCTCCCTACGGGAGGTGGCCGACACAGAGGCAATATTTCATTTATCGTCCAAGAGTGTTCAGCAGCGGCCATGGCGAACCGCTACTGGAGCAATGATTGGCGTCGCAACAAAGCTGCTGGTTCTCATGAGCATCGGTGGCGTTGCGGCTCGTGCGGATGTGCGAAGAATATTTCCCGTTTCTGGCTCTGCAAACAGTGCGGAGGTCTCCGCTCTGAAGTCATGGTGTCCCCTCGCGCAGCTGGGGGTGAGCCAGAGGCCCTCGCCGACGGTAGACCACTTCCTGTGGGCCCTCAAGGTGGTGGTTCCAAAGCAGCTGCTTGGCCGCAGTCTGTTGTTGGCAAGGATGAGTCTCTTTCCGACGCCGAGCTCAGCCAGCTCGTGTTGCTCAGTCGCAAGATGGGGAATGAGGCCCAGGCTGCTGTTCTTCAAGGGCGTCTTGATAGGCGCCGTCAGCAGGAACAACCAGTACCCCTTCAAGTTCAGGCCAATTCTTGCGACCGCCAGATCAAAACGTTGGAAAAGAAATTGCGTGGTGAAATGGAACAATACCAAAATTGGGAACAATGGCTGGTGGAAAAGAAAAGCAGTATCGGTCAGCTTCGTACCCAGTTGGCAGAGCAGTCAAAGAGGTACCAAGACTTGGTCGAGCAGATTCGCGTTTCGCTCCAAGATAATGAGGATCTTCCCAAGACGGAGTCAGTATCCCAACAAGTGTCTCTCAAGACCTTCCTTGAGAAAGGTGCAGATATTATTTCATTCGCCGATGACAGTCTGGAAGAACTTTTCGGAGTGGATCCTGAGATTTATGAGGTTACGGACACGGACCGTCAGGAGCTCGAGACAAGAACGAACAAGGTACGTAAGATATTGGCTGATGCGTCTCAGAGTTTGTTCGGAGAAGCAAAGAAGCATTTCGAGGAGCTCAAAAAGGCCCATGCGAGCCACGTTCAGAGATGATCCAAGACGCGCAAAGGTCCTGATGGTCAAGCCAAGGCTGCTCAACCCCCTCCCCGTGCTGAAGGTCCAGCTGAGAAAGATGGTGGCGAGGGCCCTGGCAGTGGCGGTAGCAAAGGTTCGTCGGGCAGTCAGGATGGACCCGACGCCGTCAGCCAGAAGGTCAGAACGGATGAGCTCTTGGCCCAGGCAGACGCTATCATCAGTGGCACGGAGTCGAAGGAGCCCCCCCCCTGCCTAGGCCTTGCGCAAGGCAGGGGGGTACACAGCAGCAAACACGTATGCCTTCGGCTTCATCATCAAGTGAGCTCGCCAGTGACACTGAGGGCTCGACCCGCAAGGCTGCATGCGCAGCAAACTTTTTAGGTCATAACTTTAGTAATCAGAATGCTGTCGCTCACCTCCAGAGAGGTGCCGTCGCGTTCCCCCTAGCTTCCAACGAGGCTCCCGAGCCCCTCGGCCCGTCTGTTGATCGGCCCAATTTTGGCCCGGGCTTGGACTCTAGCAGTTCTGGTGTTGTTTCCTTCAGGACCCCGCCCGACCCCAGCCCAGGGGACTTCGCTCTGTGTATAGAGACCCGCAATGCCACCTCCTGGGGGTCTTGCAAAGAATGGTTAGCGCACACGAGTTCTCACGTGGTCGCTGTTCAAGAACATCATTTTCCTTCTAATTCTGGCTGCAAAGAAGCAGCCGAGTGGTGCCTGAGGAACGGCTGGAAAGGCCTGTTTGCTCCCGCGTGCCCAGGTCGGGGTGAAGGTAGCAGTGGAGGTGTAGCTATCCTGGCCAGGTCGTTTCTGGGATTCCATGAACTTGATCAGGGCTCCACATATACCCTTACCGTGCAGTGGGAGGCATAATCCATCTTCCAGGGAGTTCAGAGCACCCCCTCTTCCTGGCGTCAGTTTATTTACATCATTCAGAGGGCATGACTGACCGAAATTTGTCCATCTTGAGTGCAGTGGGCGCTGCCTCTACATTATACTCTAATGAAGCTGTGATCGCAGCCGGCTTTAACAAGTCTCCTGGCGATGTCATTGCAGGAGGTTTCCCCGAGAAGCTTGGTGGGGACGTCGTGCTTCCGAAAATCGAAGGTATTTGCAGCACTACGGGAGGGCTAGAAGTTCTGGACTTATTCGTGGTCACTCCTGGGATTTACAAGGTTACTCAGGCCGTGGAAACTGTAGAAACGTCCCACATTACCCCACATTATCCTGTGCATTTGATTTTGTATCCGAAGGCCTGCAGGATGCAAGCCCTCGCTTTTTCGAAGCCGCCCCCGATCTCGGCGGTCAAGCCTGTTGGACCTGATCCTAGACCTCCGTCTTGGGATAAACTCCGCGGCCTGGCCAGGGGCGCCATTAACTCCCTGGTCCCTGGGGGGCGGGTCAGTAACCAGATTGAAGGGCTTTCTAGGTTGTATGGCCGATGGGCCCGTTTGGCCGAGGTTGAGGTTGCTGCTGCTGCCCAGGTCTCGTTACCGAACTGGGGCTCCAGGGGAAAAATGCCGAAGCTTCGTTGGGCCCCTGCGTTCAAGGCAGGTTCTTTCAAAGGCCGTCACCCCGAGCTGTTCGGCCCCAAGTGGTTCCTGTTGACTTTCAAGAAGTGGGCTTGCGCATCGCCCTCTTCCAAGGAGCTCGGGCTCAAAGCATCGCTGCTGCTGGGCCCTCCTGCCGAGATGGAGGCTGGATTGTCTACGTGCCGTGAATTGATTTCTCAGACGCAGGATTGTGTCCGTCTTGCGCAGGAAGGTTCGGCTGAGTTTTTGGAAAGAGAGTCTTTTCCGCTTGCGGATGAGGAGTCCCAGGTTCCCAAGTTCACCCTGGACGCGGGGCCTCTCAAACCTGCTCTTACTTCCACTTTGGGTTTAGATGATGCGTATGCCGACCCTTTCGATGATCTGGACCAAGCCGATGAGGCCATGCATGAGTGCCAGTTTGACGGGCACGGTTTCCCTCTTCCCCACGTTAGCCACACGCGGACTCGAAATTTGTCGGTGGGGGCCGAGGCCCCCAGGGACGTCTGCTGCGACCCGATTGCAGGCAGACACGATCAGGAGCGTCCGCTCCATCTTAATGATTCTCTTCGCTGGCTGGGGGCTGCGGTGGCATCGGCGCAGAGCAAGGCCAGGACTGACGGGACCAAAAGTTGGAAATCTTGGCTTCATCATAACATCGAGTTAGGGGGAAGAAATGCTCACCTCGCCCGTCGGCCCGCTGTGGGCTGGAAACCCTCGACGACCTTGAGTTCTTCTGGCGTTGTGGTTTCCGATCCCCTGTCCCTTGTCGAAGGGCAGGCAAAACTTTTCCCGGGCTTGTGGGGGGGCCTCCAAGAGGCCTAGGCCTTCCAAGGCCTGTATTGTCACGGATCCCCTCCCTCTTATGTCTGTGGAGTTTGTCAGGTCTGTCTCTAGGAAGTATTCCCTGAGGACTGCGCGCGGGCTGGATGGGTTTCACATGCGACCTTATTCCTGGATGAGTGAGATGTCTGGAAACGGTTTGCTATATCATGTATATCATAGAATTATGTTCTACCTTTCCAGCCCAACTACAAGTTGTGCAACTTGCTCTGCTTATGAAACCCTCTGGAGGCTGGAGGCCGATAGGTCTTTTCTGCTCTATCTACCGACTCCGGGGTCGCTGCAGACGGTGCTGCGCCCTTCGGTGGGAGCTGCCGTATCAGAGGAGTTTCTACGCAGGTCAGTCTTTTGCTTCAGCCAGCGACGTTGTATGGAGGCAGAATTTCAGAGCAGAGACCTCTAACTCGTCTGGAAATGCAAGTGCTACTCTTCTGTGGGACATGGCCAAGTTCTACGAAGGTATATGCCTCAGTCGTCTAGAGCATCACTTCATTGAATTCAACTTCCCCCCTGCTATATTCCGCTTGGCCATATCCTCGTATCAGTCGGCTCGCTTCGTGTGCCTCGCTGGGTATGTCTCGGGGCCCTTCTATGCCATGAAAAGGGGTTATCGCTGGGTGCAGTTTCGCTACTTCGTTTGTTAAAGTTTACACTATTGAGGCGTTCACCAATATAGAGTTGCCTAGCTATGTATCGTTCGACCAGTACATCGACGATAGCGTTGTGTCGGCTGTTGGATATGTTTCAGAAGTTGTGCATGGTCTCAAGAGTGCCAGTACTCAGCTGTTTCAGGCCATCACGCACGACTGTGACTGCAGGATTGATGTAGACAAGGCCGCTCTAGTGAGCTCTAGTCATGCGGTCACCAGGGCCATGCGCGAGTTCCTGGGGCCGCATGCTGGCACGGAGACCGACAGCGCGGTCAACTTAGGCATTGACGATGCGGGTGGCAAGGCCAGACGAGCAGCCCGTCGGGGCACCAAATTCCGCGCTAGAGTTCAGCATCTGAAGCAGACGACCAAAACGATTATCAGGATGAAGTGTGGTCCTGGGAAGTATTCTAGCCGCATTTGGATCACAGGAGCTCTCCCTGGTGTTTTATACGGTTCTGAATTCAATGGGTTATCGGATTTTGAATTGTTGAAGATAAGGAGGGAGGCAGGCAAGGTTCTTAGGCCTAGCGCCAACGGGCGCTCCCTTACAGCGACAATGGTATGCCATAATGATCCTGTCTGGCTAGGAGCTAGTTCACCCATCCTTCGGTACTCCAAGGAGGTATGGGCACTACAGACACATTCCCACCCTTACTCACTTAGTTGGGAGCAATTGCGGGGGGGATTGGATGTGGTGTTTGCTCGACCTGAGCCAGTTTGGAGGCAAGTTTCAGGACCCCTATCAGCTTTAAGACTATCGCTGAAGAGAATCGGTTGGCATATGACTGATTACGTGACGTGTGTTAACGACTTCGGCGAGTCTTTTCTTCTTACTGTTATTCCTCCTGCGATGGTCAAGAAAACGCTCCACACAGCTTCGCTTCGCAGTCTCAAAAGGGATGCGGCTGTCAAGGCCAAAGTCGAGTGCCCGCGGCTCTGTTTCGACATCGTGCGGAGTCGCTTGAGATCTTCCAAGATTTCTAACCTCGGCAAAGGTTGTATTCGGGCTCTTGCATGTGAAGCAGTGTGGACCTACGACCGTGCAGAAAAATCAAGTTATCTTGTCAACAATGCGTGTGCTTTGTGTGGGCAGAAAGGGGATACTACCTTCCACAGGCTCTGGCGCTGCCCGTCTGTTGCCTCGTTGAGAGAGGAGCTGGTGGAGCCCGATATTCTTAAGATGGCCGCCGACGCGGATATGTCCGACCCCCTCGACCACCTGCTGTTCAACAGGGGCCTCTTCCCACACCCTGGGGATACCTTCCCTAGGCCCGCTAGCGAGAACGGACCCATTCAAGCGCGTATGCTCTGGGACGAACCCCCCCAGGATGGTGGCACACTTGCAGGTAACATGTTTGTCGATGGCAGCTGCCTTCGACACGAGATCAGCGAATTGTCCCGTGCGGGTTATGGGCTCGCGGCTCTGGGCGATGATGGTCGTAGGCTTGGCAGGCCCCTCGGGCCCGTGCACGCCCCCTTCCCTCAGACCTCCCAGTGTTCCGAGTTTGCGGGGATCGCCCGCGGTGGAATGGAGATTGGCGGCCCTTCCACCTTTTTCTCAGACTGTGCTAACGTTGTTCACCAGTGTGAAGCCCCCTCTGCCGTGCAGCTCAGTTATAAGCGCCCTTTTGCGGGGCTAATGATGCTGTTTCGGGTCGGGGCCGCTCTCGTCGATTCGGTCGTTAAGGTCAAAGCCCATCTTGATCCGCTGGAAGCGGGAATCTCAGACCAGGAGCGCTGGCTGCGCACTGGGAATTCAGAGGCCGACGAGGCCGCCAAAATTGCTGCTTTGTCTCATCCAAGGGCGTCCGACAACGAGCTCAGAGAGCTCGACATGCGCATTCGGATTTCCAAGGCGGCGTGCGCTCTGGCGGCCAATGTCCTCCCCAGATGGCCCCGCCTTGATTTGTCGGATGCCCCATGGATTGCCCCGCCTCCCGAGCCCAAGGAGCCCCTGGGTCCTCCCCGCGAGTGGGCTCACGTCTCCTATGGTGCTTGCAATCTCTGGCGGTGTCAGAACTGTTTGCGAGGGCGCGCGGTTGAGGGTTCTGGCCGCCCCCCTCCGCCTGGCGCGCGCGATGATTTTTCACGTCTCGACGGCGCAGTTTTGCGGGAGTTAGGCCACGTGCCTGTCGCAATTCCTGTTTCGAATGGCACGGTGATTACAGTTTGTCTCCGTTGCTATTCCTATGCCGCTCACAGCCATGTTCGAAGCTTGGCCAAAGAGTGTACTAAGCCCACGCCCAAGCAGAGAACTTTGTTCAATCGGATCTGCAGGGGACGGCACCCACAAAGGGATGACCTCACTGTGGGGCCTGTGCCGTGGTGCTAACCTTTCGCCTCGTAGTTTATGTCAACAAAAAAACACGAGGGCGGGGGGGTGCGAGGGGCCTCCCTAACGGGTGGCGCGCTTCCTGGAAGGCAGGAGCCTGCTCAGAGGGGCTGCGGGGGGCTCCTGAGGCACGCCCTCCAGACAGGGGGCCTCCTAGAAGGGCCTCTAAGGGGCCCAGAGGGCCCAGAGGCTTCTTGGGAGGGCCCAGGGGCCCAGAGGCTCCAAGAAGGGCCCCCTGGGCTCCTTCTTAGCAAGGCCCAGGGGGGGCTCCTGGGGCCCAGGGCCCAGGGGCTCCTTCCTAGAAACAGGCCAGGCACGTCCCCCCACAGACGGATGTTGGGAGAAAAGTAGAACGTAAGGGCGAGGTCTGCTCAGCAGGCGGCCGGGCTTCTCGGGGGCCCTCCGCTGCCTTCTGAGAAGCTCTTTCTCTCTCTGCGTCTTCGGGGAGGGCTCCGCAAAGTTCTCAAAAGGCCAGGGGGGCTTCTGACCCTTCTGAGAAGGCCCGCGCCCTCTCACTTCCCCCGCCCCCGGGCTGGCCGCTCAAGGCTGCCTGCAGTGCTACGCGGTGCCCCCTGCGGGCTCCTCGTCTTCCACTGTTTCCCCCCTGCTCACCGCATCTGCTCGCAGCATGGATCCCTGGCCCCTGCGCCTGCATCGGTGGAGTCGCATCCTGCCTCGTGCTCTGTTATCTTAGCGCCAGGATCCCAGTCAAGCGAGCGTTTTCTTATTCGGCGTTTCGACATTGGGCGAAAGGGGAGGGGGGGGGATCTGACTCTGGACCTCTGCTACGTGCGACTGTTTGGAGCCGTGCATCCTGCGGGGGTGACTCCACGCGCTTGAAGCAGGCGCCAAAAACAACCGAGATCCACTCCATGCGGCGGCGCGCACAAGGGGGGGGGAGGGGGGAGGGCCGCTTAGAAGGAGCCTGCTTCTTAGAAGGCGGCGGCCTCACATCTATAGATAATGCCCGCGCCTTCTAAGAAGCAGGGGTGCTTCTAAGAAGCTCCCCCCCCCCCCCCCCCCTCCCCTCCTCCCCCCCCCTCTGCGCGTGGCTGATCCAGATGGATGGATGGATGGATGGAACGCTGGGGGGGGGGGGGGGGGGGGCGCAGCGTCTCAGTGCGATGGCTTGCTCATCTAAGGGCGATGCTCTGCCTCATGTAGCGCCCCCTGCGTGGAACTTGAAAGCGGGCGAGGGGCTAACGCTTCTATGCCGCAGCCTAGCCCGCTGGAGTGAGAGACCGCTTAGCCTCTCGCTCCAGTGGACCGTCGGCAGGGATGCATAAGCATGACCCCACCGCTTCACACCTCGGAAACCCTACGCCTCCCCCACCTGCCTCCTATGGGGCGCGGGGAGGAGGACGACGCATCAGCCTGCAAGCGTCTGCTAACATCTCTCTCGCTTTGCTGCTACCTGCTGCTGCCTTGCGCCCAAGATTAGCTAGTAAGCTAGGATCGCTCGAAGCATGCTGCGAAACTATGGCACGAGCAGGTGGGATAGTGGAGGACGAAGAGGAGGGGAGGCTCGGAGGCACAGGAGTGGGGATAAGAGTATACTGGATAGGCTGGCATCTGGGACCCCTGGAACCCCTGGAATCACTCTTCGGCTGGGCGCTATCTCCCCCACCTCGGGGAGATGTCGCCTGGCCGTCTTTGCCCCTTTCAGGAGTCCCATGCCTCTCTGCTGCGCTGTCTGCTGGCACACTGCTGGTAGGCTCACCGCTCACCGCTCCAAATTGGCGCGGAACTGCCTCTCCACCACCCTGACGATCTCTGGCTTCGGCGCCTGACCCTGCATCTTCTCCGCTCCGCACTTCTTCATCGCGACCAGGAAGGATGTGCGAACCTCCTCGATCGCGAGGCCATCCTCCATCATCCCGCCGCCCTCGAACGCGCGGAAGTCCGCCCACTTGTTGAAGCGCACCGTCACCTTCGCCATCTCCTGCTCTTCGGGCTTGTCCTCCTTCACGTATGCGTCCTTCACCCTGCACACCCTGAACGTCTCGCTCACCACTGTCTGTCCCTTCTCTCCGTTCGCCAGGCGAAGCCACTCGCCGATCACCTCTGCGCTCGGTAGGCCCTGCAGCTCCTCGCGCATCGTCTCCAGCATTGCCATCGATACCTGTAGATGCGGAGAGCCAAGTCCATGGCCCTTCCCCTTGTCCTTGGCTGCCTTCTGGTAGTCCGCCGCTGCCTCCTTGCCGCTCTTGACCACCTTCGCGCTGCTCGGGCACAGCCAAAAGTCGTAGATCGCCGCTGCCAGCTCGCGGCCTTGGGCGTCCTGAGACAGGCCGAGGCGCTGGAGGCTGATGATGTTCTCCATCATCTCTCCCTCGAGCTTCTCCTTCTCTCTCCCCTTGCCGTCTGCGCTGCCCTGCTTTTTTCTCGTTGACCTCCTGCTTGTCCTGCTGGTGGCCGCTTCGGCGCTCTCCACCCTGGACAGCCCCCCGCTGCACTCGCCGCTCCCTCCGTACTTGGATACACGAAGGCCCTCTGGGCCTGAATGATGCGTCACTGCGCGGGTCTGGAACTCCTCGAGGTCTCGAGCCACAAAGCTGCAGAGGGAGCAATTCAAGTTGTCGGGTATAATCAACTCGTGTTCCTATCTTCCATAGTTTGCGTAACAGGTCTTGTTTTTGCCTTCTGTTGCTGCCATAACCTGATCAACTGCGACTTGCCTGCTTGCGATTACTGTTCGACACCACGGGCATTGATTCGTACGCGTAAGTAGCCCCAGGACTGATCTACATCTGTGTGATTGCTGCTGATGTGCTGCTAATGCTCTGTATGATGTGTATGCTTTGCCACGCTCCACCTCCACCCCCTCCTTCGTGATCCCCATGTTGCAGATGAAAAATTTGTCCATGTCGTCTATGGTTTTGTCCTCCATCTTGCTGAGCTCCTCCTTCCTCATCCTTCTAAGCCTCCTCGAGTGAGAGCGGACGGTGAGGACATCGGTAGATCGCCATTTTTTGATTTTGCTCGGTACCCTCCACGAACAGCAGCCAATCTCTGCCGTCATCGGGATACCATTCGCAGAAATCTTCGCTAAGAATCGCCAGCAGCTTCAAATCGTCCTGGACCAGCTTCGCCCACGGCGTGCTGTCACGATAAACTCGCATGCAATCATCAAGTCTACTGATGCCCTCCACCTCCCCCATCAACGCGTTTCCGTAAATAGCCCCAATGACCTGTTTCGCTTCTTCTGGAAACCTCCCCCAGCTCTGATAACGTTTAATACGTCGTATACAAAGCTCCGTGGCCGTGTCGTTTATGTTCCAATACTCGAAAACCTCGCACGTGCTCATAGATTTCGTTTTCCCCCCAGGCGTAACCCAGCTACAGTTTCCCCCGGCTAGTCTTCGGAGCAACTTAATCATGATTTTGTTCAAGTAGGCGTTGCGCTGCGTTTCCAACACCATCGCAGTCGTTCCCGAGAGTGCCGCCCCCTGGACCAAGCTCTGAAACATCAACCTTTTTTGTTTTTTGTTTTTAAAAAAGTTCCTTTGCTTTCCAGAAAACTCCTCCTTCTCTCCAAGCTCGATGCATCGCCTCCCCCCTCCGCCTGACTTCATCGGCGATGGTCCCGTCGGCTGCTAGGTAGGGCCCTAGCATTCCCATGTGCCTCTGGACCTCGCCCTTGACGCCGTACTGTTTCTGATGTAATCTGCGCGTCGTGGCCTGTGCTCCTATGCCTCGCAGACCAACAAGGTGATGGGTCTTATCTGCATTCAAATGATAACCACCTTCTGCAATATAGTGCTCAAGCCGCTCCGTCGCGTAGTTGATCTTCGCAACTGCCTCCTTGACGCTCGGATTGCCCAACCAAACATGCGTGCGTGTAACATCGTCCATAAAAGTAGCCAATCCAATATCAACTTCTTCTCCTGCCTTCATCGTGGGGCTTCTCGTCCTCAACAAACCGTAAGTGATGTCCTGTTCCTTGAGATGCCCGTTCCACTTGTCGATGAGGGGGTTGTGACAATCGTTGAAATCTCTCGGTGCAAGACAAAATCCCATCTGGCTTCCACTCTTCGGCATCATGCTAATCTCCTCGTCGCTGCCTTTGATGACCATTGAAGCGTGCTCAAGCGTGCCCACTGCAGAAGGAATGTCGTTTTCCAAACTCTGTCGTCTCGCAACTTCGTCCAACTTCTCTCTTGAGGTGCATCCACAAGCGTTCGTGCAGTCAAAGTTGCTGGTGATATGGCTGTGGCCCAATGGTAAAATGCGCCATCTGCAACTCATCGTCGTAATCAAAGCGTCCTCACGACATTTCTTTACAAGCCCACCATGTGCCCAATACGGTCGTGCAATCTTTGGAGCTCGTCTGTGAATACCGCTGTGGAAACCCATCGACCAGGCGCAGTAACAATGCATCACACGACGTCCAAGGATGCCAGGCTTCCCATTGCTCTTGTCCATGCTGAATGATGATGCTCGTAGACTATCTATCGGCACGGCCTCGCAGGTCCTGATCTTCACCATGTATTCCGAATACCTTATCTGGAAAAGCTCTGCTTTGCAACTCATAACCTCAGTGCCAAGCCCAGCTCTGAAATGCCTGCGGAAAATCCTATAGTCTGGTAATACTGCTTCCGCTGCTTCTCTGTGAGGGTTCGCTCCCAGTGCCGATCCTGGAGCCCATCCCATCTTCATCAAAAGAGCCCGTCCTTTATTGGTCTGCGGAAACTCCTCGTCCTCCTCGTTCTGCCTTCGGGTAAGAGCCGCTGCCACTCGCTCGCTTGCTTCATTCGGGTCCTTGATATTTTCCAAAGGTTTTTCGATCAGCAGCGCCATCTCACTTGGTAATCCCCATGCTGGATAAGCTCTGCGCTTGCATGTCTTTCTCAAATATCTTACACTTGCTTTTCTGTCTTCACGTACGTCCTCCATCAATTCTGCATCCACAAATCTCGCGTCGCCCTCGCCGTCATTGTCCACCTTCAAGCAGTACTCCTTCTTCACTTCCTCGTAGTTGATAACTTCTGATTTCAGCCCTCCATCTTTGCCATCTTTCTTCAACTCGCTTCCCCATTCCTGTGCTTCCATATCCGTACGATGTGAGTAGAAATCTCTTTGCCGCGGTCCACGTCCTGTACCACTGTATTGACAACGTAAGGCATGTAGTTCTGCAAAGGTGCGTTCTTCTGCTGCAATGCACATTGCCTCCACCAGCTCTGCTTTTCTGCGCGTATCCCGAATCTCTCGCTCGCTCTTCCGTGATCTCCTTTAGTTGGGCCTGAATCCGCTCAAGCTCCCCATCTCCCGCGCTGTTCCCCCTCGTATGTTTCAGACCCCTCCTTTTGTCAAGAAATTCCATTCGCAATTGAGTAGCCGCGACCATCCACTCTGGTTGAACTTCAATTCCTTGTGGAAAAAACTTCTTCCATCGCTTTGCTCGCAGAACCTCTGGGTAAGTCCCACATCTCATCTGGCGTGTGTCTGCTCGTTGCTTGCTGCCATCGCTCCTCCTCGATATTCTGCTGCAGCTGTTCGATCCTCTGAAATAGATCTTCTCGTCGAGTACCTTTTTGTAAACACTTCATCAACTCATTTCGGTCAACTCGCACTGGCCAGCGCTGCCCTCGTAGATCTGTGTTGCAATCGATAACCAATGCCACTGGAATATGATCTCGTGGTTCGCGATGCCGTATCGGTTGTAGACGTCGTCCAGCAACTGGTAAGGTTCGGCATTCTTTAACTGCTGCAGCTGCTCCATCTGGTATAATGATGTGGTCAATTCTGCTTTGCCCTTTCTCGCCAAAGTACGTGCTGCCCAGCTCGCGGACGAATGTCGTCTGAACCCGTAAATGCGTGCTCAAGCATGTGCGTCTAATCTCTTTGCCATTTCCATTTTCAAACTTCGGTTCACATCCTCCGATCGCCGTGCCTTTAGTAAACTCCACTGCCCCCGTAGGGCCTCTCGCCAAGCCAAAATCTGAATTACAATCTGCACACCAAATAATCGTCGTGATGCGTCCATGTCGATCACAAATATGCTCCACCCAAGAAGAAATGCGCTTCGCCAGCTCGTCGTTGGTCTTCTTTCCCACTGGGGCGTAGTAAGTTCCAATCAGAAGAATGTCCATCTTGCCAAGCTTCAGTCGTAGCGCTGCCGCTCTCCCTCGTAGTCCCAGCGGTGGGTGGTGTATCTGATTTAGACATGTCCTCGGCAGTTGGTTCGACAACAGGAAGCTGATACCACAACTGCTGTTGACCCAGCAACTCCTCCTCCATCCACAGCGAATTGCCCAATGATTTGGTAATTGCTGTATTGCTGCTGGGTGTTCCCAATCTGCTCGTCTCTTCGTGCCCGTCAGCGTGATCAGCTGCCACTTCTTCAGCTCCCTGCTGATGTCTTCGCACCGCTCCCCCCATGCATGTTGTGGATTGTACTGTACCACTCCCACCATAAATAAACGGAAGATGGTGAACACCTCGCCGAACCGCATCGCCACGCAGAAGCTCACCTGCGCAGCGCCGCCATCCCTCGCGGTGCCGTGTGTCGCGTCCCTCGGGGTTGGGAGTCCGACACCCTGAAAGATGCTGGCTCCTCCCGCCAGCTGACAATCAAGCCTGAAGCCTGGTACGCCAGCTGGCTGATCCAGGGGGGGGTGCGAGGGCCCGCACCGATCGGCAAAACAATGAATACAAGCACGATCACCTATCCAAGCCTGCTTCACGCCAAAAGGAGGACGGTCCTGATGCTCTCCGAATTCGGGGGCGCCCTGGGGCGGAGGAGGACAAGGAGGAGGAGGAGGAGGAGGAGGAGGAGGAGGAGGAGGAGGAGGAGGAGGAGGAGGAGGAGGAGGAGGAGGAGGGAGGAAAAGGAGGAGGAAAAGGAGGAGGAGCAGGAGGAGGACCCTTGGAGCTCCCGACCCCGTCCGCGGGACTGGCCTCCCGCGTCGCTCTCCGAGCTCGGGGGGGGGGGGGGGCGCCCCGGAGCGGGGGCCCCCCGCGGGGCCACCGGCCGGGCGCGGCGCTCGGGAGGGGCCGGGCGGGAGGGCCGGCAGCAGGGGGGCGCCCGGAGGGCGGGAGCGCCGAGCTCTGTACGCCCACGCGGGCGTCCGGCCCCGCAGGGAGAGTCGCACAGGGGAGCGGATCCTGGGGAAACGAAGGAACAGGTATACATGATACCAGAGAAAAACCCATCATAATCTCTTTAAGGATATGGGGCTATGGGGCTACTGTTTCCCTGGGAAATTCGCAGGCCCCGCAGGGAGATAAGCACAAGGGAGCGGATCCTGGCGTGTGCGGGCCTTTCTCCCCTCCCCTCCCCTCCTCCCGCTTCCGCCTCATGTGACTCGCCTGGGTGAATGTACACCAGCTGCAGCCTGTGCTTTGTAGGCGACCCATGTTATCATAATCCAGCGTAGCACGTGTTCGGGTCTGTAGTCTAGGCCCCGCCTCCGAGGGAGCGTGGTGAGGGCGGGGTGAGGGGCACAGCAGATGCGCACCGGCCGGACCTGGGCCAGAGGAGCACCGCCCTGGTGCATACGTGTTTCGCTGCTTCCCTGGGAAGGCGAGGACACGAGTACACACACAAGTGTACGCTACACCACCCCGACGTCGTCCCCGACCCTCAGAAAGCCCTGGGCTTGAGAAGGAGCACGCCACTGGTGATGCAGATGTTCCAGTTCCCGAGGACGGGGGCGGAAGGGGAGCGGCCCCCGGCGGGGAGGCGATGCGGCAACTCCCGCGAGCCTCCCGAAGAGCAGCAGACTGGTGATGCAGATGTTCCAGTTCCCGAGGACGGGGGCGGAAGGGGAGCGGCCCCCGGCGGGGAGGCGATGCGGCAACTCCCGCGAGCCTCCCGAAGAGCAGCAGACTGCGACGGCGACGGCGACCCGCCCTGCGCACCCCGCGGGTGCCGCGGGTCGGGGCCGAAGCACCCACACTCTGCAGCTGCAGGCGCCTCCACGGTGCGTCACGCCGCCAGCAGGGGGGGACGCGATGCCTTTGCAGACGGACGGGGCAGGGTGGGAATAGGAGGAGGGAGGAGGAGGAGGAGGAGGAGTAGGAGTAGGAGGAGGAGGAGGAGGAGGAGGAGGAGGAGGAATCTACGGGATCTGCTTCAGAGAGAGGCCGCGCGAGCAAAAAGTCTGTTCTGGGGCGCTCCACGCACCCTGCGCGGCCCGCCTCGACAGCGGGTGGACAGCGCCTCGCGCCGCACGGCCCGATGAGCGGTATGGTATCCTTTTCCTCCTCCGAGATTTTGAAAAGGAGGAGGAGGAGGAGGAGGGGGAGGAGGAGGAGGAGGGGGAGGATGAGGAGGAGGAGGAGGAGGAGGAGGAGGAGGAGGAGGAGGAGGAGGAGGGCAGCAAAAGTGCCCCCCAGCCATGCGGGAGGGGCCCTCGGTCGGGAGGGCCAGAGAACGTCAGGGGCACGGGAGGGCCCCAGACAGAAGAGCAGCCCTCAAGGACGCGAGGCCCTCCGCCGGCCCAAGCGCACAGAACGTCCAAGGGTACCCCCGCCCCAGGGTGCACAAGAGCATCCGACGAGCACGAAGAACATCAGGGTGCTCTCCCCGAGCCGACCTCGATCTTATACCTCGGTCCGACTCTACCCCATAACCCTTTTTGGGAGGGAACCGAAGTTAGGGGGACCAGAAACATGAAGGATAGGGGGTCATTTCTGCAGATGCATCAGACCAAGCTGCCCAGATGTCCTAGTGCGAAGACGGGGACCCAGGTGAGGTCACGTCTTCATCGTGCTATCAGGGTCAGGGGTTCTTTTGTTCTCGATGACCTCCCCTGCCATCTTGCTGGCTCCTGCGAGTCGACCCTGGCCGACGCCAATCGACGCCCATCGACCCCGCACAGACGCTATGGAAGAAGAAGTTTAGTGAACCGGCGCAATGGAAAATGGACTGCCTCGACTGGGATCGAGCGCTACGGCAAGGTCTCCGCTGTCTCCAGGGCAGTCGGGTGACCCAAACGCCCACCTGCTTGCGACTGAATCATCCTCCCTCCTCCTCGGTCCTCCTCCTCCTCCTCCTCCTCCTCCGGGCCTTTAGAATTCCGGCCCAACTGGCCTCCCCCCTGGCGTCAGGTCGGGCGTGTCTGAAGGGGCCCTGGGGCACACAAATCATACAACAGCAGGATGCCCCATGTCTTCCCACATTGTGGATTCTTGTCTTCCCCCCCACTTCCCACATTTTCCCATATTTTCATGGGAATCACGATTAATTGTGTCTGTGTGTGTTTTCCCCCATTCCCCCTCCTATGCAAATGTACTGCGCCGGAGAATTGTATTGCAAATGCAATCGTGCGTTGCATTTTTGCCAGCAATATCACGTGCGCCCCGGAATGCTCACAGCCAAATGTGTTGCAACCCCACAGATCGATTGCAAATCCATTGCACCACCATCTTGTCGATCGTCCCTGACATCACCCCTGCCTCCCATCTCCGGCGGCAATCCGTCCTCATGACGTGCTCCTCGTGCAGGTCGTGAAACCCGTCGGCCGCGCAATCGCCCCCTCGGCCGTAGAGGTCGAAAACGCCGCAGAGCGGCAGGAAGTGAAGTGCGCCTGTGTCCCGGGCACGCCAGGAAGCCGCGAGGTGCTGTTGGCTGTGCCTGGAGCCCATAGGGGGGCACGACTATCCCCTGACTTTCCCCAGGTGTACGCCAAGTGGCCGGGATCTCACGACATGCTCCGCTCGGACGATGTTCGACCGTCGTCGCAGCCGTCCACGTCGTGGCAGACTGCCACCTCTAGGAGCGGCAAAGGGGCATAACGAAGGCGACGACGACGACAGCGAAGAAACAGAGAAAGACTGAGGAGGAGGGAGAGCTGAACGAAGAGGGAGTAGGACTGAAGAAGAGGGAAGGGATGAAGGATGAGGAGGAGGAGGAGGCGGAGGAGGAGGAAGGGGACAAGGAACGGAAGAGCAGGGAGGAGGAGGAGGAGGAGGAGGAAAATGAGAAGGAAGGGGAGGGGAGGGGAGGAGAGGAGGACTAGAAAGGGAAGTAGTAGGTGCTGGGAGGAGCTTTCCCCAATTAGGCTTGCCTAGAGGGTTCTTACTTGGTTAAAGGCTGGTGTCTCGGGACGAAACTTTGCCCGTTGCCTGGAGGTTCCAGGGGTTCCTCGGGGTCCCCGTGTTCCTCGCCCTCGGTGCCTCCGATTCTTACGTTGCCCGATGCCCGGAGGTTCCCCGAGTGCCCTGGATTCCCCGGGTTCCTCGGGTTCCCAGGGTTCCTTGGGTTCTCTGGGGTTCCTCAGGTTCCTCGGGTTCCTCGGGGTCCTCGGGATCCTCGGGTTCCTCGGGTTCCCCGCAATGCCAAGCGATGCCAAGCAATGCCAAGCAATGCCAAGCAATGCGAAGCAATGCGAAGCAACGCCACGCAATGCCCCAAGCAATGCCCCAAGCAATGCCCCAAGCAATGCCCCAAGCAATGCCCCAAGCAGTGCCCCAAGCAGTGCCCCAAGCAATGCCCCAAGCAATGCCAAGCACTGCGCCAAGCACTGCGCCCATGCAGTGCGCCCATGCACTAGGAAGCTTTGCCCCAATGCTGGTCGCGCCGGGCTCGTGTTCTGATATCCACGGCCAGAGACCTCCTTGAACTAAGGGGACAACAAACCTACCTCGCTTTTGACCACCCTCGCTTCCAAGAGATACCAAACGCTTCCAAGGTATGGCTTGGTTTTGCCTGGAAGCGAAAGCGGGGTAGGTAATTCACGCTCTGATGAACGGGAAAAAGAGAAGGGGCTCGACTGAGGCCCCGTCCCTCTTCGGGTGGAGGCCTTTGCCGAGCCTTCTCCAGTTCTCGCACTCGCGTGGGTGAGCGAGAGGCTTACACTGTGCACCTAGCTTCGCGAGGCGCTCTCACGAAGTGAAAGCACCGCAGTGCCGACAGATGATGGATAAGAAGGATAAGAAGGGGAAGGACGAGAAGAAGTAGAAAATACATGGAAATGGAGAGAAAAAGGAGAAGAAGGATGGCGACGACGATGAGGAGGACAAGGTCGTGACAGCTGAACGGCTTGCGACTATATCCTCCCCCTCCTCGGACCCACACCTCCTCAAACCACCACTTCCTCCTCCTCCTCCTGTTCCTCATCCTACTCCTACCCAGTATCAACACCTCTCCTACTTCCCCCACCACGCATCATCGCAAACATCAGCATCTCCGTCATCAAAGACATCGTCATCATCATCATCATCATCATCATCATCATCATCATCATCATCATCATCATCATCATCATCATCATCATCATCATCATCATCATCATCATCATCATCATCATAAGCAACATCATCAGCAGCATCATCAGCATCATAATCATCAGCATCATCATCCTCATCAGCATCATGGCCGTCTCCATCGTCGTCGTCAACACCATCGTCATCGTCCTCGTCATTTTCGTCGCCAGCATGATCAACGTTCATCATCGTCCGTCATCAACAGCATCATCATCACCATCGTCAGAATCTTCGTCCGTATCATCGTCGGCATCATCATCACTATCATCGTCCTCATCAACATCACCATCATGCTCATGACCATCACCATTACCATCACCGTCATCATCGACGACAGAGGCGCGGAGGCGGCGAAGAGGACTTGTCCTGCAATCATCGACCTCGGTGAGGGTAACAAAAAACGCAGTGCTTGACGGATGAGTGCAGGTGCTTGCTGCATCTTGGCACACAAGTGCTGTTGCAGAGAGTGCTGCCCTTACTCGCTTGTGCTGGGCGCGCCATGCAGGGGGCTCTACGAGCGTCCAACCTGCGTACGTTCTTTCTCGCTCTCTCTCTCTCTCTCTCTCTTACTGTGTCTCTTTCTCTGTCATTGTTCTCCCTCCCCCTCTAGATATGTACATCGACTCTATGTACGTATGTATGTATACATGCGAGTTTATGCGTGTGTAAAATAAGTATTGCGGACGGATGCTGCTGCGACGACGCTGCTGCGACGACGACGACGACGGCGGAGGTGGCGGCGGCGGCGGCGGCGGTGGCAGCGGCGACGGACGACGGACGACGGACGACGGACGACGGACGACGGACGACGACGGCGACGACGACGACGACGAGCGCGTGCGACCGCGCCTTGGGCTCCTCAACGCCCATGAGCGCAACCGAGCCGTCCAAGGCCTCCCCGAGGAACAGGAAGTCGGTGCGGCCGCCGAAGTCGGCGCGGAACTCCTCCGTGGGCATGCGGTCGAGCCTGATCACGGCCGTGTGCGCGTCGATCTCAGCACCGAGGCCCGAGCCAGACATCGACCCCGACGCCCCGACGAGCGCACACCTCGCCAGATCGATCTTCTGCAGCAGGTGGTCCTGCCTGATCATGTCGACGGCACCCACCAGGCGGTCCCTCCCGACGGCCCCGGCGGGGGGCTCGGGGCCGAGAAGCTGCCTGGCAGTCTGGTCCATCACCCAGAGGTCGAACCCCTCGTGGGGAAACCAGAGGGTAACGATACCGCTGCTCCCTGGACCTCTCCCTGGCCAGAATTTCGAGGCGAATCCAGCGGTGGCGACGAGGGCCTCCCAGGAGGCCCAAGAAGAGGAAAACGAGGGAAAGGTGGCGGTATGGGTACCTCTCCCTCCTCTGACCTCGTCGTCCGCGCACTCGGCGACCTCGACCCACGAGCGCAGGTTGCAGGCCGTGACGTCCCTGCCGTGGCTGACGGCCACGCCCTCGCAGAGCGGGTGGTCCTGGCAGGCCAGCAGGCACTCGTCCAGCGCGAGGGGCTCCGCGGGGCTGGGCAACACGTCTGTGACCTTGACCTCCGCGCTGCCCTGGCCGGGGAAGCAGTTCTTGCGCTCGTGCAGCGCCCAGCCCACCCGCTCCCTCAGTTTCGCGACGCGGCCGCTGGTCGTGTTGTCACGCATCCAGGCGTCGAAGGTGAAGTCCTCCTGGCACGAGGAGAAGCTCACCTCCGTGCGCAGGCTGCACGGGCCGTTCAGACGCCCGGTCTCCACGACGACCCCGTCGCAGAAGTCGGTCTCCTGGCACAGCGCCAGGCACTTGTCCAGGTCGACGTGGCTCCCGTTCGAATCGCCCGTGCCGCCATCGGGGAAGCTTCCGCTGCCGTGGCGGTGGAAGCAGTTCCTGCTTGGGACCAGCGTCCAGTTGCCCCTGTCCGTGATGTCCGCGGCCGCCCGGATCTTCTCCGCCAGGGTCCTGTTGCGCTTCCCCTCCCCTGCGCCCGCGGCAGCAGCTCCGCCGCGGCCGTGCGACACGCCGCCGCCGCCGCCGGCCTCGGCCGCGGAGCTCTCGGGG
>CAUYUJ010020035.1:0-25000 GCA_963575745.1 Prorocentrum cordatum
CATCAGCATCAGCAGCATCATCAGCATCATCATCATCATCAGCATCATCAGCATCATCCTCCTCATCCTCCTCATCCTCATCTTCATCCTCATCCTCATCATCATCATCATCATCATCATCATCATCATCATCATCATCATCCCTCTCCCCCTCCCTCTTCCCCCTCCTCCTCCTCCTCCTCTTCCTCCTCCTCCTCCATCATCATCATCATCATCATCACCACCATCATCATCATCATCATCATCATCATCATCATCATCATCATCATCATCATCAGCATCATCAGCATCATCATCATCAGTATCATCATCGTCATCATCATCATCATCATCATCATCGTCATCATCATCATCAGCATCATCATCAGTATCATCATCGTCATCATCATCATCATCGTCATCATCATCATCATCATCATCATCATCATCAGCATCATCATCATGCTCCCTCCAGCTTCTCCTCTTCCTCCTACTGTCGCGGCTCCGCGCGGATTTCTTGAATCGGCACTGGCGCCCCTACCTGGCGCGCGGATCGCGCCAGGGGCGGCGCGGGAGGCGCCGATGGAAGATGTCCGCGCAGACCTACGAGAGTTCGTGTTCACGCTGAAGCGCGCTCCACTCCTCGCACAATAACTCCTCGCAACTGACCTGGATCCGCCGCGGGGCATGTTCACGATACACTCGCGACACACGTGCATCGAGGCACACAAAGATGCCGTGTCGGACGCCTTGCGAGCAGGCACCTCGCGAGTGGTGGAACGCCCTCGGTGATTCCTCGACTGATGGACGGCCTCCGCCAGCGCCCTGCCGCCCCAGAAGCCCGGGCCCGCTGCCGTCGCCACCGCGGCAGGGACGGCCCCCGCGGCGCACAGCCGGCGCGGGGCCGAGGCGCCCATGGGCGGCCAGGGCGCCGGCCGCGGACCGGGCGGCGCCGCGGAGGGCCTCCCCGCGGCCGCCCTCGGGGCCCGGGCGCCGCGGCGGGGCCGCGGTGCCCCGGCGGGCTCGGGCCGAGAGCGGATCGGCTCGGGGCCCGGGCATCCCACGCCGTCCGCGGCCCTGAAGACCCCCCATGGCCCACCCCCGTCGGCACGGGCTCGGAGCTCGGCGCCGCCACCTGCCCCCGCCCCCCAGGCTCGCGGAGCTTCTCGGCATGCCCGGTGCGCCACGGAGGGCAGCTCGAGGGAGCCCCTGCGCCACCACCTGCCCCCGCCCCCCCGCGGCGCAGGCCTGGAGTTTCTCGACGCACCTGGGGTGCCATAGAGGGCAGTTCGAGGAAACGCCTGCGCCACCACCTGCCCCTGGAAGCTCCCAACCCCGTCCCCCAGCGCAGTTCCTCGCCCCCTCATCTCTTCTGGATGGCCCCAGGGCTGAACGGCGGCCTCTGGAAGAAAAAAAACGCCGCAGCTGAAAAGATCATTCCGCTGGGGGTCTGGGGGGAGGGAGAGCACCAGGAGGACGAGGAGGATGTTACGCATCACTCAGCAACACCACCATCAACATCCACACCAGAGATGAGTCGCTGAAGTGCGCCAGCCGGTCAATGGAGCCAGAAGTAAGACGAGACCAGGTCAGGTTAGGTCAAGAAGTCCGCGATAGCGCTTCGATGATAAAACAGCCAGGGGGAAGCCCATGTAGCCCCAGACAGCAGCCCAAACGGGGCTAACTGAGAAACAAGACCACCAGGGTCCCGTAGAACAGAGGGGCACCAAGCCAAATTGAGACGAGGAGGAAGAGGAGGATGAGGAGGAGAAGGAGGAGGAAGGAGGAGGAGGAGGAGGAGCAGCACGAGGAGGAGGAGGAGGAGGAGGAGGAGGAGGAGGAGGAGGCGGGGGAAGGCGGACAAGACGCTGCGCAGACATCCACCCTGGCCGAATCAGCCCAAAAGTCGCCCACAGCGGCAGCACGGCGCGGAGACGAAAGCCAAGGCAGTTCGGCTCAGTCGCAAAGTCGGACGGCGCACGCAGAGACACGACAGGACGACGTCGACATCGACAGACGCAACACACAAAGGCCAGATCGCAAGACGCAAGAACACGCAAGCGAGAAAAAGCCCAAACGGAGGCAAAAACACGCGAAACGCAAAAAACAGGTGGGAGGGAAGGGGGAGCGGGTGCAGGGGGCGTGGATGCAAAAAAGGGCAGAGGGCAGGCGATAGGGGGGGGAGGAGAAGACGGACGGGAAGAGGGAGGCGGAGCGGAGAAAGAGACGCGGGAGGGCGCGCCAGGCGGCCTGGACCCAAGCGCGCAGGTCGCCAGCGGTGTCGAGCAGGTGCGGGCTCGGCGCCGCCTTCGCCTGCAGGACGGCGCCCTCTCTGGGCACCCCCACCCTCCACCCGCTGCGTGCACAGGGGTCCGACCCGCGGCACCGCGGGGCCCCTGACTGCCCACCCAGGGGCTGGATGCACAAACGACAGCACTCCACTGCGGAACGCACGTGGAGGGCTGGCGCACCCCGCCGCACGAGGGCCGATCGCTGGAAGGGCATTGGGCCACGTGCGTATACAGCTCTCGCTCAGGCTGAGCACGCCGTGGGTACCCAGCCTCACGGCGACACGAGCAACATTCGACCCCGGACTGATGCTGCGGCGCAGCCGCACCCAGAGAGCGGTCTCCGCGCGACCGCGGCCAGGAGCGCTGCCACGACCACAAACTGAAAAACTACCGTGTCTCTTCTCTTCCCGCTTCCTGAATGATGGGTCTAAGAGCTGCGATAGGCTGCTTTCATGCCGGCAATCGTAATAGCACTGTACCGCCTCTGTCTAGCCTTAGGTTGGTCATTTCCTCCTACAGGCGGACATTGGAAGAAAAATGCAAAATTGTCCAAAAACATACATAAATAGTCAAAAGATTCGAAAAATCGCTCCCAAGACTGTTTTACTATCTGTGAATATTCCTCCTGTAGAGGGACACGCCCGACTTACGTCTAGCCCACCCTGGTCAAACCAGACATCGGGCTTCGTGTATTGAGGGTGCGTGGGCTTGGCGATGCGCAGAAAAGTGGTGGGGCGAGTAGAGTCGGCCATCCGAGATGGCAGGGGGCTTCCCAGAAGCCCTCATGCCTACTAAGGCGCCTTCTCAGAAGCCGCTAGTGCATTGCCTTCTGAAGCCTTCTCAGAAGCCTCCTGCATTCTGGGAAGCATCCTTCCAGTCCACCTACGCCTCACTCACTTCACCTGGTCTGGCGCCTCGTTCCAGAAACGTCGCCGTGAAGATACACTGAAAGTAAAGTCTTCACGTCTACCCAACTAGCGCGAGACCGCCCAGGCATTCGCTTGACATACACGCGCAAACGTGGCGTGAAGTAGCAACTCAGCACTTGTATCTTAAGTAAGCCGTGATACAGACCAGTCAGATCCTCCATCATGGTCCAGATCAAGATGGCCCACTCTGATCCTCAGCGCAGGCCTCTAAAGACGGAGCCCCCGGGGCCAAGGGAAGAGCACTCGCACACGCCCGCGCAGCCCGCCCAAACTGCTTCGCCACGCGCCCAAGGAGGAGGAGGAGAAAGAGAAGGAGGAGAGGGAGGAGGATGAGGAGGAGGAGGAGGAAGAGGAGGAGGAGGAGGAGGAGGAGAAGGAGGAGGAGGAGGAGAAGGAGAAGGAGGAGGAGAAGGAGGAGGAGGAAAGCCCACACCCCCGCGTGCCGCCGCGGGGGCGCGCAGCTCTAGGACGGGCGTCCCCGACGGCGGATAAGGTTACTTCATAACGTCCTTCGCCCGCTTGAAGGGAAGCGACGCTCAGGATCGACGAAAGGCGGGGAGAGTGAAACGAGTTCTGCTCGCAAAAAATCCAAGGTTTTAGCCCTGGAGTTCGTGCGCGTGCCCTTCGCATCACGAGCCAGGTAAAAACAGAGCCCGAAGCAGAGACAGCGATGCCAATGCCGAAGCATTAGAGCGTTGTGCATTGTGCGTGCACCCCCCGAAGTGAAGGTAAAGCGTTGTGAGTTGGAGGGGGGGAGAATAACAGGGGGGGATAATCAGCTGCATGCAGTCAGTTATCCCAGCGCCCCCTAGGCGCAGGCAGCGGCCGCTTCTTCTGGGAGAGCGCCCGGCAGCAAGGCCGAAACCAGCTGCACGAGACAGACTTCGAAACTCCTCCGTGCCGAGTGCCCCCCCACTCTGCGCGTGGCCGACCCCCTTCGTCCGCCCCGATACGGCAGGTTCGTGTCGTGACGACCCTGGCGTGGACTTTTGATACCGCGTGGACCGATCGACCCTGAACAATCGGCGGCTTTCACATCGTCGGATCGGTCCATACTGGCCAATTCTGGGCCACTGGCGGCGTTAAACCTTCGTTAAACCTTGAACGCCCGGGACGGGTTTGCCACCACGTCGACACGATGCGAACCTGCCGCAGGTGGAAGAACAACAAAACGGCATTGGAGCTCCGCGAGGATTTCCTGGATCGACGCTGGACCCACCCTCCCAAGATCCCCGACGTCATGATTTCTTCATTACTCCGACCCCCGAGGTCTCGACCCGTTCCCGGATACCAGCTGTCATCCTGAATCGTTTTGGACTGTCCCGAGGCCCAGGAAGGGCCACCAGAAGCCTAAAATAACGAACAGGCTCCAGTCGCAGTTTTTTCACAACGCAAGGGGGTCTGGGGATACCGATCCAGGAGATCCGCGCGGGGATGCGAACGTTGATGCTTACATGTCGCTCGACTAGCAGGGGGAGCGACGCGCGGCGCACCAGGGGCGACGCCGCTGCCGCTGGGCTCGGGCTCGCCGACCGCGCGGTTCGGCAGGGGGATCCAGCGACCGCCCGCCTCGAAGGTATCCCCGCAGCCGCCGGGGAGGCGCCTTGCACAGGGGGCGGCGCAAGAGACGATGACGGAGCGCGCGTGCAGCAAGCGGCCGGGAGAAGAAACAAGACTGGCCGAGGGACAAAACCTGAGACGCTGGCATCACAACCGTCGGGCACCTGGCGTTCTGGCTCTAGGTCTGGCCCCAGGGACCCTTGTATCTTCCCGGCAGACTGATTTTTGTTCCTGGCGGACTGGCCCCTTTTCCGACGTAGGGCCAGGAAATAATCAAATGTGGTGCGTTGTTCATGAGAGCCTGCGCACGGCGATTCTGCAAAATCCCAAGGGCACCCTAACAAGTCGCAATCGACACTGGAAGAACTTTCAAGTTGCTTGAACGATAACAAATACAACAGTGTATGTTAAATGTATGTGTAAACAGTTATACATACATGCATACATACATATATACCTACATAGATACATACGTACATGCGTATATCCTAACATATATACATACCTACATACATACATACATACATACATACATACATACATACATATATACATACATACATACATACATACATACATACATACATACATACATACATACATACATACATACATACATACATACATACATACATACATACATACATACATACACATACATACATACATACATACATACATACATACATACATACATACATACATACATACATACATACATACATACATACATACATACATACATACATACATGCATGCATGCATGCATGCATGCATGCATACATACATACATACATACATGCATACATACATACGTGTGTGGTACGTACAAATGAGCACCACTAAATATAGTTGTGCATGTGCATACACATACACACGTATTCACACACATTCCTACAATTACGTCTATCGATATGCGTGTAAACACCTTGCATACATTCATACAAATGCACCTATCCATGGCATCCTCAAATACATGTACACATGTATATTCATGGGCGGATCGAAAGAATGACGATATTTGCCACACTAGTACATAATGTTTCACCCGAAAATAAATGTACGCATCGACAGACGCAAACAGATGCGCACATACATACATATATATACACACACATACACACATGCACGGGCACATGTGCATACACATACAAATAATCATAACATACATTACACATACGCTACCACACACACATACATACATACATAGACATAAATACATACAGACAGACAAACAGACAGACAGACAGACAAGCATGCATGCAAAAACATGCACACCAACAACTGTCATTGTACAAACATGCACGCACAAACAAACAAACAAACAAACAAACAAACAAACAAACACCTTACCCTGGCGACATACCCAACCCCTGCGCAATGCAGGGCAGAAGTAGCTTGGGAGATTTGATGAGAGGGCGACGACGTGACATGGACGCATCTACTTCTGCGAGCGGCATTCGGGAGGTTCGCAGGTCCCCGATCAAGGAAAAAGCGTGGTGAAGATAAGCAATTAAGTGCACCCCGGAGTCACTAAGGCAAAATCCAAGCGGTCCACTCAGGTTTGCGCTGTGCCTCACTCCGCTGGACCCACCAGCAGCCCCCGAAAGTGGCGACAACGTCGCAGATCGCAGCTTCCCAACGACGGCCAGGTCCCACTCCGTCTGCGCGGTGCCTCACCCCGCTGGACCCACCAGCGGCCCTCGAAAGTGGCGACACCGTCGCAGATCGCAGCCCCCCAGGAACGGCGAGGTCCCGCTCAGGCTTGCGCGGTGCCTCACTCCGCTGGACCCACCAGCGGCGCTCGAAAGTGGCCACAACGTCGCAGATCGCAGCCCCCCAGGGACGGCAAAGTCCCGCTCAGGTTTGCGCGGTGCCTCACCCTGCTGGACCCACCAGAAGCCCTCGAAAATAACGACAGCGTCGCAAATCGCAGCTCGCTCAGGTCTGCCGGGTGCATCACTCCGCTGGACCCACCAGCGGCTGATCGCAGCTTCCCATGGACGGCGAGGTCCCGCTCAGGTCTGCGCAGTGCCTCACTCCGCTGGACCCACCAGCAACCCCCGAAAGTGGCGACAACGTCGCAGATCGCAGCCCCCCAGAGACGGCGAGGTCCCGCTCAGGTTTGCGCGGCGCCTCACTCCAGTGGACCCACCAGCGGCGCTCGAAAGTGGCGACAGCGTCGCAGATCGCAGTCCCCCAGGGTCGCAGATCGCAGCCCCCCCGGGACGGCGAGGTCCCGCTCAGGTCTGCGCGGTGCCTCACTCCGCTGGACCCACCAGCAGTCCTCGAAAGTGGCGACCGTGTCGCAGATCGCAGCCCCCCAGGGACGGCGAGAGGCCGCTGAGGTCTGCGCGGTGCCTCACCCCGCTGGACCCACCAGACACTTTCGAAAGTGGCCACAACTTCTCAGATCGCAGACCGCAATCACGGCGAGGTCCCGCTCAGGTCTGCGCGGTGCCTCACTCCGCTGGACCCACCAAAAGCCTTCGAAAGCGGCCACAAAGTCGCACATTGCAGCCCCCAGGGACGGCGAGGTCCCACTAAGGTCTGCGCGGTGCCTTGCCCCGCTGGGCCCACCAGCAGCCCTCGAAAGTGGCGACAGCGTCGCAGATCGCAGCCCCCAGGAAAGGCGAGGTCACGTTCAGGCCTGCGCGGTGCCTCACTCCGCTGGACCCACCAGCATACCCCCAGAGGGGCGACAACGTCGCAGATCGCAGCCCCCCCAGGGACGGCGAGGTCCCGCTCAGGTATGCCTCACTCCGCTGGACCCACCAGCAGCCCTCGAAAGTGGCGACAGCGTCGCAGATCGCAGCCCCCCAGGGACGGCAAGGTTCTAGAGAGGTACCTCCGACAAAGAGGGAGAGAGAGGGAGAGAGAGAGCGAGAGAAGGAGAGCAAGAGGGAAAGAGAGAAACAGCGAAAGAGGGAGAGAGAGAGACAGCGAAAATGGCGAGAGTAAGGAGGCGGGAGGCGGGAGGAGGAGGAGGAGGAGGAGGAGGAGGAGGAGGAGAAGGAGACGCGACCGCACTGCTCTGTTCAAAACGAAAATCAACCAAGGAGGATTGGGAACAAACAAACAAACATGCACACATGCATATAGACATGCCTTTTTTATATATGCATGCATGCATGCATGCATGCATGCATGCATGCATACATACAAACAAACAAACAAACAAACAAACAAACAAACAAAACAAACAAAACGAACAAAACAAACAAAACAAACAAAACAAACAAAACAAACAAACAAACAAACAAACAAACAAACAAACAAACGCCAAACAAACAAGCAAACACCAATCCAATAATAAAAAAAAAAAAAAAAAAAAAAAAAAAAAAAAAAAAAAAAAAAAAAAAAAAAAAAAAAAAAAAAAAAAAACGAACAAACAGACAAACAAGCAAGCAAACGAACAAACAAGTAAACAAACAAAGAAACAATCACACACTTTTGGCGTCGCGGCCTTGCGCGCGGCGTCGAGGCGTGGAAGGCCGAAGCGAAGCAGCGAATGCGCGGTCGGGCCACGCAGCAGCCAGGGACAGGAACCGCCCACAGACGCACACACAAGCAAACGAAGACACACACGCACACACTTTGAACTCGGCGGCGCAGACAAAAAACTCAGGCGTGGGCAGCAGAGGAAGGTGCTCATTTCAAACGAACCTAGCCGCAATAACAGCTATGCAGACGGCGCACGGTGTGAATTGCAAAGAATAGATGGTGTAGTGATGGGACTGTACACCCAAGAACGTCCAGCGGCCGAAACCCGAGGAGTACGCGAGCGAACTGGAATCAAGGTCGACTGAAGCGCGGGCAGCCTGGTGCAAATTAAAACAAACAATCACCGAAAGATGATGACTCAAAAAGCGTACAGCGGCCAGAACCCGAGGAGCACGATAGCTCTACTCAAGGCAGCCTGAAACGCTGGTACACATGTTACAACCTACAAACCTGCCAGGCCAGCCGGTTGGTGGGGTAACGCAAAGAGATACGGCCAACGAAGCGATGGGTAGCACCGACGAACCGACGACGCAAGACGATAGCATGGGCGAACGCTGGCCCTACAGGCCGCGACAGCACCACAACTGCGGACTCGACGAGAAGACTGTAGAGAATGGTGGTGACGGAACGCAGAAAACGTAAAAGCACGCACATGCAGGGCGGAAACCAACCAAATTCGCCATGCCGTAGAATCCTCGGTGGATAGCCAAGCCACTACGAGAGGCCAGTGTCAGGGACGCCCAGGCTGGCCGACAACAGGCCGCAATACAGGCGACGACCGAAATGCATTAGTGGGGTGGCGTTCGGGCAGCACGGAAAAAGACGCGAAGTGCATCGCACGCACAAACATCAAGGTCGCCACGGAATCGACCGAGGACGTCACGCAGACAGGAAAGGAGGAGAGGGGCACAAGGGCACAGAAGAGGCGTACCACACCAGCAAACACTGCCAGGCGTGCACGCAAAGGCGGCTGAACCACCCGCGGTGGAGACGACCCAGAAGGAGGGGGAAAGGGGGGGGAGCCAGGAAAGACAACGGCGGGGAACCCCATGACGCGGCCGAGCCCACGACCGACCGACGACGGCGACGACCGAGCGAACCCCGCGTCCCACGAGGAGGAGTAAGGAGCCGACGAACCACCGCGGAGGGGGGCACCGCTGGAGGGTGGCGGGAACGCCACGCCACCCCCGACAGAAAACAGAACGCCACAGGGCCTAGGAAGGGCTGGGAGTGACGAAGCAAGGACGAATGGAACACGGGTGAGGCACGGCAATACCAGGCGGCGACAGATCGGCGCGCGCCCAGGGCAACTAATCGCAGAGCGTGCGTAGGGAGACGGCGTAGCCTCAGACCAGCGAACGCCGCCGTCCGCCGCACGACGTCGACCTCGAACGTCCTGTCGGCCCCATCCCACCTCATCTGCAAGATATTGACATGCCGAAATCTGGGCGGTATACATGGGCGACAGTGAAGTGGTGAGTAGCACGGCAACACAAGCAACGAATCGGTGGGTGACTAGAGCAACTGGTCGGTGTGTCGACGGGCAAAACAGCAACAGATCGGCGCTTACGCGGTGCCTGACCACCCGATGTAAGAGCTTGCACCGCGGTGCCCTACTCACACGCCGCGAGGAATCCGCACAGGAAGCTCACGTCACGCAACCATGGGCCCAGCGCGTTGCCGCCGAACTGCGCGCAGTGAGCTCGCCAAGCTATCTTGCTCTGGCCCCCCAGCCTCTGGATGCGGGGCGCGAACTGTTCCTTGGAGGCGCCCGCGACGCCAGCAAGTTCCCAGCCGAACCAAGGCCCTCTGCTACCTCGGGCTGGCCAGTCGGGCCTGCTGAGGCTGGCGGGGTGCATGTGCCAGCAGGCTGCCGCCCGCGCAGGGAGCATAAGAAGTCGACCACGACCTGTGGTGGACCATGTCTGGGCGAGCCCGCCGCCCCCCTTGATATCTGCAGTCTCACGTGAAGTGATCCCAGTGTTCGCGTGTCCACGGGATGTCTGCCAACGCCTCCTGAACCATCTGCTAGAGGTCGCCCTTCGCTCGCCGGGCAAGGCACGCTCTGTCTCCAGACGGATCATCTGCAGCGGGCGCGTGTGGCATGTTCGGCGGAGGGCTGGTGGGAGGCACGCGTCTGTCGCGGCTGTCCAGTTCGTCTGCTTCCTCGGCCTGGGCTGGCGGCTCCCTGGTCTCGCTGGCCACGGGTGGCCAGGAAGGTGCAGGCGACCTTGCTGGAGAGTCGGCGCCAGTTGGGGAGTCGACGGCGTCGTCCTCGTGGTCCGCCCACCGTGCAGTTCGCTCGCGGTGCCCTCTCTGCCCCCATGCGTCTGCCCGCCGCCCCAGTGGTCGACTGGGCCCAGGCTGTCGCTGGAGGGCAAGGCAGGCCGCAGCAGCACAAAGCGGCCAATAGCGCATAGGCGACGCTGTGCAAGCTCACCCCGTCGCATTTCGCTCATACATAGCCGTCCACGGGCCCGCGCGCCGGTCGCCCGCCGCCCGGCCCCGCGGCCGCCGCGACTCAGCACTGTCGCCGGGAGGGGAGGGGGGCGTGCAGGCCTGAGCCATCCAGCCGACAGAGACACGGCGGTGGTCTCTCACACCCCTTCCTCCCCCGGCTGGTTCGCAAGCATTCGCCCACGCCCCCCCCCCCCCCCGGCCCAGCGGGCGCGGGCGGCGGACACCGTGGACGACGGCAAACAACTCAGGCAGGCGGGCGGGCAAGATGAGGAGGGACAGGCAATGCTTATCAAGCATCGAATAGCAGAAGATAACGAGAGGGGGGCACGGGTGACAAACAAGAAAGGCAAACGAAACAAGAAGGAGGAAGGGCAGGCGAGGGAAAGGGGTCAAGCTCACTGGACGACCCGCCTAAGGGAAGAGACTGACCCTGGAAGAACAGAACCTGGGGCGGGCAAGTTGTTGTCCCAGGGTCGGCCCACCCGTTTCCAACAACAAGCCCAGGCATGAATGATCACTCCGCCCCGAAAAAAGAAGCTCCCTTCTCGTCGAGCGACAAAGCAGCGGTGCAAGGCAGGCAGCAACAGCAGCAGCAGCCCGCCGCAGCAGCGGCAGCGGCCAGAAGCGGAGCAGGAGGAGAGGAGGACAGGCGGGGGGGGACAACGACGAAGAAGCAGAATGATGGCATGTTGGCGGCCTATTCCTGCGCGACTCCTCAGTCCATGTCAACGCCACGCGAGGACGCCCCCGGCCCTTTCTCGGCGGCCTCGGCGCCCTCCCCGCCAGAGGCGGGCAGTGCCCCGGGACCAGCCCCGTGGGGGGGGGCCACGATAATGCCGGCAGCACGTCCTCGCGCAGGTTGCTAAACTTAACGCGCGGAGGGGGGGCGCGAGGAGGAGGGGGTGGAGGCCGGCCTGGGGGCCGCGCGCAAGATTGCCCGGCCCACGAAAGCACTGCGCCTGGCACGGGCCACAGGTCCCGCAGCCTCGCAGAAGAGCAGCTGCAAGAGCAAGTCAGGAGTGGCGGACGGCCCAGCACGGCCCCCCCCACCCACACCTGGCAGTGCCTCGCGCGCCTTTTCCAAGGCTGGACACTCGACCAGGACATGCCGGAGTGAAACTTCGCGTCTACGGCACGCACGACAGAGTGGCAGAGTTTCGGGCACTCCCACTTCGCCCAAAAAAGGCAGGGGCCATGCCCCCGTCATCCGGGCGACTGCCCACAAACGATAATTACTTCCACAAGGAGGGCCCAGTCTCCTAGGACAGCATACCCTCATCGGGGAGGGTTGGACCAGGGCTCAGCGCAGCAAAGGAACGATCGAAGCTCGGCAAGACCCGGGAGGCCCCTTCAAGGAAGGCCTGCTGATCGTACCTAAGGAGCGCCGGGCGCAAGGCAAAACGCCGATACTCCCGCAGGAGGACCTTCCTCCGCGCAGGGTCAAGCTGAGCGGCGCGGAGGACCTCGAGGGGAAACAGAGGGTGAGAGCCCAGATCAGGAGGCGGGTCCGGCAGGCGGGAAGCCAACGACGCCGCGTCCGAGAGCCTGGTGGGCACGCAGAGGTCAGGCGAGGCACGGTACATGATGGCGCCAGGATGGTCGGGCGGGAGCACGGCCAGGCGAGCTCGGGCCATGAACGCACGCTCGATGAAACGAGTGCCCAGTCGCATGCGCCAGCCGCATTGCGCGACCACCACGACACGTTTGCGTGGCGGCCCACCGTGGCATCCTAGCAGGCGCCGACCCCATCCCACCTGAAGCTGGTTGAGGCGAGCCTCTGCACCAGGGACTCCCGCAAGCAGCGGGCAAGCAAAAAGAACAGCTGCCTCAACGCGAGGCGAAACCTGCGCGGCCGCCACTGGCACGGAAAACCCTCCGCTCTCCGCCGCGAACAGCAGCTTCTTAAAACAGGAGTCGCCAATAGCACAGAGCTCGTTCAGCAGCGGGACGAAAGTCAGCCCTGAGTCGACCAGAACACCAATGAGGTGCTTCTGAGAGACGACAAGGCTGCCCGGTCGACTGGGGATCGGGTTATCGAGCAAGGGCAAGACGCATGTCTTGTCACGCTCATACGTGAACAAGGACTTCATGCGGAAAGCATACCGGCTACATGCAGACGTGTTCTCATCGGAGATCACTGCCCGCACAGCCCCCTCAGACGGGCACGGCGTGGTGATATCGTCAACGAATTGAACCTGGGGCAGATGGAAGGACCCTGTTGCCTCGGCTAGCGGTGTGGTCCGCCTCCACTGGGAGGCGTTGGGAGACGCTACTGCGCAGCTCTTCAGCGGACCCTTCGCCGAGGGAAACTTGCTCGAACATGTCAGCAACACTCTCTTTACACTCCTGCACTGGCAAGTCCCGCCAGGGCACGCTTTCCCTACATGCCGGGGGCGCGACAGTGGCCGCGTCAAGAAGGGCACGTCTAGTCAGCAACGGGATAGCGGAAGCGCATCCACCAGGGAGCGCCCTCGAGATTTCGCCACGCAGCTGGCGCAACTGCGCATTGAAAATGTGCACAGAAAACCGGCGGCCCTGGGCAGTTCCACATTTCAGGAGAAAGACTGGAGACAACAGGCCATGTAGTCCCACTGTCTGTTGGTCCTGCGCCAGGATGTCGTCTAAGAGGAGCCAATCGGCCCCTGATTCCCCAGCGTCGTATGCACCGAGGACCATGCGGCCGATCGAGGCGACGTCGAATGCCCATTTGTTGTCCGCTTTGGCCCACCATGTCGGGCAATCAAACGCGCGCCTCAACTGCGCATTGAGGACAAGGGCGAGAACCTGGGATATGGGGTCTCCAACCCCGCCTGGGCCGCACCGCAAAATGCTTCAATAAATACCCCGTTCCGCGCCATCCACAAAGCGTCCCGCACAGACGCCATGTCCCTGGCGAAAGACACAGGCCGAAGTGCAGACACCTTCCTGACCACGGGAGGGCCTGACTTCCGAAGGGGCGAAAACTATCTCAGCGACCAGAAGCGAGATGTGACACAGAGGCGGCGGCCCAAATTCAATAGCGCCCGCGTCAAGCAGAAACCCTCTTGAACTGGTGCCTTCACCGCTGCATTGCACAAATGCGCTGCAGAGGCGATGGCATCTTCGACTTCAACCTCGCTGTACAATTCGCGCTGGCCTACGGGCTCGGGCTCTGCTCCTGTGCGTCGGATATCTTAGACCGCTCGGGACATGCGCTCCCGCCCCACAGGGCATTGGTGGAAGTCATTCCGAGCACGTCCCATCAAGTCCGCCTGAACGGCATCAAGCATCTCGCACGTGGACTGGGTGTGCGCCCCGTCTCTGGGCAGACGAGCTGGATATCAAATCTATCCGCGCCTTTGAAAAATCCGGACAAGAAACGCTCCACAGTATCTTAATGTCCCGGAGGCGCAGGTAACGGTGCACTGACTTCCGTCGCCAATGCCACGCTGCCTCTTCAGCCGCCAGCCTAAAATCAGCATAACAAGAAAAAGCAAAGAGAGCTAACGGCGCTGCAGAGACTGATGCTCGCGCTTTCGCTGAACCCCCGACCAAACGAACAGAGCATGAACTATGGCCAACAATAGTGCACACAGCATGGCGGCACCAAGCAGCTGCATTCAGGACTGCTCGGCGGTGAAGCCTCGTAGCCGCACCACCGTGCCAAGAGGGACGTAACCACTGTGACGCTAGAAGAAGTTCAACCGCGCGGGCGAGCGGGGCCAATGCGGGCGCAACCACAATGAGGCCAACCTCCCACTCAGCTCCTGAGGTCCACGCCATCCGACCAAAGCCAGCGGTCAGGTGCGGCCCGACCAGACAGGGCGCATCCAGGAGGACAAGCTTGTGATCTGAGAGTGCGATGAAATCTTCCACCACCTGCACAGGCGGGGGGTCGCTGCGCAATCCAACGAAGATGTCTATGCACGTTCCGGAACAGTGGGCCGGCTGCGGAGGATTCAACGCCCTGAGGTTAGCCCTGTCTAGCAGTGCCTGGATATATCTGTCAGGCCCGCGCTGGGAGCAGCGCACGCAGCGACAAGTCACAGCATGCGAGGCAGCGTATGTGAAGTGCACATTCCCTTCCCCCCCTATTACAAGCCGGGCTAGTGGGAACTGAACCTGAAACTCCGCGGCATGGGCAACGATAGAAGATCACGCGTCTCTGTCTCCTCCGCGTCGAGGGTACACGGCACAGAGGATGAGGCACGGAGAGCGCGCCAACACGGATGGGCCACACTTCAAACCACTGCTCTCGCTCGGACGACACCTCCGGAACAAATCTGACAGCCGGATCCAACTCGGGCCTCACGAAAAGGCCTACCGTGTCCCACTCCGTGGATGTCGGGCAGATCTAAAAAAAAGGAACACCCGCTGGCAGCCACGCGCAGGGCGGAAACTGCGAGCCAGGCAGTATACACACATCAACGCCATGCTCGACGAGGCCGTGGGCGACTGCTTCCAGGCGCCACTCAAGGAGCAAGTCCGGCCCTAGGCGCAGGAAGCCCGCGCGGCCAGGGCTCAAAGTTGCAATTCGGAGGAGTGGGCGCGCGGGCGGGACAGGCCCCAGGACGCGCCCCGTCTCTTCCGAGGCAGCAGCCTGGGGGACACCCCCAACGTAGGGCCCTCCCACTATTCGAAAGACCCCAGGGAGCTCCATCAGCGATGGGAGCAGAGCGAGTGAGAGGAAATGTTGTAGCTCCACTGCGAAGGCCCATAGTGGGCCAGCTGCCACGCCCACATTTCGAGTCACCCCATCGGGCCACGCCGGAGCCAAGTGTCAGCAGGGCTAGGAGGTCCCTGGAGGCGGCCGCCAACTCAGCGCGCGCTTGGGGCATACCTATCCACCGAATGGCCTTCTCGCGAAGCAGAACCTGGGTCTGCGCGGCCCCCGCGCTTAGCCGCGAGCGCGCCCCCGCCTCCTCCGCCTGGACGCGTCGGTGATCCATCGCTCTGGCGCCCCCGAAGCCGCTAGCTCGAGCTCGATCGCAACGAGGAAGGTTCGGGGTAGGAGGACCAGAAGAAGCGGTGGGAGGAGGCGGGGGCTGCTTGGATGGGACTTGCACGGGGACGCTGCGCGCCCGCACAACCATCCGAGAGGAAGTGGCAGCAGGAACACAATGAACGAGCAAACGGGGCGTGCGCACAAGCAACGCGCATCACCGCAAACGGGGAAAGCAGCGACATGAAAACGACACGCTGGCATGAAAGGTGCGCGACGGCGCAAATGAGCATGATCCTACACGCGCGCGCCATTACGGCTGGAAAGAAAAATCCAGAAAGAAAGAGAGGGAAACACACAGAGAAAGAGGAAACAAGGTAACTGCGCCATGTGAGTGCGCATGCAAGACACGTGGGCACGGGGCGTTTCACTCCAAAGCTGGACGTTTAATGCCACGCGCTCAAGACAACACAAGCAAAGAGCAATGCAAGTGGGGCGACTGCCTTCGCGAGCACTTGTTTTCCTCGCGCGTTCCGCCCAGGCCTTGCCACTACCCAAGCGTCGCGTCCATTGGTGTTCTTTACGAAGGATTAGTTAACGATGGAGCCCTAGCCTTCAAGTCGGGCAAGCGCGGGCAGATCTGCACGAACGCGCACGGCGCCACGCACCCAGCCATCTCCGGGCCGAAAAATATGGACACCGCCGAGGCCCATTCCACGGCAGAACGCAAGGAGAGAAAGAGAGAGAGAGAGAGAGAGAGAGAGAGAGAGAGAGAGAGAGAGAGAGAGAGAGAGAGAGAGAGAGAGAGAGAGAGAGAGAGAAGAAGAAGAAGAAGAAGAAGAAAAAAAATGAAAGAAAGAAATAAGGAAGAAAAATGCAAAGAAAAAAAAAGCGAGCAAAGAAGAAGAAGAAGAAGAAAAAAAAAAAAAAAAAAAAAAAAAAAAAAAAAAAAAAAAAAAAAAAAAAAAAAAAAAAAAAAAAAAAAAAAAAAAAAACGAGAGAGAGAGAGAGAGAGAGAGAGAGAGAGAGAGAGAGAGAGAGAGAGAGAGAGAGAGAGAGAGAGAGAGAGAGAGAGAGAGAAAGAATGAGAGAATGAGAGAATGAGAGAATGAGAGAATGAGAGAATGAGAGAATGAGAGAATGAGAGAATGAGAGAATGAGAGAATGAGAGAATGAGAGAATGAGAGAATGAGAGAATGAGTGAATGAGAGAATGAGAGAATGAGAGAATGAGAGAATGAGAGAATGAGAGACTGAGAGAATGAGAAAATGAGAGAATGAGAGAACGAGAGAATGAGAGAATGAGAGAATGAGAGAATGAGAGAATGAGAGAATGAGAGAATGAGACAATGAGAGAATGAGAGAATGAGAGAATGAGAGAAAGAGAGAATGAGAGAATGAGAGAATGAGAGAATGAGAGAGGGAGAGAGAGGGAGAGAGAGGGAGAGAGAGAGAGAGAGAGAGAGAGAGAGAGAGAGAGAGAGTGTGAGAGAGAGAGAGGAGAGACGAGGAAGGGCAGAGGGTAAAAGCCAGAAATATAGAAGCTTCGGTTCTCCGCCCCGACAGCGGAGGCGACGGAGGCACGCCCACCACCCCCCCTGCTGCCGACGCAAATGCAAGGAGGATTGACGTAGTGGGGCGCGACTCACTGAGAGGTCGGACGCCGACCCCAG
Source organism: Prorocentrum cordatum (assembly GCA_963575745.1). Taxonomy (NCBI): domain Eukaryota; class Dinophyceae; order Prorocentrales; family Prorocentraceae; genus Prorocentrum; species Prorocentrum cordatum. The sequence continues at coordinate 17,317 of CAUYUJ010020035.1, forward strand.
TCTCCAACCTGGTCACACAAGAGCTCAGAGCCAGCTTTACGAGTGCTTGCTGGCGGGGCACGCGGGGGAGGGGCAAGATTCGCCAGGGCCCAACAGGTGCCGCGCCCGCACGCGCGGGGGGGCCTGGGAGTCGGGCAACTGCGGAGCCGGGGCTGTAGCCACCTTAATCTGGGCTGCGGGCCCGAGGAGCATTAAGAGCTCGTCCGAATTGGCGTCAAAGGCTGCCCTTCTGCCTTTAACGACAATGCGGCCCTGCCGCTTGTTCACGAGCTGCATCGTGAACTTCATCTGCGGCCCCGCCCTCCAAGTGACTTCGACAGCGGGCTGATGGTAATCGCCCGCGGCGACACCGTAAGGTGGGGCAAGGTGGGGCCGCGCCCCTTTGGAGCCGCAGCCTCGATGTTCTCCAGCTCCTGGCGCAGCAAACGGAGCGATTGAAGTGAAGCCGCCGCAGGCTCCACCACCGCTGGCGCGGTGAGCTGCAACGCTGCCCCGGCCCACGGTGCCATGGGCCGAGTCACAGCGGCCCCCGCGGTCGTCGAGCTGTCCGCGGTGGCGCGGGCAGGAAACACCGGGGCCAGAGTTGGGAGAGCAGAGTCCGTGCCCGGGTGGTCCCACCGACTCTCCCCTGCACGCCTGTTCTGAAAAAAACAATGCTCCCGAAGGCGGGCGGCGGGATTTCCATCCCGGCAGCGGCGGGGTCGACGAGTCCGGGGGGCCCGGAGACTTCGCCTCGGGAGCGGGCAGGGCTCGCCTCACTGGGGGACACACTGCGGCGGGTGGCGACGGCGACGGCGGCGGCGGGGGCGGGGGCGGCAGCGACGAAGGCGCCGCGCCGACCCACTCCTCTGGCGGCGCGGCCACGGGCGTCGGGGAGAGCACTGCACGAGCCTTCGGTGCCGCTCCAGGATAAAAAATGCTGAAATCCCCTGGGGGCGGCTCAACAGGGCGCGGGGCATCTTGCTGAGAAAGGAGCAAGGCGCTCATTTCAGCCGACAAGCCGCGCTCCGGCGACTCGGCAACGAGCGTCGGACTACACGACTGCTGAGAGACCGGCTGCTCAGAGGACCTCGACCTGCAGCGGCGGCGACGGCCCCGACGGCCTCGGTCCTGGTCGCGGACCCGGTCGCAGTCTCGATCGCGATCCCGGTCGCGGCCCCGATCTCGAAAACGACTGCGGCTCCGCTGACGGCCCCGCTTCCTGTTTCGCTCCACTGGCATCGCAGCGGCGCCGAGTGAGTGGGCTGAGGGCGCTGGCGGGGCAGGCAGGGGCAGTGAAGCTCGCGATATGACAAGCCCTTGAGCACGCGGTCGCGCAAGAACGAAAAGAGGCCGAATCCAGAACTTGAGCGTGGCACGGACGCGCCCTCCCAAAATATTCAGCCAGCGTCTGAAGCAGTGTCACAACAGTTGTAATCAAACAACATATGAAGTACCAGGCTACGCAAGAAGTGATACGACAAAGACGCCACGGACGCAGGAAACGCACAGGGCGCCTAGCCGAGGCTCAAAACCAGCGCGAGCGGGAGCAAGGGCCAGAGGCAAGGGCGCAGAACAAACACAACGGAGGACAGGAGTGGCGAGAGAGCGGGCAGCACCAGGCGAGGATACGCAAGGGAGCACGCACCCAAAGGGGGGCGCGCCACGGTGGCCAGGAAACCGCCACAGGCCACCCGAGGCGAAGGACGGCAACCCCGCCCAACCCCCGAGCCCCGCCCGCCGCGGCGGCGGGGAACGACGGAGGAGGTTGGCAAGATCACTGACCAACCAGGTGGGTCGAAGCAAAGAAGGAGTTTGGGAGAACGGCGATTTCTGCTTCGGGCCTTAGCTGCGGGGCCGCCAATGCCCAAGACAGGGCGTAGCCAGGACGGGGAAGGAGGGAGGAAGCAGCAGCATGGCGGGCTCCACAGAAAAGGAATCGGCATCTATTTTCAACAATAACCCATGCCAATTGCAATGGGCAGTGTCCCCGACGATCTCGCAATCACGTCCCGCCGCTGCGCCGAGCCGCACGCAACGGGGCCGAGTCGGGCAGTCGCACGCAGGGCGTGGGCCATGGCGCGCGCAAGGCCCAACGCCACGCCAGAGAAACAAAAACACGCATGCCATGTTTGAGCAAGGTCAAGCGGCAAAGCGCAAGAGACGCAAACTAAGCGAAAACACAGCTTACTGGTCGCAACCGTTCCCCTCGGCCCAGCGTGGTCTCCAGCAGACAGAGTTAAAACGACAACGCGTTTGCGAGCACGATGCCGAAAGAGGTAATGGCAGAGAGGGGGCGACAGAAAGTCTCACGAGTTACACCTGGTTGTCCAAAATTGCCGGTTGAAGTGTAGATACTTCTAACGCTTTCGCCCCCCCTCCTGGGTAAGTCATGCGCTTCCCGACAGACGACGCTCAATTTCGTCGGTAACTAGTAAAGGTGACCTAGCCAATCCCACCCAACACGGGCAAGGCACGGCACGGGCCAGAGGTGCCCAGCACGACGTGACATCCACGCAGGCGTGGTACGGCACGGCGACACGAAACACGACACAGCGGCCAACAACACGGCACAGGGACGGCACCCGAGGCACGGCAAGGCACGGCAGCCACCGCCAACGTCGGGGTGGCCCCATTGCTTGATCAATACAACAACTGCGTCACAACGATCGTGGTCATTCTTTATGTCGCTTGCAGCGAAGGCGAAGGAGAAGGGGCAAGGGGGGCGGGGCAGGGAAGGGAGAGGGCGGGAGCGACGACAGGGACGACGACGACGACGACGACGACGACGACGACGACGACGACGACGACGACGACGACCGCAACGGCGACGACAGCAGCAGAGACAACGACGAAGACGACGCCCACGAGCAAACGTTCCCGACCTAAAATAAACACGTGCAAAAGTACTTCACGATCACAAATGCCTGCATCGACAATTGCATGCAATAATCATGAATGCAACCTCGACGAGGAAGGAAAGCTATGTTCTCGCTTCGCCTCTGTGGCCACCTCCGGGCGAACGTGCTTTTAGCACCGCATATGGCGAGCGGGCCTGATCGCAGAGTGGTTGCGAACCCGTGTCCAGAGCAAGCCTAACGTCTCCGGGTCAACGCTACTGGAGCATCGTAGAAATACACGACCTTGCTTATTTGCAGCAATAGCCCTGAAAGTCATCCACTGTCTGCACCCGATGTGAATGCGCACAGAGGGCCGCGAGTTCAGCCGTAGCCCCGTTGCGGACGCTCTCAGAGATCAACTCTCCAAGCGCTGGTCTGTAAGCCCGCCACGCCGTGTTCAACAGCGCCGAAACGTGCAGGAATGCATCGTCCAAGCTTGCCCCCCCAGCAGCTCTTTCGCCAGAGGAAAGTAGCGGTTCAAAAAACGGCGAGCTCCAGGGCCGACAGGCATGTACTCATTAAAGTCAGGTGGGAGCTCTCTAGACCCCGGGTCAGGCTGCGAGAAAGCATGGCGAGCGAAGATTCTCCAACAGTTCTGTTTGACGAAAAAACCGATACTGTCCAAACGCATGCTGTCGATTTCCCGCATTACCTCAAATATTCAACGGGCCGTATTATCTCGGTTACGCAGCCGCAACCGGTCAAAGTGCTCAGATACAAAATACGAATTATCAGCCAAATGCTTCAAGGCATCGTCCCCGGACATCGCCCGAAGAGTGCTGTACTTCACCTTACTTTAAATGCTATGCTGCGCAGACAAAGACGCGGGTGTTCTACCTCATTTGCAACGACAGCCAACACATTGCGAGGGCCCCCCAACCCGAACATCATGAGGATTGTCTCGAATGCCTTTTGCGACCGCCACTGTGCAACAGACCGACCACACAGACGACATTTGCCACCTTTCTTTCGCCGGGGGGGGCTGCTACGATGTTATCCTTCACGACCGCAGATGGCACCGTGAACTCATCCGAGAGGTTTACGCTAGACAAGAGATCAAGCATGGTCGTGCCACCATGGAGAAAGATGTCGCCCCCATACTGCAAAGACTGCCGTCCATCTGCCTTGTCATCCTTGCGGCTGGCTGCCAGGCCTCTGATGGAAAACAGCTTTGCAAGCGACTTCAACACATCGTTTCGGCCATGTCGGGGAGATTATATGTCGCACGCCTTCTCACTACCATCGTAAAACAACCCTTCCCCAGAGCCGGCGCCAATATCGGCCCCTCGCCGCTTCCGGGCGCCAGCTGCTCGGGCGGGTCTCGGCGCAGGCGGCGCCCAAGGAGCGTCATCGCTGCCTCCCTCCTCCGTGGGCGCTGCGGGCACCCTCGCAAGAGCCATCGCTGCGCGGCCAGGCCCGGGCCCTAGGCTGCTGGCCCTGCTAACTTGAGCAATAATGGCTGCTCGTCCCTCTGCGACTGGGGTGCGTCGTCGGCCAAAGATTGGTCACAGCAAAAAAAATCGCGATATCATCCCTCCCCCCCCTCTCCGATCTCTGAGCGTCCTCTGCCTCGCCCCTATCCACAGGCAGGGCGAGGACTCTACTTGAACGAAACGTGTCCGAGAGCCCCCCTACACCCCACATCATCCAGAGAGCGGCGGGCAGAGCTCACACGAGCTCGACAGGAAGAGGGGTGCACTGTCGACACGCTGGGTGACTCAGCTTGAACAAGATTGGCGCGCGCAGGGGCGACCTGGCGTCACGATCGGCGCCACCCTCGCGAAGCTCGGACCACATAGAATCCGATCGGCGCCAACATACAGGACCACCTCCTCGAACCCCCGGCTGACGCTCTCCTCCTTACTGCCCTCCTGGTGATCCTCATCGCACGTGCCGTCGAAAGCACCCCTGGTCTCCTCCGCCGGGACCTCCTCTACCTCTTTCGTGCTGTCCCCACCCCCAGCCCTTATCTCCAACTCCCTGACCTCCTCCACCTCCCTGTCGACCCACCCCATCAACACCTCCACGACCTCCTCCACCACGTCGTCCTGGCAGGGCTGATCGGGCTGCTGAAACAAAGCATGGCAGGCCCCACCCTCGCTCCCAGCACCTTGCTGGACAGCGCCCTGGCGCACCATTTGTCGCACGCGCTGGCCAGGGCGCGGGGAAAAAAGATAAAGGCAGTGGGCCCGCATTGCCTCCCAGCATCTCTCAGAGCAGTGCCAAAGCAGTCCTTCTCGCACGCGCTGCTCGGATCGCTGTCGCGGAGGAGGGCGGGCCCCAGCTCACACCCAGCATCTCGCTGCGCACAGTCGACCCGCATGCTGATTGGTGGGCTGTCGCAGGTACTGGCGGGCGGCGGATCCACAGCCAGCGTCTCGTTAAGAAGCGCCATGGCCAGCGGCCACTGCCCCTGTTTCTCCTTCACGCCCGTGCGAAACAGAGTACTGGAATGGATGACGAGGGTGGGCTCGAGTGCCACTCTCGGCGTCTCGTTGGGCAGCAAGCAGCACGAGGACCAGCTGCCACTGTCCCTGCCAGTCTCGCCAGCGCCAGGGCCATTCACGATTGCCCCTGGCAGCTCTTCTCGCGCGCGCTGCTCCGGCTGTGCACGTCTGCCTCGCCTCACCTGCTTGAGGTACTGCAACAGCTGTTGGCGCACCACACCCTCCACGATGAGTCCAACAGGGCCCCAGAAGTTGGAGCTTGTGACCCCTGGATCTGTCTTGAAGGGCTCCTGCCCGCAGGGCGGACGTTTCCCGACGCAACCCCGCCCGGGAAACCATCCTTGAGGTAACCCCTTGGAGTGGTCCCCGGGAAGTTTCTGGAAGAAATAATCTGCCTGCAGGGCGAGATTGGCCCCGCGAGCGCCCGCCCACGGCCGAACTTCAAGAAATGTCCTTGGCGCCACCCCGGTCCCAGGGCAGAGCTCGAGATGGTGCCCGCCTGCAGGCCGCAATTTTCTTTGTGGGCGCCCGCCGCCAACGAAATTCCAACAAACCCCCCCCCCGGAACAAAAGGAGGCGTGTCTCCAGGACGTCTCTCGACAGGGCATCCACCCACAGAGCCCCTTGTGGAGGCCTGGCAATTGGCACCAACACCCACACACCAACACAGGGGGGTGCCTCCACAGGAGGGGGGTGATCCTAGATCTTCGGCGTTGGTGGTAATAGTTCGGCCACCTTGAAAGCCAGACTATTACCACCATAGCCAAGATCGGAATCTTCTTCCCTCGGTGGAAGCACACCACCGAAATTAATGTTGGGGCCACTTTCTGGGCCTGCAATTCTTTCTCCTCGCGAGAGCACGCCGGCGACAAAGTTTTGAGAAAACCCCCTGCTGCAATCACCCCGCGGACTTTCTCGACAAGGCCACCGCCCGCAGGGCTAGATTTTCCCCGCAGGTTACCGGCCGCAGCCGACGGCGAAGAATTCGGGAAGGAACCCCCACCAACTGAGCGCCATTCTCCGCGCGGGCGCGCGCCCGCAGTCAAATTTCGAACAACTCCCTCTGGCCAAACCGTGATGGTGGCCCCAAACATGTTTCTCAGAAATGGGCCTCCGCCCGAGGCGCAAAATTTCCCCCCAGGGTCCTGGCGCGCTGCGAAAGTTTGAGATAAACACCGTTTGGACTCGCGAGTCGAGACCGCACCTCTTCCGGTCGAAGCCACGCGGGCCGCGCACAGCTTTAATTAACAGAGCGGGCACTTTGAAACAAACACTCGGGACAACAAGGACAGCCGCCTGCCAGGCAAGATTCTCCCCACACTCCCTGGCGCACCCCTGAGTGCCAGGAAAATCGCTCGAAATGGCCCCCCTATGCCGAACGGACTGTCTCCCGTTTGCGCTCGCCCGCACACAGCCAGCCAGCCTCCTCTTACACGGCGACATATTCCATGCGTGCGCCCCCGCAGTCGCCTCTCACAAGGAAATCCTGCCTGACCCTTGCTAGTTTCGGGCCCCTGCCTTCCGCGCTACACTTTACCAGTGGATTTCTGCCTGCGGCTAGTTTTCCAGAAACCCCCGGATGGGCCCGCAGAGCGAACTTCCCGAGACGCTCGTGGGAGGACCCGCCGCGTTTCTCCCAGCGAACCTTTTCGACTGGGGGCCCGGCCCAGGACCGGGATCCTCCCTGGGCGTCGCCCGCCGTGGGCTCTCGATAAACAATCGCGGGGAGCAGGTGGTTTACAGAGCTTCCTCTTCCAACCTCCTTTTTTCCCTTTGGGGAGAGGTTTTCCCCGCACCCTAACCCCCGCCCCTGGACTTGAACGGGTGGGGCCGCTGATAGTTAAAGCGTCCACGATGGCCCAGACTGGTCCCAAGAGGGCTTCAGCGAGCCCAAGATGAGCCCAAGATACCCCAAGATGGCTCGAGATGGCTCCCCAGATGCTCCAAGACGCCCCAAGACCCCCCCCCCCAAGACAACTCCAAGTGGCCACGGAGCCTCCCCAGGAGGCCTTCCAAGAGGCCAAATTTCTTCAAATACATAAGGAAAACCAATGGTGTTTGCCTTCTCGCTTTTTCGCCCCCGATGGCCATCCGAGGCCTTCAGATGGCTCCAAAAGGGCCCCAGAGAGCCCAACAGGAGCCCAAGAGAGCCCCAAGACGACCCCAAGAGCGCCCGAGAGCGCCCCAAGAGGGGTCCAGGAAGCGATTCTGGAGGTCCCCGAGGGGGGCGCGAATTAGAAACCCTCTCTTCTTTGATCGATTTCCTCCAAGATGGCCCCAACGGAGGCCCCCGTGAGGCCCCAAGTGGCGCCAAGATGGCCCCAAGATGACCCTAAGATGGCCCCAAGAGGCCCTCAA
>CAUYUJ010020035.1:35000-165740 GCA_963575745.1 Prorocentrum cordatum
CAGAAGCATCATCATCATCGTCGTCATCACCATCATCATCACCATCATCATCAACATCATCAGCATCAGCATCAGCAGCATCATCATCATCAGCAGCATCATCATCATCATCGTCATCATCAGCATCAGCATCAGCATCGTCATAATCATCATCAGCATCATCAGCATCATCATCAGCATCAGCATAATCAGTATCATCGTCATCACCATCATCGTCATCAGCATCAGCATCTCCGTGTTCCTCCTCCTCATCATCATCATCAACAGCAGCAGCAGAAACAGCATCAGCAGCCTCAGCCGTCAGCATCATCATCAGCAGCAGCAGCATCATAATCACAGTCGATCACCATCATCATCATCATCATCATCATCATCAGCAGCATCAGCATCATCGGCAGCATCGGCTTCATCAGCATCGTCATAACAATCATCATTATCAGCAGCAACAGCATCATCATCATCCGTATCATCGTCATCATCATCGTCATCGTCATCATGAGTATCAGCATCATCATCAGCATCATCATCGTCGGCATCACCATCATCATCAGCAGCAGCATCAGCAGCATCAGCATCATACTCCTCCTCCTCATATTCTTCCACCTCCTCCTGGCATTCCTCCTCATGATCATCCGCATCCTCATCTTCCTCTTCCTCATCATCCTTCTCAGCTTCCTCCTCATCAGACCCATTGTCCTCCTCCTCATCCTCCTCCTCTTTATCCTCCTCCTCCTCCGCCTTCTCCTCCTCTGCCTCTGCATCCGCCTCCTCCTCATCATCATCGTCCTCCTCCTCTTCCTCCTCCCTCACCCCTCCCTCCATCCCTCCCTCCCTCATCCTTCCTTCCCTCCCTGCCTCCTCCTCCTCCTCCGTACTCCTCCTCATCCTCCTCCTCCTCCTCCTCCTCATCCTCCTCCTCCTCCTCCGCCCTCCTCCTCATTCTCCTCCTCCTCCTCCTCATCATCATCCTCCTCCTCCTCATCCTCCTCCGACTCCGACTCCAACTCCGACTCCTCTTCTGTTTCTTCGTCATGCTCCTCCTCCTCCTCCTCCTCCTCCTCCTTCTCCTCCTCCTCCGCCGCCTCCGCCTCCGCATCGGCCTCAGCCTCCGCGTCCGCGTCCGCCTCCGCCTCCGCCTCCTCCTCCTCCTCCCTCCTCCTCCTCATACTCTCCTATCTCCTCCTCCCCTCTCTGATCCTCCTGATCTCTCATCATCTGCATCATCATCATCATCATCATCATCATCATCATCATCATCATCATCATCATCATCATCATCATCATCATCATCATCATCATCAGCATCATCATCATCATCATCATCATCATCATCATCATCTCATCATCATCATCATCATCATGGCATCATCATCATCATCATCATCATCATCATCATCATCATCATCACATCATCATCATCTTCAGCATCATCATCATTTCATCATCATCATATCATCATCATCTGCATCATCAGCAGCAGCATCAGCATCATCATAAATCATCATACATCATGCATCATCATCATCATCATCATCATCATCATCATCTCATCAATAATCATCATCATCAGCATCATCAGCAGCATCATCATCATCATCATCATCATCATCATCATCATATCAATCATCATCAATCATCATCAGCAGCATCATCATCATCATTCATCATCATTGCATCATCATATCACATCATCATCTCAGTATCATCATCATCATCTTCAGCATCATCATCATAATCATCATCATCATCAGCATCATTATCATCAGCATCAGCAGCATCAGCAGCATCATCATCAGCATCATCATCATCATCATCATCATCATCAGCAGCATCATCATCAGCAGCATCATCATCATCATCATCATCATCATCATCATCATCATCATCATCATCATCATCATCATCATCATCATCATCATCATCATCATCATCATCATCTTCATCATCATCATCATCATCATCATCATCATCATCAGCATCATCAGCATCGTCATCATCGTCATCATCATCAGCATCATCACCACCAGCAGCATCATCAAACAGCATCATCATCATCATCATCATCAGCAGCATCGTCATCATAATCATCATCAACATCATCGTCATCGTCATCATCAGCATCATCATCATCATCATCAGCATCAGCATCATCATCACCATCAAGCATCAATCATCATCATCATCATCATCATCATCCTCAGCATCATCATCATCATTATCATTTTCATCATCATCATCATCATCAACAGCATCATCATCAGCATCATCATCATCATCGTTATCATCATCAGCATCGTCATCATCATCATCAGCAGCATCATCATCATCGTCATCAGCAGCATCATCATCAACATCAGCATCATCATCACCAGCATCAGCATCAGTATCATCATCATCAGCAGCGGCAGCATCATCATCAGCATCATCGTCAGCATCAGCACCAGCATCATCATCATAATCAACGTTATCATCATCATCAGCATCACCATCATCAGCATCAGAATCGGCATCAGCATCAGCATCAGCATCATCAGCAGCATCAGCATCAGCATCAGCATCAGCATCAGCTTCCTCCTCCTCTTCGTCCGCATCCTCCTCATCATCATCCTCCTCCTCAGTATCCTCCTTCTCAGGTTCCTCCTCGTCCTGCTCCGTCTCATCCATCTCATCGTCCTCCTCGTCATCTTCCTCCTCATCCTCCTCCTCCGCCTTCTCCTCGTGTTCCTCCTCCTCTTCCTCCGCCTCCTCCACCTCCCTCTCATCCTCATTCACCTCCTACTCCGAATGGTAGTAGTACTCGTCTTATTCATAAGAGTCGTATTAGTCTTATTCTTCATAGTAGTATTACTACGCTTCGTCGGCTTCGTCCTCATCCCCTGAATCATACTCGTATACGTAGCGTGGGTGTTATTAGTATGCGTATTACTACATTTATACATTATACATACTAATGTTTAAATAAAAGCAATAAGAACAACAATGATACTGACAGTGTCATTAGTAGTGTTAGTTGTGTTAAGTTTATTCGTATGTAGTATCATTACTAGTAGCAGTCGTATAAACATTCGCCTTGATCTGATCAGGGTTATTCGTCTTACGAGTATTCGTATGATTCGTCGTATTGTGGTTATTCTTGGTGTTCGCCATATGATTATATATAGATGTATATATATACCATATTCGTATTATTCGTATTAGCATCCCGAACGTTAGAAGTCGCATTGGCAGTTTTCGTAGTGGCATGAATAGCACGGTGTCCTTGTTATGTTTTACTGGCATTCTTATTATGGTTACCAAGATGCGTATCAGTCGTATTACTAGCCGTCTGAATCGTTCCCTTCGCAGTATTAGTCTTAGTAGAATTACTTGTAATAGTATCATTAATATCATCAGTACTCGTATTCTTCATCTCCGTATTAATATTAGTAGTATTAGAATTAATGTCAGTAGGATTGCGTCTATTAGTCGTAGTATCAGCATTATCGTTATTAGTATGAAGAGTAGTAGTACTAGTACTTTCAGTGTTATGGGTATGGTGCTTAGGTTCCCTCGTAAGATTGGTCTGGTTAACATGATGCCTCGCATTATTCGCAAAGTCGTAGCATTGATAGTCGTCATGGTATTGGCATGCTTGAAACTAATATTACTATAAGTATTAGTGTTACTAGTTGTAGTAGTATTAGTCTTCTTCTTCGTCATAATACGGTCAGGTGTTCTTCGTTGTAGTATTAATGATATTATTAGTTGTAGTATTCGTTACCTTCGCAATAAGATTCGTCGTAGTGTTCGTTTTCTTCGTGTTCGCATTATTGATACTAGTAATATTGTTACTGCTCATAGTATTATGATTATGCTTAGTATTAGCACTGTGACTAGTATTAATTAATACTATTAATCCTTCCTCTCCTTCTCCTCCTTCGCCTCTTCCTCCTCCTCCTCCTCCAACTCGTCCACCTCCTCCACCTCCTCATCCTCCTCCTCCTCCGCCTCCTCCTCATCATCCCAAGCACGGGGGAGTGCCAACTAATGCGCAGGCTCCGCACTCAATCGGGAACGATCCCCCCTTCTGAGCCTGCAGGACGAACGAAACTCTGGCTGGAAACGCATTGACCTGCGCGCACCGTTCATCCACTCGCCCAGAGTCACTCCACGAGGCCCCTTGCCACTCACTGCGCCGCCAGCCCGAGCGAGGCACGGGCGTCTCTGCGAATACCCCATGCTCCTGCAGCGTTCGGAACCGCACTGGCCCCAGCCCCCAGCCACGCCGCGAGCACGGCCCAGTGGGGTCGAAGGACTCTTGGCGTTCGAGCGTGCACAGCCAGCACGGCCCACTCCAACAAAAAACGACACGCTCTGCTGCCTCGTAGGCGTCCTGGGGGGGGCGCGTGCCCCGTCGCCCATCCCCAACTCCGTGGCAGAAGAAGGGGACGTCGGCGCTGAGACTGTGGACTTTGGCGATCGTGGCGCACGGCATGGACAACAGGGCCGAACCATTGTGCTGGACAAAGATAGCTCGCGGCGGATGGCCTGAAAAAGCCGAGCGTCATCAGCCACAACAGGGAAGCTCTGCCGTTGAAGCATCAGTTTTGCGCCAGCGCACCAGCACTCGTCGTCGACAACACTGACAGCGACCGCGTACATATCGGCGAAGGTGCCTCAGGCATATGGTGGAGTGCCGCGAGGTCCCTCGTAGTCTTCAGTAGCGAGTATCCAAAACTCGGATGGTTGAGGGCCCAAACACCAATTCCAATTCGCTCCTGGGCACTGTGGCACACTTTTCCCTTAGGCCGTCGCCCCTCAAACCACAGATGTCCCATTATTCGAAACTTCAAATTTTTCGTCTTGAGAGCGTCCAAGATGGCCCAAGATCGCCCCAAGACGGCCCCGGAGGCCGCCAAGAAGGACCCGGAGGCCCCGAACGGCCCCAAGACGGGTCCGAAGAGGGCCCACGAACGCTGTCAACACAAGACGACCACACCGACGTCGACGACGACGGCGGCGGCGACGGCGACGACGACGACGACAACGACGACCGCATGGAACAAGCGCGTGACAGCAATCACGGCGGCGGCGGCGACCGCGATGGCGACGACGACGACGACGACGACGACGACCGCAACAAGCAGGCGCACGACAACAACGACGGAGGCGGCAGCCACGGCGACGGCGTCGACGACGACGACGACGACGACGACGACGACGACGACGACGACGACAGCAAGAAGTAGGGCGCCGCCGACGCGGGCGGGGGCGCAAGGCGCCTGAAAGCACGCGCGACGGGTCCAGGGGCAGCCGTCCGCTGGGCCCCGGGCTGCGCGCAGCGCTGGCGGCCTCTACCACCACCGGGTCACCAGGCATCGTTGAACAGATCCCTATACCCACTGCCATGGCATGGCCCCACTAGCCCACTTCCCCCGTGGATGGGGATACAGATTTTCCCTTTCGGATTTCGAAAGGCCCATCCCCAACTGGGGGGGTGGGATGGTTGGGTTGAGATATCATGGCACGGTGGTGATCGGGATAGGTTAAACGATACTGACGTGATCGGCTGAGGATAAATCGGGAATCTCTGAAATCCAGTGGGTCTGCAGGACCTATCGAGCGCAACGGCCGTGTCAGAGCGCTCCAGGACGCTCTGGCGACGCTCCAGAGCGCTCTGAAGCGATTCATCCTCACCCTAGGCCTGCCCTTTGTACTCCGATAGAGGTGCGGCAAACGAAGTATCCCTAAGCTGGTCACACCTGGAATGACTGGTACATTCCGAACTGCAAGTTGTCGACGCCCAGCGTCAACACAGTTCTCTCGATGCTGACTTGAGTCACTAGTTACACGTCGGTCGGAGGAAGTAGATAAAAAATGAAGTAGGAAGGCAGATAAATCAGATTTGGTCCAGGCCCTCCATAGAAGAACAAAACACAGCAAAAGCAGATCGACTCTTGAAGTAGGAAGGCGTTTGACGTAGACTGGTGGGAATCACAAAATGCCTACATTCAATGACCGACGTGTACTGCTGCGGTTAGAGCCCAGCATGATAGGAGAAATAATGCGTTTCAGCCGGTACCCGCCACCGTGCCGCAGGCACCAAGGGGAATCTTCGCAGACCCCCTCGACTTCTTTGCATTGGGCATTGTAAATCCGCTTTGCGGGCACCCCCGCGCTCCAGGCGCTCTTGGGCGTGCTCTCTTCCTCGCGTGACTTCTCCTGCGCCTCCAGCATGGCCCGAGGTGGTCTCGGAAGCCCCAGGGGCCGGCCCGGAGGGCCAAAAATCACCGACAGACCGCTCGCTGTTTCTTGCAATGTTCGCGAACTTGGTCTCTCGATCCGAAGCATCCTGAGCGGCTCAACAAGAAGCCCCGAAGATCGCCCTAAGACGGCCCCCGACGTGGAGGAGCCTCAGGGGGGGAACACGAACTGACACGTCGAGCACTTTGCTCGAGGGCCCCCACAGCGCCAACCGCGTAGCGCGCGTGGCACCCGTGGCGTACCTCAGCAGCGGCACGCACCAGGCGTCTGTATTCGTACCTAGTGGCTGCCCGTTCAATGGCACCGCTGAACATTCTGAGACTCGGGCGCTATTCGTGTATTGGAAGAGCGGTGGGAAGTGAGCGAGATGGACTGCAGCTTGTGGGTATCTTGACCCCGCCCCCGACCATCTCCCATGAGTCTGGAAAGCGGGGAGGTGTCAGAGAGACATTATCAGCCCAAGATGGCTCCAATATGGCCTCAGGAAGCCCAAGATGGCCCGAAAAATTGTACAAGATAGCGCAAGACGGCTCAAGACCAAGGCCGCCCAAGAGAGCACCAAGAAGGGCCCGAGAGGGTTCCTGGACGGCCCCAAGTACGCCCAAGAGCGCCCCAAGAGGCCCCAGGAGGCAACTTTTCGGAATCCAGCAGCGGGACAGCGCTCAGCGGCGCCGCCCCTTAGGCTCAAAGCCAAAACCTTTGACAAGCCATATGTGGTTGACACACGTCGGCAAAGCTGGGGGTCCTCCTTGAAAGGCGTCCACTCCGAGATGGCTCCAAGACGGCTGCAGATAGCCGTAGGCTACAGGTTGCCCCCGAGACGGCGCACGATGGTCCAGGATGGCTCAAGATATCGGCCAACATGCCTCCATGAAGCCACAGGACCACCCCAAGACGACAGGAAGTCGCCAGGGATCGTCCAAAGGAGATCCCCGTGAGGCCACAGCAAATTAGAAACCTTCCGGCTCTCAGCGTGGTAGAGCTTCTCACCTGTTCGCATCCGATGGGCATCCGAGGCCTCCAAATGGCTGAAGTATCGCCCAAGAGCGCCGCGAGAAAGCCAAGAAGAGGCTCAATACGACCCCCAAGGAACACAAGATCACCCCAAGAGCGCCCCAAGAGGGCCTCAAGAGACCAGTAATCGGGCTCCAAAGGGCGGGGGTATGAGGGATCCAGCCCTGCCTTGATCGACGTCCAGTGGGACCTTGTCTCAATAGGGACCCCAAGAACCCCAAAAGGGTCCCAAGAGGGAGCAAAGAGGACCCGAAAGCTCCCAAAATGGTCCCAAGAGGGTCCCAAGATGGCCCCATTCGGCTTACAAGAGGCTCCAAGAGCGAAAGATCCGAGAAGAACTTCATGGTTGACTGCTGCTGACGTCATCCTCTTCCTCGTCCTACTCATCGTCATCATCAATGTCGTCGTCATCGCCCCTTTCCTCAACTCGCCTGGCGATCGTTTCTGGATTACCTTGTGTGGGCACGCGCAGCAGCGAGAATTTTACGCACCACGGCGCGCAGCTCTCAGACACACGGAGTGGGCGTCACTCCCAACACTCTAGTGCTTCGCATTGCTGGGACAACCACGCAGCGTGAGCCTCAAGCACCTGGTGGCTGCTGATACTCTAGACACATCGTCATTGGTCACACTCTGCACAATCATGCAGCGCTTACACACGTGATAACCGCCGACAGTCCAAGCACGCCGCTAACGAAACACCACATTAGGCAATGCCACGCTATGCATCACGCAAAAGACGAATTCCATTCGCGGTGGCTGTTGACACGCCGAACGCATCGAAATGCGCCACATCATTCGTCACTGAGCGCAGCACTCACATACTTACTGGTGGCTACCAGTGCCAGAAGACGAGGTACACATTGTATTGGCATTCAGAGGCAGACTCTCCCGAGGTTTACCCGCCCAGAGAGCGAGCACAGGAGCAAGGTTCCTCCCAACGCGGAGCGACCTGCGCAGGAAGCACGGCAGGAGCTGCGAAATGGGGACACGGGAGACCACGATGGAGTCCTACGACAGGGACCCACAAAATAGGATCACACGAGCGAGCCCCAAGGCAAGATAAGGTCTTTTGAAAAAGGCTCCGCCAAGAGGTCCCCCTGGGCAATGTCGATAATCCAACAATCCCAGCAACGGCAAGAGCGAGCCCCTTGGTGAAAGAATCAAAGAATCGCTTGGGGGAAAAAAATGACACCGCGGACACTGCTTTCCGCGAGGAGCTGGATCTCTGGGAACCCCAGTCTGAACTCATTTGGCCACCAAGCGGGCAGCCGAAAGGACTCGATCCCGTCAGGCACTGCGGATCTGACCAGCTCGGCCGCAAACGAGCGAGCTGAATGCTGTGCCGGCACGGCGTGCGACATGGACCCGGACACCGACAAGGCAGGGAACCGACGACGCGGCCCCCCGAGCTTCGATCCCAGGCCAGCTCGGCGGCCGAAGTGGACTCAGACACCGAGGTGGGTTCGGAGGGCCCCAGACATTCGACGTCGTGACTCTTCCACAACGTGGAGACCACTTTCCCCGGGACCGGCTCCTCACCCCGAGCAGTTCTGTCGACAACCCACGGGGGGGGCCTGGCACGGGACACTGGAGGAAAGAGACAGGAAAGCATACCTCCGTCGTCACTCTCGCGGGACTCGAGGTCTGGCCCGGCCCAAGGGCAGGGAGCGGACGAGCCCCCGCGGACAAGGGCCGGCCTGGTGGGCCATCGCGCGGCGGCGCCCGCGGGGGGGCCGCGGGTCGAGGGCCGCGGCCCTGCCAGCGCAGCGGGACCGCGCGCTGACTGGCGGAGGCACTGTGCCGCTGGCTCGCTCTCGCTCGCCGCTTCCGGTCCGAGCTGCTGCCAGCCCGTGCCGCAGCCACGCAACGGCTACACGCAAGAGCGGCCCTGGGTTTAGTGCGCGGGGTGAGGGGTGCGCCAATATGGCGCGGGGCCGCCATGCGAACCCTGACACCGGGGCCTTTGGTGGAGGGCCGCCATGCGAACCCTGCCACCGGGGCCGTCGGTGGAGCTCCCTATGGGGCCACGAACCGTGTGAGGGGTGCGACAAAATGCGGGGCCGCCATGCGAACCCCGCCACTGGGGCCTTCGGTGGAGCTCCCTATGGGGCCACGAAACGCTGTACTGGGTGGGAGAAACGCAAGGAGGAATGGAGGAGGGGGAGGAGGGAGGAGGGGGAGGAGGAGGGAGGAAGGAGGGAGGAGGGACAAGGGGACCGCCTCTTCAAAACGAGGACCCACCACCGCAGGACGGCTGCGAATTAGAGGCGGACAAGTACAGGAAGACAATCAGAGGCAGACATTGAAATAGAGGTGAAAGGGAGACAGACATCAAACGCAACACTCACAGCGATGACCAGACAAAATCGACTCCTTGTAGAGATCAGTTGATCAGAACTGCTTCAATTAGAAAATGATAGGCTTTGAAAGTGAATAAAGGCGTGGAGGCCTCCACCCACGTAGAGTTCGCCAAACGCTGAATGAGAAGATGCGCCATCTGCTCGTTTTCATCCCCCAACTTATCCTGCTTCCAATCACTATCATCCCGAATCCGTCCTCTCCCCTGCTCCTTCCGCCTCCCGCCTCATCTTTGCCATCCGCCCTTCCTCCTCGACATGCTCAAGATGTTTCAAACTTTCGACGTGACCAGATGCCCTGGTTTTCTGTTGCACTGCAAGCCCCATAGAACGCGGATGGTCTGAAGGGGATACGCGACGCGCCAAGAATTAGAATCAATACCAAATCCAAAAGCCAAAATCATTGCACGACCTTTCGGCGTCCAAAAAGCATCATACGCACACACGCACACACGCACACACGCACACACGCACACACGCACACGCCCACACACGCACACGCACACACACACACACACACAAACACACACACACACACACACACACACGCACGCACGCACACACACACACACACATACACATACACACACACAGACGCACACACACACACACACACACACACACACACACACACACACACACACACGCACACACACACAACACACACACACACACGCAATGAATTGCGCCGTGCGGACATCACTAATCCGCCACCGTGCCCCTGGGCACGGAGTGGGTGTGTCCCCAAGTCCTTTGCCGAATCCCTGGAACCCGGGTCCGGCCCTGAAGAATCTTGAAGGAACCGGAGCCCAAATTCCAAAATCGCGCCCGCGCGTCAGACCCGCGGACCCCCGATCCCGAGACGGGGCGGGCGCAGAACTGCGCGCCGAGAGGGCCCGCCTCCCGGGGACCGATGGCTCCCGCGGCACTGGCACGGGCCTCTGGCGGCCGCGGCCCCGGGGAACGTTCGCTGAGGACGTCTCGGGCGACGAGTTCCACTCTGCGTAGGAATTCCTCCAGCTCAACGACGCCGAGGATCTCTACGAGGTATGCCGAAAAACTCTACGAGGCACTCATGACGCATGATATTTGAGCAGCTCAAAAGATTGTCCTCTTGAGGCCCAGATGACACATGCGAGTCGTTGAGTTTAGCGGATGCGGACGCAGCAATCATATCGCGCTCGCGTCGAGTGGGGTGTAGCAAACGTTGTGGGAGGCTGCGGGGGTTGGCCAGGCCCCCACGCGGTGTTCGAGCACCAGCCGGGGCAGCTGGGGCGCTCGAGCACCGGCATGTTATGGGAGGGATTCGGACGAGAATCCCATTTTCGGCCCGGGCATATATCTGCACCTCTGGACGCAGGCCTGAAATGACTGGCAGACCTTCCCTAAGATGTGCTAGAGGAATTCCGGCGCGGGGTGGGGCTAGTTGGCCGCTCGGGCGGACAATGTGGTGGCCTCGGGTCGGTTCTCGAAGATGGTGAGACGTTTCAGAATTCGTTGGGGAAAACAGTGACGTAGAGCTTCGCTAAGAGCGAAGCGGCGAATCCGGCGCGCTGGCGGGCTAGTTGGCCCGAAAAATCTCGACAGAAATGTTGCATAATTCTGGTCGCTTAAAAACAAGGATTCGTTAGAGCTCCAATATGTTCCCCCATGTTTGATTCATTCCCGCTCGCCACCTTGATCTCAGGTCGATCGGGTAGATACTACTGTCAAAAAACACTCAGACGGGATCGGCTGTGCAGTGTCATCTTGGCAGGCGCTGTCGGTTTTCATAACATAACTCAAGCTGTAGAACAGCTACAGCTACATGTAGAATAATGTGGCGCGCTAGTCTCTAGTATCTAGATGTCCAAGTTTGGTCCACCTCCAGAGCTGGAACCAAAATTATTTTTAAGAGATGACACTTACTTCCTCAATCCAACTCGAGCCACAGATCAGCTACAGAGAAGTTTAGTACAGCAATCGGAAGGCAATCGCCAAACGCGCTAGTTGCAAGTCTCAAGATGCCCGAACGCGGTGTGTTACCAGATCTGGAACCGACAAACTACTTGGACTCTGATATCTCATAAGAGTTAACAATGACTGGGAGCCGGCGGAAAACCGTCAACCCGGTTTTTGTTTGCGTCTTTGCTGGGACCGTCTTGGCCACTGAGGCCAGGTCCAACAAGTCCCAGGCGAATCAGAGCCTGTGGGAGCACAACACATAAACGCTCCGCCGCAGATAACTCAGTATCTGTCACAGACAACCCTACAACAGTGAGAACACTGAAGAGGCGAAACTAATACTACTGACTGAGGGGGTGCCAGGCGGACCTGGCAACGTCATGATCATGCAAACCAACAGCATGGATAGAATGGATAAAGGTGGAGAAGGGGCAGAAACAGCGGGGGAGAGGAAGGGACAAACAGAACAGAAGCATGTGCATTCAGTTCAAATAGTCCCATCAAGCTCCCCGCTGGTCATCAATTCAAATAATTCCATAAAGTTGCCATAAAGGTATTTCGCCTCTTACACAAGAGCAGACGGCCGGGTCGCACTGTCCATAACCTGCTGAATGTCCTGTAAGACGGCTCCGATTGAATCGTGATCCCTGAAGGTTTGGAACGCAACCCAAATCCAACAGTCCCGTTCGTCCTCATCGCAAGCTCGAAATTCAGAAAGGAAATCTGGCACATGCACCGTTGACACGACGTCGTCCGTACCAGTCGTCCGTACAAATCTGTATTTTCTGATACGAAGATTTAGCGCCTTCTCCAGGTACACGCGAGTGCTCTCGTTACTATCGTCAACCAGGTTACCGCCGGGAGCCTCGTAGAGCTCTCAACACGCGAATAAGCGCCTAGATTAGAAGAGAAAGCTTTCTCGAAACTGAGCTTCAAAACTTGCAAAATCTAGTTTAAAGATCTTACACGAAAAATGTTTCGATAGTTATACTGCAGCTGAGGACCTGAGAATTCCACAGGCAGACGCGAAATAACTTACTACAGGCGCGAAAAATACCAGTTCTCTGAGCAGATAGCTTCTGAGATTTTCTTCAAAACTTGAAAATCGCATTTTTTGTCGTTTTCACATGAGATAGTTGCCCCCAAATGTTTCGATCGTAAAACTACACCGAGAGAGCTCAACTGCTCTCAGAGTGAAGCTCATATACGGTTACAACGAATGAAAATCTGCTTTCTCAAAATAACCTGGGAGCCGGCGGTGAACCGTCAACCAGGTCACCGCCGGGACCCTCGTACAGCTCTCACAACACGCCGATAAGTGCCTAGACTGCGAGGAGAAAGCTTTCTCGAAACTCAGCTTCGAAACATGAAAAATGTATTTTTCGGGTTTTAGACGACGTCGGTTCCCCCAATTGTTTATGGTAATACTGCAGCTACGGACCTGGAAATTTGACTGGCAGACGCGGCACAGCCCACTACAGGTGCGGAAAGAACCAGTTCTCAAAACGACTTGTCAAATCTCTCACAATTTGCCCAACCGACGGGTATTTATGGCTTCCAGCAGGGCCGAAAGACGGTGGAGATCGTGGGGGCCCTCAAGGCTCTTGCGCAACATGGTGACACCTGGGGAAAAGACCAAACGGGCCATCTTGGAAATGCCGATACCAAACAAACGCTCGACCATTGCAGCCTGCAAAATGCTAAGAGAGCGATGTGCCATACCAACATTCCTGCTTATCTTCAATACGCGTTGCTTGCACCACTGGCTTGCACGACGGGGTCGTTGGTGGCAGAGGGAATGGCGACTCATGAAATTAACTGGGACGTCTGTATCAGGACGAGTGGCCCCGAGGGGCCTGTGCCATGTGGGGCCCATGTATTTCGTGACTGGGACAGTCGAGGAGTGGGGTATGTGCTGGGGGGTGTCCGTGGGGAGTACGAACGACGGCTTGTGGTCAACCACTTTATGTGGGCAGACAACTGCTATCTTGTCTCGTTCTCTTCATCCATGCTGGCTCAGATGATTCACGATCTAACCCTACCATTACACGACTGGGGGATGAGATGGAAGGACAGCAACTTGCTCTATATGATTTGTGGCGACATTGCGAAGATTGATTGCGCTGGAGTCATACCTACTCGTGAAGATTTGAATTCCTCTGCAAGTTCACAGTTTCAGAGATTCAGTATGCGACGTGTGTGTAGGATGAATGCACTGGGGCAGGGGATCTACTCTACCTACCTACTGCCTGCGCATCCTGATGACGAATAGCATATTAAGGTTGCACGAGTTTGCTTCATCGGGCACGTGGATTTCGTGCGAAACAGGGCCGCTGCTATCCGTGATAAGTTTTGTCGGTTTCAGGATAAGGTGCAGAGTGTTGCTCTATATGGTTTGGAGACGTGCACTGCTGATTCATCCTCTTTACACATGCTGAATGCGTTCGAGGGATGGTGCTTGTGTCGTTTGTTCCGACGACCACGGAGAGTGGATGAAACGATCGCAGAGTGGAACCGACGACGATAACATGAGTCGTGGGAACAGTTTCGGACGTACGAGTTCGCGACGTTGGTGCAGCGCTTCTTGCGCACAGTGCGGAACTCTGCATAAGGATGCTGTCGGATTCATCTCGCTCTTGCGGGCCGATGTTCATGATGATCTGGCTTCTACCCAGCGTGCGTGGAGACCGCCATATGATCACGGTTGTTTACGGTCCACTGTGGGATAGACTCAGGACGGATGCTTCTGAGCTCACGCGGGGGATATTTCGATTTCAAGAAGCATCGCAGCTCAAGCGCCGACTTACCAGTTGTGGAAAAAGCTGCGGGTCAAAGATACTGGGTATTTCCTTCCTGCGAATTCTACGGACTGAAGTGGTGGGGCCCTTTTGTGCCGACGGACTCTGGATATCAGCAGTTCTGCGAGCGCGCGTGTACACGGACTATGCCGAGTTATTGTCAGAAAAGGAAGGGGCAGGGTACACCATGTGGGGCCTTGCAGGATGTGCATACCATTACACGAAACGACCTTCTCATACATGGGGCTCTCGAGGGGTATCAGACCTTGAACGACAAACTGGCAAAACGTATTGCGCTGCAAAATAAGAAGGAGGCTGTGTACGACCTCGACTCGTTTGGGATCCATCCCTGTCTACAGCTCTGGGGACAGCCTGCTGGTGGTGTCTTGGCTTCAGGGTGTCTGGAGGGTGCTCAATCGTGCTTATCAGGATAGGATCAATAAGATGATTAACCCAGGTGATACCATGTGTTCTAGACTTGGGATCAGGCCTGCCGCCCACGGGAGGGAAAGTGTTGACCACACTTACAGGGAATGGAACATGCGCGCAGATGTACTCACTCACACGGCCCGCTGTGGGCCACCAGTGCATCGGGACAGGATAGGGCCGCACGCCCCACTGCTAATTCAGGTGTTTCGCGCGTGTGCCATCAGAGCTGGATTCGATGGTGGTGTATCTTGCGACGGCGCGGGAGTCGGGCGCTGGATAGATGTTGGCCGCGCACCGAGAGTCTCGAGGCAACCACCCAGCCACGATAATAGCACAGAGGTGTATAGTGCGGCGTTCTCGATCCACCCAACTTCGACGGTGACTGATGCCGAGATCTCGGCCGTAGGGCATACGATTATTGTCTTGCCGCGGGTTGTACAAGCGTATCTCGGATTTGAGATGATGCGAATAAGTGATTGTTGCTAACTCATACCATGCTTGTGTGAATGTGTGATCGTTTGGATCGGTGAGGTTCGCCTGCTCCCGATGCGCCCGCCCCCTTGCTACCGAATAGGCTGGATTGCCTGCGCAGTCGACCGCAAAGACCGCAAAAAAAAACCTAGTGGACGGTTTACCGCCGGCTCCCAGTTCGCTTTGGAAATCCAGATTTATTCGCTGCAGTCGATCATGGCGCGTTGAATGGTAATTCTCAGGGCTGTCGGCGCAGTAACTCGATCAAAACACTAGGAGGAACCGACATCGTATAAAACCAGAAAAATACATTTTGCCAGCTTTCATGCTGACATTCGAAACGCTCTCTCCTCGTTATCTGGGCTCTGATTCGCGTGTTTAGAGCTCTACGAGAGCCCCTGCGGTAACCTGGTCGACGGTTTACCACTCGCCACCAGTTTGGGCGGATGGTGGGGCTAGTTGGCCGACCCGACGAGAACGGACAATGTGACGACTTCGACTTGGTTTTCTTAAAATTAAAAGGTATTTGACCATACCTCGCATAGCTCTTCGGCATCGATGAGCCAGAGGAATTCCGGCGCGGGGTGCAGCTAGTTGGCCCATCCGGTCCGGGCGGACAATGTGGGAACTTCGGCTCTCATGAGCCCAGCCCGAGAGACGACTTGTTCGACCAAGATCACCAAACAAGCGGAATACCAGCCGCTCAGACTGCTTTGCCGCGCATCTGTCAGTGATGTTCAGCTCGGCAGTTTAGGCATGAAGGCAATGAAAATCTGCCCCCAGTCCTGCGGAAACTGCCGTGTCAAACGAAACACATCAAACATTCTGGCTACACTGCGCAGGGTCGCCCACCGCAGTGCCTCGAGTAATTCGCAGGGCAGCCGATCGGAACCTGCGGCGCGCATGGACTCGAGTCGAGGACTGCCCCTGGCATATTTTCTACCGAACTGCACCCGCGACAACGGCGACATTTTTCTTCGCCCGGGGAGGAAATTCCAGTATTGATCACATCCAGTCCTACTCATAGGCTGTTGCTTGTGATTGCCTCGTGTGCAGTTTTACCCCTTGGCTTTTGTTTGTGATTGCCTCCTGTGGTCATTCAATTGTCCTAGACTGGGAGCCCGCGGTAAAACGTCAACCAGGTTACCGCCGGAAGTCGTAGAGCTCTACGACTTCCGGCGGTAACCTGGTGTTCAGATGACAAGCGAACAGCGGTCTCGATTTGTACCTTGAAAACTCGCTAAATGTATTTTTGATGTTTTAGACGACGTCGGTTTCTCTTAGCGTTTTGAAATACTGCGCCTACAGCCCTGAGAATTGCACCATTCAACGCGTCATGATCGACTGCAGAGAACCAAAAAAATGATTCCGACAACGAACTTTGAAATTTCTCACAATCTTGGAAAAAACAAAAGCCAGCTTGTCAATTTGCCCGTCCGGGCCGGATCGGTCAACTAGCTGCACCCCACGCCGGAATTCCTCTAGCTTAGCGATGCTAAAGAGCTCCACGAGATATTTGTACCATAGTGCATGTCAGAAGCTTTCCAGCTCAGATCGTTCGCCCCGCTCGGACAGTACAAGAAAATCGCCCCTCCAACGAGATGTGCCATCTCACTGAGCGAGAATGCTGGGGAATTTGCTTATTATTGTGTCGCTTCCAATGATGTGCGATCTGCGTCACCCTGCAGAGGGAGGGGGGTGCGCAGCCAGGCTACATTTTAGTGGGTTTCTCCACATGTGTAGCACAGTCGCGGGGTGCTTCAGCAGCCTTGCGTGGTCCTCAGAATTCAACAGGCAGACGCGGCATAACCCACTACAGGTCCGACAAATGCCGCTTCTCGGAAAAAATGGTCGAATATATCACGACCTTGAAAAAAACCGACGCCAGGTTGTCACATGTCTTTCTTTTTACCGAAGTCGGTTTCCCCGTGGTGTTTTGATAGTAATACTGCAGCCCTGGTCCCGAGAATTACTCACAGACGCGGAATAACCCACTATAGGTGCGAAGATACCAGTTCTCCAAACTCTTGTCAAATCTCCGAGAATCTTCGAGACACCGCCCCCAGGTTGTCACATTGCCCGCCCGGGCCGGGTGGGCCAACGAGAGCCGGCGGTAAACCGTCAACCAGGTTACCGCCGGAGCCTCGTAGAGCTCTTTTCTCGCGCGGCGCCGCTCGGAACACATGGAGGAAGCTTTCTCAAGCGCGAGCTGAAAAACTCGGAAGGAAAAAAAATGTTTCGATTTTCATTCAAAGTCGGTTCCCCCAGATTTCACAATAATACTGCAGCTACGGACCTGAGAATTTCACTGGCAGACGCGGCGTAACCCAGTCCAGGTGGGGAAAATACCACTTCTCAAAACGAATGTTGGAATCCCTTACAATCCCCCGAAAACCGACCCCAGGTCGTCACATTGTCCGTCCGGGCCGGCTAGGTCAACTAGCTCGCGCCCTTGCAGGAATTCCTCTAGCTTGTCGATGCCAATGAGCTCTACGAGCTACTTTGACGTTCGGCAAAGCCTTGAAGTCAGGCGCAGCCGCAGCTCCGACTGCAGCCGCGGCCGCGGCCGGAGGGCCATCGCGATTTTGTCGCGGTGGTTTTTCTTTTCCAGCCGCGGCCGCGGTCGCAGCCGAGGCCGCGGCTGATAGAAGAAAAGCCACCGCGAGATATTCGCGATAGATTCCCCCTCCCAGCCGCGGCCGCAGCCGCAGCCGAGAAGAGGAAAACGCGAGATATTCGCAATCGGTTCCTCCTCCCAGCCGCAACAGCAGCCGCGGCCGCAGCCGCGGCCGCGCCTGGGAGGGGAAAACTACCGCAAACCAATCGCGGCAAATTTCCCCTCCAAGCTGGCACAGACTTGGCCGCAGCCGCGGCTGGGAATAGAGAACCATCGCGAAAAAATTGAAATAGCTTCATCCTCTCAAGCGCGTCCGCGGCCGCAGCCCCGACCGCGGCCGCGGCCCGGCAAGGGGGGGAATATCACCGCGAAGAAGTCGGGATAGTTTCCCCGCCCCAGCCGCCCCAGCCGCGGCCCCGACCGCAACCGCGGCGGCTGGGAAAGAAAAGCCAGCAAGAAAAGATCGCGAAAGTTCACCCTTCCCAGCCGCAACCGCGGCTGGGAGGCGAAAAACCACCACGAAAGAATCGCACTCGTTCCTCCCTTTCAAACGCGCAGCCACGGCCGCAGCCGCGGCAAGGAGAAAACTACCGCAAAAAATCGAAATAGTTTCCCCTCCCACCCCCGCTCCGGCTCCGGTCAGGCTTCGGCCAGGTCACCTTTCACATTGACGTTGCAACGAAAAGTCAAGGTCCGATATCGACTTGGATTTACACTTTAAAACCTTTCGAAAGTCAGAGTGAAAGTCGACCTCGACTTCACTTTGACTTCCAAGGAAACTTTAAACTGGCGCCGGCGATGAACCGTCAACCTGATCACCGCTGGAAACGTATGCGTGAGTGAGAGTGCTCAGAATCGGAGCAGAGAACTTAGCAGAAGATGTTCGTGAAATCTTGCATTCTGTATTTTTCATGTCGACGTAGAATTGGTTCCTCCAAATGTTTTCATAGTAAAAGTGCGCCTACGAAGCATACTGGGGGCCGGCGGTGAACCGTCAACCTGGGTTATCGCCGGGAACTCGTCGAGCTTCCTCGCGCAATGCGGGTGTGGCAATCCCGAATTGCGCGCGCCAGGGCGCGGTCTCGTGAAGGTGGACTTGGAACCGGCGGTAAACCGTCAACCAGGTTGCTGCCAGGAACCTCGTAGAGCTCTTTCCTTGCACGGCGATCGTCGGAACACATGCAGAAAGCTTCTGGAGCAGAAAACAAAAAACTGGCGCCGGCGGTGAACCGTCAACCTGGTCACCGCCGAGAACCTCGTAGAGCTCCGTTCACGCGTGAGAGAGCTCAGAGTCGAAAGAGAGAGCTTCTGGAGGTATTTCTTCAACAATTGAACATTGTTTTTTTTTCATG
Source organism: Prorocentrum cordatum (assembly GCA_963575745.1). NCBI lineage: Eukaryota > Dinophyceae > Prorocentrales > Prorocentraceae > Prorocentrum > Prorocentrum cordatum. The sequence goes on from CAUYUJ010020035.1 coordinate 54,229, forward strand.
TCGAGATCAAGTTGGTTGCTCCAAGTGTTTTAATAGTAAATGTGCGCCTACAGAGCTCATATTAAGACGGAGAGGCCCTCATATTCGTTTACAGGTGCAAAAAATCTGCTTTCTCAAAATAAATAGTCAAATATATTTCAAATATTTGCAAAAACACCCAAAAGTGACCACTTTGTCCTTTCTGGCCGGGTCGACCAACAAGCTCCACCCCGCGTCGGAATTCCTCTGCCTCATCGATGCCGAAGAGCTCTACGAGGTAATTAAAAAAAACAGGTTTTTCTGTTTTCATCCAACGTCGGTTCCTTCAAGTTTTTCGATTGTAATACTGCACCTACGGACCTGGAAATTTTACTGGCAAACGCGGAATAACCACCAGAGGTGCGAAATCTCTGATTTCTCGAAATAAATAGTCAACAAATATCTTTCACTGAGAGCCGGCGGTAAACCGTCAACCATGTTACCGCCGCGGCCCTCGTAGAGCTCTTCCCTCACACGGCCCTCCTCGGTAAGCATGAGAAAGCGTCTAGAGCAAGACCTCAGAAACTCGAAAATCACGTGTTTCTGTTTTTATCAAACTTCGACTCCCCCAAGTGTTTTGATAGCAATACTGCACAGACCTGAAAATTTTACTGGCAGACGCGGCTTAACCCACTACAGGAGCGAAAAATATGGTTCCTCAAAATAAATAGTCAAATATCTTTCAAACTTGGTAGCGTCCAAAACCCGGAGAGCAAAGAGAACACACACCGGAATAGGAACCGGCGGTAAACCGTCGACCTGGTCACCGCCGGGACCCTCGTCGGGCTCTTTGTTTGCACAACAATCGTCGGAACATATAGAGAAAGCTTCTGGAGCGAGAAATAAAAAAATCGAAAAATCACGTTCTTCTGTTTTTATCCAATGTCGGTTCCTCCAAGTGTTTTGATAGTAATACTGCACCCATGGGCCTAGAAGTTTCACTGGCGGACGCGCCAGAACCCACAACAGGTGCGAAAAATCTGCTTTCTCAAAATGAATGGTCGAATATCTTTCAAATATTCGCAAAACCACCCACTGGGCGCCGGCGGGCCGGCGGTAAACCGTCAACCTTGGTTACCGCCAGGGGACTCGTAGAGCTTCCTGACAATATATAATGTGAAGAAAAAATTGCAGAGAACAAATAGATTTTCTGCCTAGAGCCCGAGTTACGACAGCACCTCTCAAGATGACTCTAACAAAAGAAATAGTTTGGCAACCCAGCTCGAGTAGCAAACTAGCTCAATGCGACAGGCGGACGCGTCTGATGTCTGTCGACTCATGCGATTATCAGCCCTGCAGCCTCCCTGCAGCCCGAGGAAAGTGCAGAAAACCGACAGCGCCTCTCAGGATGGCTTGAACAATAGAATAGTTTCGCAGACATAGTTTGAGCAGCGTTCCGAGCTATGGATTCGACAGGCAGACACGCCTGATGTCTTCAAATCGATTTATGTGACCACCAGCACTGTAGCCCCTCGGCCTGAGTTGCGTGCAGAAAACCGAGAGCACTTCGCAAGATGACTCGAACAATACAAATAGTGCCGTGATTCTGGATCGGGCAGCAGCCCGAGGTCAGAGCTCTGGGTCCAACTGGCAAATTCGACTGATGATTCTGATTCGGTTTCTGTAAGTATCAGCTCTGTGGCTGTCCTATAGCTCGAGTTAAGTACAGAAAACCCAGGGCGTCTGTTAAGATGACTCGAATAATACGAAGAAGTTTGCGGAGCTAGCTCAGCTAGCAGACCGAGCTCAGACCAATTGTCAACAGATAAACGCGCCTGATCATTCTAAGTCGATTAGCTCTGCTTACCAGGTCTGTAGCTGCCTAAAGCTCGAACTATGTTCAGAAAACCGTCATCGCGTATCAAGATGACTCGAAACGCCCGCTTCCGCCACAGTGCTTTTCGATAGTAATATTCACCCGATCGAGCTGACATCAAGATGTCGAGTCGCACTGAGATCGTAGATCACGGGAAAAATACTAGAGCTCTAACGAATGTTCAAATTTCGAGAACAGAATTTTCAATTGAGCAAAAGTCACCAAAACTTCCGCCGAGAGTTGTCGAGCCAACTAGCCCGCCAGCGCGTCCGAATTACTCTTAAGCTTCCAGCTGCTAGCTTAGGGAAGCTCTACGAGTCACTTGGCAGTGTCTAAAACCCGAAGAGAATCTCGGGGACAAAAAACTGGCGCCGGCGGTGAACCGTCAACCTGGTCACCGCCGGGAACCTCGTAGAGCTCATTTCACGCGTAAGAGTGCTCGGAGTCGAAAGAGAGAGCTTCTGAAAGCATTTCTCGAAAAAAAGAAAATTGATTTTGTCGTGTCGACATGATGATGGTTCCGCCAAGTGTTTCGATAGTAAATGTGCGCCTACAGAGCTCCTACTAAGACAGAGAGGCCCTCATAGTCGTTTACAGGTGCGAAAAATCTGCTTTATGAAAATGAATTGTCAAACATCTTTCAAAAAATTGCAAAACCACCCAAAAGTTACCACTTTGTCCTTTCTGGCCGGGTCGACCAACTGGGCGCCGGCGGTAAACCGTCAACCTTTGTTACCGCCGGGGGACTCGTAGAGCTTCCTGACAACATATAATGTCGAAAAAAAATACAGAGAAAAATACTTTTTCAGCCCAAGCAATTTCAAACCTCTCAGATGCAACAGCCGAACGCCCCCGATGTTTCTGGATTGTCTTATGTACGAGCTCTGTAGCTCTTCTACAGCCCGAGTTACGTGCGTAAATCGACAGCACCTCTCAAGATGACTCGAACAATACGAATAGTTTGGCAAACCTAGCTCGAGTATCAGACCGAGTTCAGAACTCTGCATGCGACAGACGGAGCGTCTGATGTCTGCGAATCGACTTCTGTGATTACCAGCCCAACAGCCCCCCCAACAGCCCGAGTTAAGTGCAGGAAACCGACAGCACCTGTCAGCATGACTCGAACAATACGAATAGTTTCGCAGACCTAGTTTGGGCCGCAGACAGAGTTCGAAGCTCTGGATTCAACAGGCGGACGCGCCTGATGTCTCCGAATCGATTCCAGTGATTACCAGCCATGCAGCCCCCAGCCCGAGTTAAGTGCAGAGAACCGACAGCATATCTCAAGATGACTCGAACAATACGAATAGTGTCTCATTCTAGATCGGGCAGCAGACCGAGTTCAGAGCTCTGGATTCAACCGAGAAACGCGACTGATGATTCTGAATCAGATTCTGTACGCATCAGCTCTGTAGCTGTCCTGTAGCTCGAGTTTGGTGTTCGGTCAGGCTACACAGGGCGCGTGCGCCCAAGCCTAAGGGCTAGAGCCAGTTAAATCCGCCTCCTCCGCTTTGCAGAGGAAATTTCTTTAACAATGTGCTCCACACCTGTGCACAGGCGCTCGGCAGCAGATAATTCTGCCTCCGTCACGGTGGCACCTACATCAAACATGTAGGCTTCTGAGCTCACGAGTGTCCACGGGCCATTCTCTGGAGCAACTTCGATCCAGTGACCTCCTGCAGCACCCTCACTGCTCACTCCACCATCCCAACATCCTCTGATGTATTTGATGTTTGTCCTGTTCTGTCTGATATAGTCATGCTTGTAAATTCTGTAACAGTTTCCTTCTCTCGCATGGTGTGTCAGCTCATCAGCATAGGCATTGGCTTCCCTATAGATATGTTTCCAGAAATCCCTACCGTACGTCGGGCATCGTATGTTGTGTTGTTCACTCACGTCATACATGATATTTTGTATTCTGGCGATCCGTTTGGCATACCCACTGTTGTCACAGGCCCAGACTCCCCTCAACCATTGTACAACCGTTTTACTGTCTCCGCACATTTCAACAGCGATACCTTCCATCCCAGGGTCCCATATCGTAGTCTGTTCATTAATAACTGCAAGACGTCGGGCCAACTCGTCATCTGTCGGTGTCTTCGCAAACCCTCCCATCCTCCTCTCCTTACTCCTCCTCACAAACATATCCTCCACTTTGGGTATCTGTGATATGTGTTCCACAAACTCCTCCCAATCCGTCAGTACAACGAACGTGTCGTGCCACAGAAGCGACCTCCACTTTTCAAAGGGTGCATGCCAGCTGCTCGCCACGATTCGTGGTCTGCCTCTGAGCCGTCTCGTTCCCTCTCTCGACATCGTCTGACTTACTGCCGCCAGCATTTCATCCCTCTGCACCGTCCACTCCCCCGATACGTGCAACATGGAGCGCAGCGTCTGCTGCCACGACTTGCTATACACAGTGGACGGCATGTGGCACTTATATTGGGATACCTCCACGGCGAATTCAAAATTGTACCTCACAACTTTCTCCACCAACGTTTTGAACCCCCCCTCCTTGAACATCTCCCTGGATCTGTTGGTACTGCGATCCCTGAACTCCTCCCACGTTTCCGTCTCTTTTCTATGTAATCCCCGCATTGTGTTCAAACATCTTCCTTCAAAGCTCCTCAATATGTTCAGCACATGTTCATTGCACAGCTCCACCCCACACATCCATGGCATATGATCTGTTGAACTCTGCTCTGATACCGTCTGAATTTTTCCCTCATGCTCACCGCGCGTGATCGATAGAATTTAATATCAGCATAGAAACACCGCCTGCCAGCATCAATACGGTGCCGCACTGCATGGAAATCCTTCGGGTTCGTCACAAATTTAACTCCCAGTATTTCGCACTCGCTTTTCCTCGGCAAAACCACTGCCTCACGTAATTGATAGGGTAGGCTGGGGTCTCCAGCCCGTGCACAAATATCATCTCCCAGTTCGCAAACTAATGATTGTGGTCCCTGGTTTTGTCTCAGCCCAAAAACAAGGTACTCCAGGCTCTCAATCTTCCAGTCCATACCAGCCCGTCTGAGGGCCACGGTCAACATACTCACCATATTCCTCAGCTGATTCGCCGAAGATGCCAGCAGCACCACATTGTCAGCCCATATGTAATGGTTGACCAGCGCCTGTTGTGTCCCCTCGCCTTCCAATCGTACTCCATACTGACATGCTTCCCATGATTCAGCAATAGAGGCCCAAATTGCCTCCAACACAATATTGAAGAGTACTGGGCCTTCTTTCCCTCCAGTTCGCACCGACTTGTTATACAGGATCTCTTCGCTGCACACATCCTGGAAATCAAAAACTGCTGTGTTTCCAATCATAGGCTCCACAATTGCAATAATCAGATCTGTTGGGTATCTCAGATGTTCCATCGCGCGGATCACCATCGAGACAGTGACATGATCAAACGCTTTCTTTATATCCATTATTCCCATATGTACCGACTCGCCTTTTCCCCAGAGAGTGGCATGACGTGTCATGTGCAGCAAAGGGGCCGTCATGTGATGAACTTTGTGACTCTTCTGGAATCCATATGTCGCCAATTTTTTGATATGTCCATGTTCCTCCACAAGAATAAGAAGGCACGCCATGTACCACTTGCTCATAACACTTAACAGCGATATTGCACGAGTCTCCCCAAATGTTTGGATCATGCTCATTTTTGGAATCAACTGCACACACAACTTTCTCCACGAATCAGGTGACGACTTTTTCTGATCATGTATTTCTTGAAATGAGTGTCGTATCAATCTCAATGCATTCCAAGGTATTGCTTTGAGAATCTCCGCCACCAGGCCATCAGAGCCCGCTGCGGTGCCGCCCTTCAATCGGGCTCGAGCCCCCAGCAACACACCCATAGATATGACCCTGTTCGTAGTTCTGCCCTCTGCCTCCCACTGTGTCCGTAGTCGATGCAACTCTCTCTTTGCAGCTCCTCCCTCCCCATCACATGTATATGACCGTTGTACGTGTTTGTTGAGCTCCTCCACCCATCTTTGTTTATTTTCTGTCAGTATCCCGTCACACAGCATTTCCTTGATGCACCTACGGGGTCCATGTTTGAGGCCAGTGGAGTCCTTGAGGAGCTGTTCCCGCCTGAACTTTCTTCGGAGTGTTTTTTGACGTCTCAGTAATTGTTTCCTACGCTCACCGAAGACACCCCTCCTTAACTCCGCTTCAACGTCCACGAGTTGGTCAGGTTTTTTGATTGGTTTAGTATCCGCCCTGCCCTTTGTATGCCTACACATCGTCGCAGCACTCACAAGTATCTGTCCAACTGTTTGTATATTTATGTCACCCTGTTGGTTCATATGTTGTTGTACCTGCACATCGGCCAGTGTACTGAACACATTCGCTGACTCATAATCCTCCGGGGCCCAATTGATGAGGCTCGGGGGCCTGGGTCGCACGAAAGGCTTGCGCACCGACACATGTTTTATCCTCACACCTACCTTCGCATGGTCACTGTAGCGTGACGCTCGATCCTGTGTAGGATCCACAAATTCCACCGTGCATTCAAATGAGCAGTTGGTCCGAGCCGCCTCGGTACCTGCAAATTGTGTCGGCACAAATACGTAGTCCAACACCCTGGAGTAGCTGCTGGTACTCCACGGCCTGTGCGTCACTTGTCGCACGCCGTAGGTGTTGGCTGCACAAAGACCCCAGTGATTCAGAAAGCGCACGAGCATGTCCCTCCTCTCCTCATGATGTTTCGCCTCCGACCTCATCCACACCTCCTCCAATCCTTCTCCCGTGAACCCCAAGAGATTTGGTTCCAGCTCCGTCTGCGCATCTGTCCCCACAAACTGCAATACTTTGGACCCCTGGTATTGCTCGCTACATAGTTGCATGCATGCACACAGCTTAGCTAGAACGTCACAATATTCATCGAGCCTATCATCTCCCCGCTGCACTGTGGGTAGGTACACTGAGGACACAACCACAGATGCAAATTGTACAACAGCAAACCTCTCACCGCATTTACTGTCCGAAATAGTCGCCGCCCATGGGCCCCTGAAGGCCACAGCAGCTCGTCGGCACACACTAAAACGCACCTGCCACCCACATGCTTCAAATGCTGCAGATGACATGTACTGACACTCCTGCAAGCACAACACATCATAATGACAAAACTCCAGCATTGCTGGCAAAAGCTCGCTATTCCTCATGTTGACATTCCAAGTTGCCACCGCGAGCTGAGTGGCAGACTGGCACCGTCAATTGTTCATCTGTCTGAGCTTCGTGAGTAACCCCTCTTGATCCACCTCAGGCTCCACCCTCCTCAGATTATTAGTGTGTAGCGCCCACCCGCTGTGCACACCCCACTCAGCAATCAGTACTCTTGTGTCTGGATCTGCCTGTGGGTTTTGTGTAAACCATATGTATGATTTTGGCGGCCCTGGCTCCCCCTTGCACATTGTCCCCGTCGTCTTCTTCACTTCCGCAAAGCAACTCTGGAACTTACCAACCTGTTGGACATGGGGTGTTCTCCATGGCGCGCATTCTACATGAAACTTTACATTCGGTGGGAGGTCAGTGTTTCCCTTCTTGTATTCGCTGTCGAAACAATTCCGAACCTGCCATATGATATCCACTGCCGTCCCCTTTTTGAAATAGATCCGCCCTCGTGTGTATGGCCAGTACCTGCCAGTATTCTCCCCCGCAGTTCTCGCATGATCAAAAGCAGCATTATGTGTTGCGTCCAGCGATGCCAATCCCAATAATTTCGTTATGTTGTCGGTCAGCACCTGTTGTTTCATGGCCTCCCTTTGTTTTATCTCTCTATTCTTCCAACCCTCACGTGATATCCATCCTTTGAACTCAATATATGATGGTACCCAGTTCGAATTATGCCCTGCACCACTGCCCGCGTCACCTGATCCGTATCTAGTCGACCCGCTTGCGCAAGATTGAGCGTCTCCATTTTTCAGATTCTGAATGTCAGCTTGGGCCTGTTTCATTTGCTCCGATAACGTTTTGACATCTGACGTTGTTCTGTCAATCTTCTCCTCCATGACATGTAAATCAGCTGCAACCGATGTTTTGAACTCACTAACCGTCGCAGTTACTTCACTCTGGCCTTTCAAAATCTGTCTGAACATTTCCTCGGGCGTCATTGTAGCTGGTTGAGGCGCCTGGACAGCAGCACTTTGGGCCACGGCCAGACCACTCGTAGCATTGGGGACTCGGGCTGTAGCTAAATGAGGCGCCTGGACAGCAGCACTGGAAGCCGCGGCCAGACCACTCGAAGCACTGGAACCTTTGCCCTCCCCTTTCGCCCTCACCTCTCTCAACCATTCACTACTCGCATTCCCTCCCATTTTGCTATCTTCTGCTTTGTCATCCGCCATGATTGCTGGCGAACGTCGTTTATTCCTCTCTTTGACTGTACGCAATGTGTGGAGTGCAGCCTGATATCTATCTGATTGCCCAATCTTCTTGAAATCGTACGCTTCCTGCTGAACAAATCCCTCTGGTGGAGAAATTTCCAACTCAAGTGCTATCTGATCTTCCCTCTTCTCCTGCGTCGTTAATCGCGGCACAGTAGCTGATGTGTCTTTCAACCAGTCACACGGATGTGGGTCACTATCCACACCAAAGTCAGCTGACGTGACATATTCACTCTGATCTTCTTCTGACGGTATAATATATGCTCCCTGCGAGTCCGTTTTCAATCCAACCGCCCACAGTGGTCTTTTGTAAAATCCAGACAAATCCTGATCTTCCTGCGATCCCCACGATATCTTGATATCAAGGACGAGAGCGAGGAATCAATGTGAACACAGCCCCCGCGATACGTCAAACACGCACCGCACGAGAGGGGGGGCTTGAGGCAAGCCTGTGTGTGCGCCCTGACGTGGGCCCTGTTCGACGTCGAACCCTCGACGTCTCGAACCCTACGTCTCGAACCCTTGAGCCACACACTTGAGCCAAAATGGCTTGTACAAAAAACCGAGAGCGTCTCTCAAGATAACTCCAATAATACGAATAGGTTTGCAGACGTAGCTCGGCTAGCAGACCGAGTTCAGACCTCTCGGTCCAACAGGCGAACGCGCCTGATTATTCTGAATCGATTAGCTGTGCTTACGAGCTCTGTGGCTGTCCTGAAGCTCGAGTTATCTCGAGAAAACCGTGACCGCGTGATAAGATGGCCCGAAACGGGCGATCCCGCCTGGACGCTTTTTGGCAGTAAAAGGTACCCGATCGAGCTAAGATCAAGACGGCGAGCGGGAATAAGATCGAATATCACGGGAAAAAATACTAGAGCTCTAACGAATAGTTGAATTTCGAGAACAAAATTTTCAACCGACTAAAAGTCAGCAAAAGGTCCGTCGAGCTTTTCCTTGCCAAGTAGCTCTCCAGCGCACCGGAATTACTCTCTTAGGCTTCCAGCAATAACTTGCTAAAGGGAAGCTCTACGAGTTACTAGCTTACTAGCTCCACCCCGCGCCGGAATTCCTCTAGCTCATCGAGCTCTACGAGGCACTGGGTACCGGCGGTAGACCGTCAACCTGGTTACCGCCGGGAACCTCGTAGAGCTCTTTTCTTGCACGGCAATCGTCGAAGCACACCAAGAAAGCTTGTGGAACACGAAAAAAAACTCGAAAAAACACGTTTTTCTGTTTTTATACAACGTCGGTTCCTCCAAGTGTTTTGATAGTAATACTGCACCTATGGACCTGAAAATTTTACTGGCGAACGCGGCATAACCCACTACATGGCGAAAAATCTGCTTTCTGAAAATGAATTGTCAAATATCCTTCAAATATTCGCGAACCATCCAAAAGATGTCACTTTGTCCTTTCTGGCCGGGTCGACCAACTGGGCGCCGGCGGTGAACCGTCAACCTTTGTAACCGCCGGGGGACTCGTCGTCGAGCTTCCTGACAGTATATAATGTGGAAAAAATTCCAGTCGTAGAGCTTTCTGATAGTATGTAATGTGGAAAAAATCCAGAGAACGACGAGTTTTTCAGCCCAAGCGATTTCACACCTCTCAAGATGATGACAAAAAAAAACAAGCAGTTTGGCAACCCAGCTGGAGTATCAAACCGAGTTCAGACTCTGAATGCGACAGACGGACGCGTCTGATGTCTGAATCGACTCCTGTCATTACCAGCCCTGCAGCCCCCCTACAGCCCGGGTTGAGCAGAAAACCAGCAGGTCTCAGGGTACTCGAATAATACAATAGAGTTGCAGACCTAGTTCGAGCAGCAGACCGAGTTCCGAGCTCTGGGTTCGACAGACGGACGCGCCTGATGTCTCCAAATCGATTTCTGTGACCAGCAAGTAGCCCCCCCCAGCACGAGTTAGGTGCAGAAAATCGAGAGCACTTCAAGATGACCGAACAATACGAAGAGTTTCGCGAACCTTAGTCGGGCAGCAGGGCGAGTCCAGAGACCAGAAACTCGAGAGCGTCTGCTACGATGACTCGAATAATACGAATAGGGCCGACGACCTAGCTCGGCCAGCAGACCGAGTTCAGACCTCTCGATTCAACATGCGAACGCGCCTTTTCTTTCTGAATCGATTAGCTGTGTTTACCAGCTCTGTAGCTGTCCTCAAGCTCGCATTATCTTGAGAGAATCGACAACGCGTATCAAGATGACTCGAAACGGCCGATCCCGTCGGAGTGCTTTCAGGCAGTAAAAGTGCCCGATCGAGCTGAGATCAAGATTGCGAGCGGAAATAAAATCGAATATCATGGGTAAAAAAATCTAGATCTCACACGAATTATTGAATTTCGAGAACAAAACTAGGAGCCGGCGGTAAACCGTCAACCTAAGCGAAGCGCGGAACGCCGCATGGGGACCTCTGCCAGGTCGCCTGAAACGATGCGCGGGACGCTGGAAACCTTGCAGGAGACGCTTGCAGGGGCGTCGTTTGCGATGCGTGGGACCCGGCAAGATGCGCAAGGAAGATCCGCCTAGGAGCCTGGAAGAACTACCGAAGCTCTTCCGAAGCTCTAAGCGCTTCGCGCACCCGGGAGGCACGCGTATTGGGAAACGCTACGAAGCCACGCTCCTGGAACCGCTGCCCGTTCCGGCGCGTTTCTGCGCGGATTGTGCACCAGCGGAGGTGGGCGTGTCCCCCTCACCACTCACCTCCGGCTTCTTATCTGAAACCGTCAGCACTCCAAGGAGCCATCCGGAAAAACCCGGACTGGGAACCGGCGGTAAACCGTCAACCAGGTTACCGCCGGGACCCTCGTCGAGCTTTCCGTGTTTATCCGAAATCGGTTCCTCCAAGTCTTTCGATAGTAATATTGCAGCTAGAGATCTGAAAATTTTACTGGCAGACGCGTCATAACCCACTACACGTGAGAAAAATCTGGTTTCTCAAAATAAATTGTCAAATATCTTTCAAATCTTAGCAAAACCGACCCAAAGTCATCCTCCAAGAAGCTATCCGGAAACTGGGCGCCGGCGGTAAACCGTCAACCTTGGTTACCGCCGGGGGACTCGTAGAGCTTCCTGACAACATATACTGTCGGAAAAAATTGCAGAGAACGAATAGTTTTTGAGCCGATTTCGAGTATCAGACCGAGTTCAGACATCGTCTGATCTCGCCGAATCGATTCCTGTGATTACCCGCCCTCCAGCCTCCCTACAGCCCGAATTAAGTGCACACGCCGACAGTAGCTCTCGAGATGACTGAAGAATACGAACAGTTTCGTGATTCTGGATCGCGCAACAGACCGACTAGATTCAATAGGCGAACGCGCCTGATGATTCTGAGTGCGATAGGTGTGCTTACCAGCACTGTAGCTGCCCTACAGCTCGAGTTAAGTAGAAGATACCGACAACGCGTATCAAGTTGACTCGAATAATACGGATAGGTTTGCGGACCTAGCTCGACTAGCAGACCGAGTTTCGACCTGTGGATTTCAACAGGCGAACGCGTCTGATCATTCTGAGTGCGATAAGAGTGCTCACCAGCACTGTAGCTGCCCTACAGCTTGAGTTAAGTGAAAATACCGAGAACGCGTATCAAGTTGACTCGAATAATACGAACAGGTTTGCAGACCTAGCTCGGCTGACAGACCGAGTTCAGACCTCTGGATTCAACAGGCGAACGCGCCTGATCATTCTGCATGCGTTAGCTGTGCTTACCAGCTCTGTAGCTGCCCTAGAGTTCGAGTTATGGCCATAAAACCGTCAGCGCATATCAAGATAACTCGAAACAACCGATCCCGCCACAGTGCTTTTTGGCCTTTAAAGTTACCCGATCGAGCTGAGATGAAGATGGCGAGCGGGAATAAGATCGAATATCACGGGAAAAAATACTAGAGCTCAAACGAATTGTCAAATTTCGAGAACGAAATTTTCAACCGAGCAAAAGTCAGCAAAAGTTCCGTCGAGATTTTTCTTGCCAACTAGCTCTGGGGCGCGCCGGAATTACTCTTAGCTTCCAGCTATAACTAGCTAAGGGAAGCTCTACGAGTTAAACCCGGATAGCGAGGCAAGGCGCGGAGCGCAGAGCGCACGGCCACCTCTGCCTGGCCGCTTGGAACGATGCGTGGAGCGCTGGAAACTTCGCAGGAGAAGCCTGCGACGGTGTCTTCTACGACGAGCGGGGCTCTGTGAAACCTACCACGACACCTCTGCGAGAACGGGCGAAGCTCTGCCGAAGCTCTGCCGAAGCGCTTCGCGCACCCTTGAGCCGCGCGTATTGGGAAACGCTAGGAAGCCACGCTCCTGGACCCGCTGCAACCTCCGGCAACTCGCTGCCTGGATCGTGGATCGGCAGAAGTGGGCGTGTCCCCCTCACCACCCACCTCCGGCTTCTTCTCTGAAACCCTTAGCTCTCCAAGGAGGTACCCGGGAACTTTCTCCTTTCTGGCCGAGTCGGCCAACTAGCCGCGCCGGAACTTGGTAGCCTTCAAAACCCGAAGAGCGAAGACACCCTCGGGGATGGGAAATCTTTGCTGGAGAGCCCTGGAGCGTTCCCCTGCAGCGCTGCTAAAGCGCTGCCAGGAACGCGTCCATGCGTGCCTGCACGCTGGAAGGCACGCTTGGAAGCTTGCCGGAAGCTCCCCCGGACCAATTTCCGGGTCGCCGGAAGCGCTGCGAGGCCTGTGGGCCGCCGTGGAGGAGCTCCTGGCGGACATCACCACCGTTCGGCTTCTAATCTTAAATCCTTTAGCTCTCAGCGAGCTCTGGCTAATCGACCACGAAGCGCTTTACGAGGTACTTGGTAGCGTTCATAACCCGGAGAGCGAAGACAATCTCGAGACGGGAAGCCTTTCTTGGGTCAGACTTGGGAGCCCTCTGGAGCGCGGCGGAACCCCTGCCAGAAACGCTTCCATGCGTGCCTGCACTCATGCAGGCACGCGTGGAAGCTTGGCGGAAGCTCTCCCGGACCAGTTGCCGGCTCGAACGACCTGCTGCGGGGATTCTGGAGCGCCGCGGAGGAGCTCCTGGCGGGCACCACCACCGTCTGGCTTCTAATCTTAAACCCTTTCGCTCTCAGCGAGCTCCCCGGGAACAGCAACTTGGTAGTGTTTATTTGGTAGCGTCCAAAACCTGGAGAGCAAAGATGGCACACACTGGAAAGCCTTCCTGGCAGGCCCAAGGAAGCTCTCGCGAAGCTCTTCTGGGGCTCGGGGAGCTCCCCGGCAGAGTCTCTGAAGCGCTGCCAGGATCGTGTCCACGCGTGCCTGCCCGCGTGCGGGCACGCGTGGAAGCTTGCCCGAAGCTCTCCCGGACACGTTGCCGGGCCGGGCGAGTCGCTGCATGGATCGTGGGACAACGGAGATGGGCTGCTGGCGGGCACCACCACCGTCCGTCTTCTTATCTAAAACCTTCAAGCTTTCAGAGTGCTTCCCGGGAAAAGCTCGGAGAGCGAAGAGACCCTTTGGTGACGGGAAATCTTTCCTGGGGGCTCTGGGAAGCCCCCCTGCATCGCTGCGGAAGCGCTGGCAGAAACGCTTCCATGCGTGCCTGCGCGCGTGCAGGCTCGCGTGGAAGCGTGCCGGAAGCTCTCCCGGACATGTTGCCGGGTCAGGCGAGGCGCTGCGAGGATTCTGGAGCGACGGAAAGGAGCTCCTGGCGGGCACCACCACCGTCCGGCTTTTAATCTTAAACTCTTTGGCTATCAGCGAGCTCTCCGGGAATAACTTGCTAAGGGAAGCTCTACGAGTTACTAGCTCCACCCCTCGCCGGAATTCTTCTAGATCGTTGCCGAAAAGCTCTACCAGGCACTTGGTAGCGTCCAAAACCTGGAGAGACCCTCGAAAATAAGAAATTTTCCTTAGAGAGCTCTGGGGGGCTCCCCAGAAGCGCTTCTCAAGCGCTGCCAGGCACTCCCCCGCGCGTGCCTGCCCACGTGCAGGCACGTGTGGACGCGTGCCGGAAGCTCTCCCGGACCCGCTGCCGGGCCGAACGAACTTCAGCGAGAATTCTGGACCGGCGAAGGTAGGCTGCTGGCAGGCACCACCACCGTCCGGCTTCTAATCTAAAACCCTATGGCTCTCAGAGAGCTCTCCGGGAATATTTCCTGGAGAGCCTCGGAGGGTTCCCCTGGCGCTCTGCGGAAGCGCTGCCAGAAACGCTTCCATGCGTGCATGCACGCATGCAGGCACGCGTGGAAGCTTGCCGGAAGCTCTCCCGGACCCGCTGCCGGGCCGCCGGAGTTTCTGCGAGGCCTGCGGACCGCCGTGGAGGAGCTCCTGGCAGGCACCACCACCGTCCAGCTTCTAATCTTGAACCCTTTAGCACTCAGCGAGCTCTCCGGGAAAAAGATATCACTTTGTCCGTGCTGGTCGGGTCGACCAACTAGCTCCACTCTGCGCCGGAATTCCTCTAGCTCATCGATAACGAAGAGCTCTACGAGGTAAGCCTTCCTGGCAGGCCCAAGGAAGCTCTCGCGAAGCTCTTCTGGGGCTCTGGGAGCTCCCCTGCAGGGTCTCTGAAGCGCTGCCAGGAACGCTTCCACGCGTGCCTGCACGCGTGCAGGCACGCGTGGACGCTTGCCGGAAGCTTTCCCGGACCCGCTGCCGGGACGGGCGAACTGCTGCGAGGATCGTGGACCGGCGAAGATGTGCTGCTGGCGGGCACCACCACCGCCCGGCTTCTGATCTAAAACCCCCTAGCTCTCAGAGAGCTCTCCGGGAACTTGGTAGCGTCCAAAACCCGGAGAGCAAAGAGGACACACACTGGAAAGCCTTCCTGGCAGGCCCAAGGAAGCTCTCGCGAAGCTCTTCTGGGGCTCTGGGGGCTCCCCTGCAGAGTCTCTGAAGCGCTGACAGGAACGCTTCCACGCGTGCCTGCGCGCGTGCAGGCACGCGTGGACGCTTGCCGGAAGCTCTCCCGGACCCGCTGCCGGGACGGGCGAACTGCTGCGAGGATCGTGGACCGGCGAAGATGGGCTGCTGGCGGGCACCACCACCGTCCGGCTTCTAATGTAAAGCCCTCTAGCTCTCAGAGAGCTCTCTGGGAATATTCGCAAAACCACCCATAGCGTCCAAAACCTGGAGAGCGAAGAGACCCTCGGGGACGGGAAATCTTTCCTGGACAGCTCTGCGAGGCTCACCTGCTGCGCTGCTGAAGCGCTGCCAGAAACGCTTCCATGCGTGCCGGCACGCGTGCAGGCGCGCGTGGAAGCTTGCCGGAAGCTCTCCCGGACCCGTTGCCGGCTCACCGGAGTTTCTGCGGGGAACGTGGAGCGCCGTGGAGGAGCTCCTGGCGGGCACCACCACCGTCCGGCTTCGGGTCATCTTGATACGCTGTGGCGGTTTTCTCAACATAACTCGAGCTATAGAAGAGCTACAGAGCTGGTAAGCACAGCTAATCGATTCAGAATGATCAGGCGCGTTCGCCTGTTGCATCCAGAGGTCTGAACTCGGTCTGCTAGCCGAGCTAGGTCCGCAAACCTATTCGTATTATTTGAGTCATCTTGACAGGCGCTCTCCGTTTTTTGTACTGAACTCGAGCTATATGACAGCTACAGAGATGATACTTACAGAAACCGATTCAGAATATCAGTCGCGTTGTCTGTTGAGTCCAGAGCTCTGAACTCGGTCTGCTGCCCGATCTAGAATCACGGAACTGTTTCTATTGTTCGAGTCGTCTTGGGAGGTGTTGTCGGTTTACTGTACTTAACTCAGGCTGTAAGGGGGCTATAGGGCTGGTAATCTCAGGAATCGATTCGGAGACATCAGGCGCGTCCGTCTGTCGAATCCAGAGCTCTGAACTCGGTCTGCTGCCCGGACTAGGTTCGGGCAACTATTCGTATTGTTCGAGTCAGTCTGAGAGGTGCTGTGGGTTTATTGCACTTAACTCGGGCTGCAGGGGGGCTGCAGGGCTGGTAATCACAGGAATCGATTTGGAGTCACAGACGCGTCCCACTATTGCATTCAGAGGTCTGAACTCGGTCGAATACTCGGGCTAGGTTTGCCGAACTATTCATACTGTTCAAATCATCTTGGGAGGTGCTGTCGATTTACGCACGTAACTCGGGCTGTAGGAGAGCTACAGAGCTCGTATACAAGAGAATCCAACATCGGGGGCGTTCGGTTGTTGCATCGAAAGGTCTGAAATCGCTGGGGCTGAAAAACTATTCGTTCTCTGCAAGTTTTTCGACATTATATATTGTCAGGAAGCTCTACGAGTCCCCCGGCGTTAAGAAAGGTTGACGGTTTACCGCCGGCGCCAAGTTTCTACGGGGAACGTGGAGCGCCGTGGAGGAGCTCCTGGCGGGCACCACCACCGTCCGGCTTCTAATCTTAAACTCTTTAGCTATCCGCGAGTTCTCCGGGTAAAAGTTAGCACTTTGTCCATTCTGGCCGGGTCGACCAACTAGCTCCACCCCGCGCCGGAATTCCTCTAGCTCATCGATGCCGAAGAGCTCTACGAGGTACTTGGTAGTGTCCAAAATCCGGAGAGCGAAAAGACCTTCGAGACAGGATATCTTTCTTGGTGAGCTACTGGGGGCTCCCGGAAGCGCTTCGAAAGCACTGCCGGGCACACCCCCATGCGTGCCTGCACGCGTGCAGGCACGCGTGGACGCGTGCCTTCCTGCAGAGCTCTGTCACACCCCCCTCGGGCGCCTGCAGAGCTCTGTCAAACCCTTCCGAAGCGATCCTGCATTGCTGCGGACCCGCTGCCGGGCCGGGCGAGCCGCTGCGGGGATCGTGGAGCGGCGGGCATGGGCTGCTGGCGGGCACCACCACCGTCCGGTTTCTAATCTAAAACCCTTTAGCTCTCTGAGAGCTCCCCGGGAAAATCCTAGGACAACCGACCCCAGGTCACTTGGTAGTGTCCAAAACCCGGAGAGCTAAGAGAGCACACGCCGGAAAGCCTTCCTGGGAAGCCCACAGAAGCTCTCGGCAAGCTCTTCTGGGGCTCTGGGGGCCCCCCCGCAGCGCTTCTGAAGAGCTGCCAGGAACGCTTCCACGCGCGCCTGCACGTGTGCAGGCACGCGTAAACGCTTGCCGGAAGCTCTCCCGGCCCCGCTGCTGGGACGGGCGAATTGCTGCGAGGATCGTGGACCGGCGAAGATGGGCTGCTGGCGGGCACCACCACCGTCCGGCTTCTACTCCAAAACCATCTAACTCTCAGAAAGCTCTCCGGGAACTTGGCAGCGTCCACAACCCGGGGAGCAACTTGGTTGGGTGTTGGGGTCGGCTACACAGGGCGCGTGCGCCCTAGCCGTGCAGAGTCCCTAGGGTCCCTCACGCCCTCTCAACCTCTTTGGGGTTGGAGGCCCGAGGATCTCAGAGATAATCTGCCGAACACCTTGGAGCAGGCGTTCACAAGCCGTGAGCTCGCTATCTGTAACAGTGGCCCCCAGAGGGAGTAAAGAAGCCTCCTGGAAAACTCGTCGCCAGTGGTTGTCCCCAAATGAGACCTCCACATAGCAACCTAGAGCAGAGCCTTCAACACTCACGCCACCGTCCCATCCTCCACGGATACGCTTGATACAATGTCTCTGTTGTCGTAAATATCTGAAGTCAATCCATCTTCCCGTCCTTCCCCTCCTCGCCTCCCAAGTCAACTCATCCGCAACACAATTGAACTCTCTGTAGATATGCTTCCACGGATCCGTCCCTACAGTGGCACACCTGATGTCGTAATCCTCCGCCAGTTGATTCATATCGTTTTGTAGACCGTGCACTCTCCTGCGGTACGAACGATCACGGCATTCCCAGATCCCTCGGGCCCAGTTCACCACACACATACTATCACCAGTCATTTCAACCAACAATGAGTTCTCCGAGCCCTCCTGCCAGACAGTTTCGTTGTTATATCCGTGGGCAATCCTACGAGCGAGCCTGTCGCAGTCCTCAGGGGAGTCCCACGTATCCACAGGGCAAGGAGCACCGGGCGGTTTCCTGAAGATGGGCTCCCATCGAGGCTGTATTTTTATCATGCACGCAACTACATTCCACCAGTCCGTCGCATTCCACTTGATGCTGAACCAGCGTAAATTACCACTCGCCGCCAGCATAAGACAATGCCAGCTGTCAGTGCTTGCATGCGCTCTCCCTCCCACTCTCCTCGTACCTTCCCTCCTCCTGGCTCCCGTGAACATGGATACAAGTGTGTCCCTCCGTATTGACCATTCCCCCGCACAGTGTAACATGGCCTGCAGCGTCTGACGCCAGGCTCGTGCCCCACGCAAGTCCGTGGAGGCGAAGGCCCGATCATGAAACTGGGCCAGCTCCAGCGCAAACTCGAAATTGGCTCGGACCACCTTCTCTAGGAGGCTGCAGTGGCCAGCCTGCAAGAATAGCTCGTATGACTTCGGTGTGGTCCTGTCCCTGAACTCCTCCCACGTCTCCTCCTCCCTCTTGTGTAATCCTCGCATACCGTTGAGACACCTCCCCTCCCATACCTTAATCCTCTCCAGCAGTCGTAGATTGCACGGCCAGCCTATACATCCGTGGTACACCACAGACTGCACGCGAGCGGCATACCTGCGAAACTTCTCTTTGAGTGAGACCGATCTGGAGCGATAAAACTGGATGTCAGCAAAATAGGCCTTCCTCCCTTTCTCCAGTCGATGATACAAGCCGTGATATCCCTTGATTTCCGAGCTGAGCTTCACTCCTAGTACCTCCACCTCCTCCTTCCTCGGCATAACGACAGTGGAGCGCAAGTGCTCTGGGAGATCCTCATCTCCAGAAATCGCACAGATGGCTGGTGAGAGCGGGCAGAGCAGCGGCGGATCGCCACCTGTGTACGTCTGGCCAAAAAGTACATACGCCAAAGAGTCCTCCTTCCAGTCCATCCCCGCCCGTCTGAGTGTCACCGTCATCATACCGATCATCTGTTGTAGCTGGAGCTGCGATGCGGCACAGAGCGTAACATTGTCCGCCCACAAGAAGTGATGTACAAGAGCACCGTCCGTCCCCTCCCCTTCCAGACGGACACCGTATCCTAAGGTATCCCAAGTCTGAATCACAGATCCCCAGATGGCCTCCAAGACAATATTGAAAAGTATGGGTCCCTCCTTACCTCCCGTTCGGACCGATTTGTTGTATCTCACCTCATCGCCGCACACGTTCTGAAACTCAAAGGTAGCAATGTTATCCAGCATGGGCTCCACAATGGCTCTGATGAGGCACACAGGGTACTTAAGGTACAGCATGGCCTTGATGATAGTGTGCAGTGTGACATTATCGAAAGCTTTGTGTATGTCCAAGACTCCCACGTGCATGGACTCCGCCTTCCCCCACACATTTGCATGTCTAGTAAGATGTGATAGTGGTGCCGTGACGTTAGTAACCTTCTGATCCTTTTCAAATCCATATGTGCACAACCGTCGGTTCACAGGGAATGCATCAATAAACTGCAACACACATGCCATGTACCATTTACTCATCACACTGATCAGGCAAATCCCTCTGGTGTTGGAGAGTCGTGTAGCATCCCGCATCTTCGGCACAAGTTGGATACTGAGCTGCCTCCACGTCTCAGGGCTGGAGGCTCCCTGCTCGAAAATCCTCTGGAAAGCACGCCGCACAAACTGCAGGCTCCTCCACGGCAACTCACGAATGACCTCCGCAACGACTCCATCGCTGCCAGGCGCCGTGCCCGGCTTCAAAGACGCACGAGCCTGCATGAGCATGCCCATCGTGATGACTCTTCCCTCCACCCCACGGTCGTTGTGTCTGAGTTCCTGGAAGGCCTCCAAAGTCCGTTTTTCCTCCTCCGAGTTCGTGTAAGACGCCGTCGCGTACCTAGTGATTTCCGTACTCCACCTAGTCCTGTCCATTGTCAGCACACCCTCACACTCCAGCTCCTTGAGGATACACCGTGAGGTCTTACTGGATCCCCTGTGGTCCTGCAGGAGTTGGTTCCTCCTATGCTGTCTCCTAAGGGTCTTCCTCCTACGCAGCAGTTGTTTACGAGTATTCCCAAGGGCCCCCCGCCTGATGGCAGACTCCACCTCTATGAGCTCCCTGGGCCTCTGAATAGGTTTGCAGTTGGGGCGCCCCTTAGTGTGGTCCACAAGCTTTGCCGTCTCCAAGAGTACCCGTCCGACCTGCTGCAGGTCCGTCCCTACCGTGTCCGATGCAAGTCCCTCAATCGACACATCCGCAAGCACACGAAACATGTTCCTCGCCGTGTCATCCGTCGGCTGCCAGCCAACCATGGACACAGGGCGGGGTGGCAAAGCTGGGCGCCTGATCTCCGTCGTCTTGAGATTTACCCAGACCAGAGCGTGATCACTATAGGCACTGGCTTTTGCACGTATACCTGGCGTAGCTTTGATGGGTTCCACAAACTGGACCTGGCATCTCATTTCCTGGTGAGCTCTTGCCTCATCCGCGCACCAACGTGTAGGGATGAGAATATAGTCAAGCACACGCTGCACATGTGTGGAACAGTACGGTATATGTGTGATACGTCGGTCTCCATATGTGTTCGCCGCACAGATCCCCCAAGTACTCATGAACCTCATAAGCATGTCCCTCCTCTCTGCATGGTAGTTCGCCTCCTCCCTCCTCCCGTCCACCTGCATAAGACCTCCTCCCGTCATTCCCAGCATATCTGGTTCAAGTTCCGTCTGAGCATCCATCCCCACCCATGGTATGACTCCAGCCTGTGTAGTTTGAAACATAGTAACACTGCACTTAGTAAGTACATCTAAATATTCCCCCAAGTGGTCCACATCACGCATCACACATGGTAGATACACTGATGTAACTAGAGCACCCCTGAATTCAACACACGCAAATCGTACCCCACTCCGTCGAGCAATCACATGTGGTGCCCAATCCCTGCACCATGCAACCGCCGCCTTGGAGCAGGAGCTATAGTGAATCTCCCATCCACATCTGTTAAAAGTATTTGCACTGGTATGCTCACACTCTTGCAGGCACACCATTTGAATTGACCTGGCTTCACATGCAGCGACCAGGTTGGGTACTTGACCGTCGGATATTTTCTGCACATTCCAGGTTGCGACCACGGTCTCAGTCGCAGCCCTACCGCCCCGTCAATGATTCGGGCACCGTAGTGTCTGAAGAAACTGCACCTGATTAATATCGGGCTCAACGTGTGTCAAATTATCACCATAGAGGTTCCATCCTTTTGTCGGTCCCCATTCTGCAATCAGAGTCTTTTGTGTAGTATCATCAGCATTCGGCATATACCACATATATGTCATTGGCGGACCCGTCTCACCTCGAAGAATACCCGTCGCATTTTTCTTGATATCAGAGAATAGTGCTTGAAACCGTCCTACTGCCCGAACATGTTCTACCTTCCATGGTTGGCATTCAACTTGGAATCGCACATTGGCCGGCAGTGAAGTGAGTCCCCGCCTGTAGTCATTCTCCCACACACGTTTCGCTTCCCATAGGATCTCAGCGGATGTGCCTGGCTTGAAATAGATCCTACCCCTCGTATACGGCCAATATCTACCAGTATTCTCCTGAACCGTCCGATCCAAGTCCAGTGCCATCCTCTGTGTAGCATCGATTTGTTTAGAGTCAATGAGACCATTCATCGCCGTCGTCAGTGCCTCCTGTGAAAGAGCCTCCCGCTGACGTATCTCACGGTTCCTCCATCCCTCCCTTGAAACCCACCCTTTGAACTCAACATAACGTGGACTCCAACCAGGGTCGTGCCTGTCCGTACCCGCCTTCGTGGATCCGCTTGCTACCGACAGCCCGTCCCCCTGCTTGAGCTTCTGAACTTCATTGGTGAGGTCCTGGATCGCCGATTCTGTTTTTGATACCCTAGAGTCCAGAGATGTTTTCAGACCGTCCATTTCCGTACGAATAGTGTTCCTGAACGATTGCATGTCTGCCGTCATAGTCTGTTGTCCCGTCATGATGGATCGAAACATCTGTTCAATGTCAAGGCCTGCTTCCTGGGCAACCTCCTTCGCACCCAACGTTTGTCCCGCACCTCCTCCTTCTCCTTTCCCTGCTCCTTTGACATTACGAGCACGGACAGCTCTAGCAAACGCCCCACCCCCATCATCAATTGTCATGTCCTGGCCCGTCGCATGCAAGCCTGGAGCACCTGAAACTGAAGAACCTGCTGGCATCGCTGGTGCAACACCTGAAACTGAAGAACCTGCAGCAGCCATCTTTCTTTTGTGGCTGCGTAAGATATTGAAATCGTAACCTTCACCCTGCACAAAGTGGTTACGCAAGATATTGAAATCGTAACCTTCACCCTGCACAAACGGTACTGTTGGTGTGAGCGATGGCACACAAATAACAGCTCTCCTGTCACTTCGAGGTGTCCCGACCTGTCTGGCTAGATAGTCCCAGTCCGCGTGACTGAAGTCGGATCCCCAGCACTCCGTCTTCCCAGGAGAGAGGAAAAATAGACAATTACAGCAGTAACAATAACAAAAACAAGTGCAGGCGGCCTGGCACACACAATAACAATAACAAGTGCAGCGGCCTAGCTGACCTCGATCTTGCTGAACCCGAAGAAGACGATGAAGGCAGCGATGGCTGCCGCGCCGCCGCCCGCGGCGACGCGCCCCCCCCCCAGACACTAGACGCCTGTGGGATCCAGACGCCTTGATCCAGACGCCTTGATCCAGGAGCAACTTGGTAGCGCCCAAAACCCGGAGAGCGAAGAGACCCTCGGGAACGGAAGATCTCTCCCGGAGAGCTCCCGGGGGCTCCCCAGAGGCGCTTGTGAAGCGCTGCCAGGAACGTTTCCACGCGTGCCTGCACGCGCGTCGGCACGCGTGAACGCATGCCGGAAGCTCTCCTGGACCCGCTGCCGGGACGCGCGAGTTGCTGCGAGGATCGTGGACCGGCGAACCATGGGCTGCTGGCGGGCGCCACCACCGCCCGGCTTCTAATCTAAAACCCTTTAGCTCTCAGCGAGCTCTCCGGGAAAAAAAAACACACCCTGGAAAGCTTTCTTGTCCGCGCCCTCGGACGCTCCTGTGTGCGCTTCCAGGGCTCTGGGGGGCTTCCCTGCAGCGCTCCTGCAGCGCCGCCAGGAACGTCTCCACGCGCGCCTGCTCGTGTGCAGGCACGTGTGGACTCTTGCTGGAAGCTCTCCCGGACCCGCTGCCGGGACGTGCGAGGCGCTGCGAGAATTCTGGAGCGGCGGAGATGAGCTGCTGGCGGGCACCACCAGCACATTCCCGGGGAGCTCTCTGAGAGCTGGAGGGCTTTAGATTAGAAGCCGGACGGTGGTGGTGCCCGCCAGCAGCCCATTTTCGCCGGTCCACGATCCTTGCAGCAACTCGCCCGTCCCGGCAGCGGGTCCGGGAGAGCTTCCGGCAAGCGTTTACGCGTGCCTGCACACGTGCAGGCACGCGCGGAAGCGTTCCTGGCAGCTCTTCAAAAGCGCTGCCGGGGAGGCCCCCAGAGCCCCAGAAGAGCTTGCCGAGAGCTTCTGTGGGCTTGCCAGCAAGGCTTTCCGGTGTGTTCTTTCTTTGCTCTCTGGGTTTTGGACGCTACCATGTGAGAATAACTCGTAGAGCTTCCCTTCGCAAGTTATTGCTGGAAGCTTAAGAGTAATTCCGGGGCGGTGGAGAGCTAGTTGGCAAGAAAAATCTCGCCGGACCTTTTGGTGACTTTTGGTCGGTTGAAAAATTTTGCTCTCGAAATTCAACCATTCGTTAGAGCTCTAGTATTTTTCCCTGTGATATTCGATCTTACTCCTGCTCGCCATCTTGATCTCAGCTCGATCGGGTACCTTTTACTGCCAAAAAGCACACGGGCGGGATTGCCCATTTCGAGTCATCTTCACACGCGATGACGGTTTTCTCAAGATAACTCGAGCGTCAGGACGGCGACAGAGCTGGTAAGCACAGCTAGTTGATTCAGAATGACCAGGCGCGTGCGTCTGTAGACGCCAGAGGTCTGAACTCGGTCTGCTAGCCGAGCTAGGTCCGCAAACCTGTTCGTATTATTCGAGTCATCTTGACAGGCGCTCTCGGTTTTCTGTACTTAGCTCGAGCTACAGGACAGCTACAGAGCTCATACGTACAGAATCTGATTCAGGATTATCAGTGGCTGTTGTCGGTTGAATCCAGAGCTCTGAACTCGGTTTGCTGCCCGATCTAGAATCGCGAAACTATTCGTATTATTCGAGTCATCTTGAGAGATGCTGTCGGTTCTCTGCACTTAACTCGGGCTGTAGGGGGGCTGGTAATCACTGGAATCGATTCGGAGACAGTCTGCTGCCCGAACTACGTCTGCAAAACTATTTGTATTGTTCGAGTCATCCTGAGAGATGCTGTCGGTTTCCTGCACTTAACTCGGGCTGTAGGGGGGGCTGCAGGGCTGGTCATCACAGGAATCGATTGAGAGACATCAGACGCGTCTGCCTGTCGCATGCCGAGGTCTGAACTCGGTCTGATACTCGAGCTAGGTTTGCCAAACTGTTCGTATTGTTCGAGTAATCTTGAGAGGTGCCATCGATTTTCGCACGTAACTCGGGCTGTAGGAGAGCTACGGAGCTCGTGCGCACAGAAAACGATCCAGAAGCATCGGGGGCGTTCGGCTGTTGCATCCGAGAGGTTCGAAATTGCTTGGGCTGAAACACTATTTTTTCTGTGCATTTTTTTTCGACATTATATGTTGTCAGGAAGCTCTACGAGTCCCCCGGCGGTAACATAGCTTGACGGTTTACCGCCGGCGCCCAGTGCTCGAAATACTCCGTAGAGCTCTTCGGCATCGATGAGCTAGAGGAATTCCGGCGCGGGGTGGAGCTAGTTCCCGGAGAGCTCTCTGAGAGCTAGAGGGCTTAAGATTAGAAGCCGGACGGTGGTGGTGCCCGCCAGCAGCCCATCTTCGCGGGTCCACGATCCTCGCAGAAACTTCGGCGGCCCGGCAGCGCGTCGGGGAAAGCTTCCGGCAAGCGTCTACGCGTGCCTGCACGCGTGCAGGCACGCGTGGAAGCGTTCCTGGCAGCTCTTCAGAAGCGCTGCAGAGGGGCCCCCAGAGCCCCAGAGGAGTTTCCCGAGAGCTTCTATGGGCTTGCCAGGAAGGCTTTGCGGTGTGCGCCGTCTTTGCTCTCCGGGTTTTTCCCGGAGAGCTCTCTGAGAGCTAAAGGGCTTTTGATTAGAAGCCAGACGGTGGTGGTGCCCGCCAGCAGCCCATCTTCGCCGGTCACCGATCCTCGCAGCGCCTCGCCTGAGCCGGGAGAGCTTCCGGCCAGCGTCCACGCGTGCCCGCACGCGTGCAGGCACGCGTGGAAGCGTTCCTGGCAGCGCTTCAGGGGCGCTGCAGGGGAGCTCCCGGGAGCCCCAGAAGCATTCCACGACAGCGTCGGAGGGCTCGCCAGGACAGCTTTCTGGCGTGCGTTCTCTTTGCTCTTCGGGTTTTGGACGCTATTCCCGGAGAGCTCGCTGAGAGCTAAAGGGTCTACGATTAGAAGCCGGACGGTGGTGGTGCCCGCCAGCAGCCCATCTCCGCCGCTCCACGATCCCCGCAGCAACTCGCCGAGCCCGGCAACGTGTCCGGGAAGGCTTCCGGCAAGCTTCCACGCGTGCAGGCAGGCGTGGAAGCGTTCCTGGCAGCGCTTCGGCAGCGCTGCAGGGGAGCTTCCCAAAGCTCTCCAGGGTCGATTTCCCGTCCTGAAAGGGTCTCTTCGCTCCCCGGGTTTTGGACGCTACCATTTCGATTGAACTCTAGCCGACCCGACCAAAAGAGACAATGACAACTTGTGGGTGGTTTTGCAATTTTTTCAAAAATATTTGACAAATCATTTTTAGAAAGCAGATTCCCGGGGAGCTCGCTGAGAGCTACAGGGTTGAAGATTAGAAGCCAGACGGTGGTGGTGCCTGCCAGGAGCTTCTCCACGGCGCCCCACGTTCCCCGCAGAAACTCCGGCGACACGGCAACGTGTCCGGGAGAGCTTCCGGCAAGCTTCCACGCGCGCCTGCGCGAGTGCAGGCACGCATGGGCGCGTTCCCGGCAGCGCTTCCGCAGCGCTGAAGGGGAGCTGTCCGAAGCGCCAGAAAAGCTTTGCAAGAGCGTTGGAGGGCACGCCCGGAAAGCTTTCTGGTGCGTTCGCCCTTCGCTCTCCGGGTTTTTCCCGGAGAGCTCGCTGAGAGCTAAAGGGTTTACGATTAGAAGCCGGACGGTGGCGGTGCCCGCCAGGAGCTCTTCCACGGCGCTCCAAAGGCCTCGCAGCAACTCGCCTGAACCGGCGACGGGTCCGGGGGAGCTTCCGGCAAGCTTCCAAGCGCGCCTGCACGCGTGCAGGCACGCATGGAAGAGTTCCTGGCAGCGCTTCAGCAGCGCTGCAGGAGGGCCCCCAGAGCCCCCCAAGATAAAATTATCGTCCCCGAGGGTGTCGTCGCTCTTCGGGTTTTTCCCGGAGAGCTCGCTGAGAGCTAAAGGGTTTAAGATTAGAAGCTGGACGGTGGTGGTGCCCGCCAGCAGCCCATCTCCGCCGCTCCACGATCCCCGCAGCGGCTTTTTCAACCCGGCAGCTGGTCCGGGAGAGCTTCCGGCAAGCTTCCACGCGTGCCTGCACGCGTGCAGGCACGCGTGGAAAAGTGTCTGGCAGCGCTTCGGCAGCGCTGCAGGAGAGCTTCCCAGAGCTCTCCGGGAACGATTTCCTGCGACTCGTAGAGCTTCCCTGAGAGCGCAGCGGCGAAGCTTAAAAGTAATACCTCGTAGAGCTCTTCGGCATCGATGAGCTAGAGGAATTCGGGCGCGGGCTGGAGCTAGTTGGCCGACCCGGCCCCGACGGACAATGTGCGAACTTTGGATCGGTTGGACGAACTTTGTGAGAGATTTGAACATTCGTTTTGAGATCTGGTATTTTTCCCGGAGAGCTCTCTGAGAGCTAGAGGGTTTTTGATTAGAGGCCGGACGGTGGTGGTGCCCGCCAGCAGCCCATCTCCGCCGGTCCACGATCCCCGCAGCGGCTCGCCTGAGCCGGCAGCGTGTCCGGGAGAGCTTCCGGCAAGCGTCTACGCGAGCCTGCACTCGCGCAGGCACGCGCGGAAGCGTTCCTGGCAGCGTTTCAGAAGCTCTCCAGGAGAGCCCCTGGAGCCCCGGAAGCGCCTCAGGAGAGCTTCCGAGAGCTCGCCAGGAAGGCTCTCGGGCGTCTGTCCTTCTTGCTCTCCGGGTTTTTCCCGGAGAGCTCGCTGAGAGCTAAAGGGTTTAAGATTAGAAGCCGGACGGTGGTGGTGCCTGCCAGGAGCTCCTCCACGGCGGTCCACAACCCTCGCAGCAACTCCGGTGAACCGGAAACGTGTCCGGGAGAGCGTCCGGCAAGCTTCCACGCGTGCCTGCACACGTGCAGGCACGCATGGAAGCATTTCCGCCAGCGCTTCGGCAGCGCTGCAGAGAGCTTCCCGGAGCTCTCCAGGAAAGATCTTCCCGTCTCTTAAGGCTCTCTTCGCTCTCCGGGTTTTGGACGCTACCAAGTGGACGCAACCAAGTTCGCACCTGTAGTTGGTTTTGTTGCGTCTGCCAATGCATTCTCAGGTACGTAGCTCCAGTATTACTGCCAAAACACTTGGCGAAACCGTCGTTCGGTGACAACTAAAAAACTTACCTTTTACCTTGTAGAGCTCTTCGGCATCGATGAGCTAGAGGAATTCCGGCGCGGGGTGGAGCTAGTTGGACCACCCGGCCGAGGCGGACAATGTGACAACTTTTAGGTGGTTTTGCGAATATTTGAAAGATATTTGACAATATATTTTCAGAAAGCAGATTTCTCGCACCTGTAGACGACTATGAGGGCCTCTCTGTCTTAGTATGAGCTCTGTAGGCGCATTTTTACTATCAAAACACTTGGCGGAACAATCTTCATGTCGACACGACAAAAATCGATTTTTCCCTTTTTCCAGACTTGTTTCCAGAAGCTCTCTCTTTTCATGCTGAGCACTCATACGCATGAAAGGAGCTCTACGAGGTTCCCGGCGGTGACCAGATTGACGGTTCACCGCCGGCGCCGGCGGTGAACCGTCAACCTGGTCACCGCCGGGAACCTCGTAGAGCTCCTTTCACGCGTAAGAGTGCTTAGAGTCGAAAGAGAGAGCTTCTGGAAGCATTTCTCGCAAAAGGGAAACATTGATTTTTTTCGTGTCGACATGAAGTTGGTTCCGCCAAGTGTTTTGATAGTAAACGTGCGCCTACAGAGCTCATATTAGGACAGAGAGGCCCTCATAGTCGTTTACAGGTGCGAAAAATCTGCTTTCTAAAAACTAATTGTCAAATATCTTTGAAAAAATTGCAAAACCACCCAAAAGTTGTCACATTGTCTCTTTTGGTCGGGTCGGCAAACTAGCTCCACCCCGCGCCGGAATTCCTCTAGCTCATCGATGCCGAAGAGCTCTACGAGGTAAACCCGAAGAGCACAGAGACCACACACTGGAAAACCTTCCTGGCAATCCCACGGAAGCTCGTGTGAAGCTCTTCTGGGGCTCTGGGGAGCTCTCCCGCAGCGCTTCCGACGTGCTGCCGGAAACGCTTCCACGCGTGCCTGCACGCGTGCGGGCGCGCGTGGAAGCACGCCGGAAGCTCTCCCGGACACGTTGCCGGCTCGAACGACCTGCTGCGGGGATTCTGGACCGGCGGAGATGGGCTGCTGGCGGGCACCACCACCGTCCGGCTTCAAATCTTAAACCCTTTAGCTCTCAGCGAGCTCTCCGGGAACTTGGTAGCGTCCAAAACCCGGAGAGCAATGAGACACACACTGGAAAACCTTCCTGGCAATCCCACGGAAGCTCGCGTGAAGCTCTTCTGGGGCTCTGGGGAGTTCCCCGGCAGCGCTTCCGAAGCGCTGCCAGGAACGCTTCCACGCGTGCCTGCACGCGCGCAGGCACGCCTGGAAGCTTGCCGGAAGCTCCCCCGGACCCGCTGCCGGATCAGGCGAGGCGCTGCGGGGATCGTGGAGCGGCGGAGATGGGCTGCTGGCGGGCACCACCACCGTCCGGCTTCAAATCTTAAACCCTTTAGCTCTCAGCGAGCTCTCAGGGAATATTCGCAAAAGCACCCAAAAGTTGTCACATTGTCCGCCTCGGCCGGGTGGGTCAACTAGCTCCACCCTGCGCCGGAATTCCTCTAGCTCATCGATGCCGAAGAGCTCTTCTACGAGGTATGCCGAAGAGCGAAGAGACCCTTAATTTGGGGACAGGAGATCTTTCCTGAAGCGCCCTGGGAGGTTCCCCTGCAGCGCTGCCGAAGCGCTGGCAGAAACGCGTCCATGCGCGCCTGCACGCCTGCAGGCACGCGTGGAAGCTTGCCAGACGCTTCCCCGGACACGTTGCCGGGCCGCCGGAGTTTCTGCGGGGAACGTGGACCGCCGTGGAGGAGCTCCTGGCGGGCACCACCACCGTCCGGCTTCTGATCTTAAACCCTTGAGCTCTCAGCGAGCTCTCCGGGAAAAACCTGGAGAGAGAGCGTCGGAAAGGGGATTTTTTTCCTCGAGGGCGCTGGGGGGCACCTCTGCAGCGCTGTCGAAGCGCTGCCAGGAACGCTTCCACACGTGCCTGCACGCGTGCAGGCACACATAGACAGCGCCACCGAACCCGCTGCCGGCTCGCCGGGGTTTCTGCGAGGCCTGTGAAGCGCCGTGGAGGAGCTCCTGGCGGGCACCACCACCGTCCAGCTTCCAGTCTTAAATCTTTTAGCTGTCAGCGGGCTCTCCGTGATCTTTTCTGGTGAGATCTGGGGAACCCCTGCAGCGCTGCCGAAGCGCTGTCAGGAACGCTTCCATGCGTGCCCGCACGCGAGCAGGCTGGCTTGGAAGCTTGCCGGAAGCTCTCCCGGACCAGTTGCCGGATCGCCGGAGTAACTCGTCGAGCTTCCCTCAGCTAGTTGCTGGAAGCTTAAGAGTAATTCCGGCGCGCTGGAGAGCTAGTTGGCAAGAAATATCTCGACGGACCTTTTGCTGACTGGGCGCCGGCGGTAAACCGTCAACCTTTGTTTTTTTGCGGTTTGCGGTCCGCCACTAGAATCCGAATCCGAATCGGCGGAGCAGTGCCACTGAGCCCCCACCATCTTAGGTAGGTCGAAGCAGAGCGCACGCCACCTTAGCAGCAGCTCTCGTCAGGGCAGCGCAGGCAGCTAGTTCACAGCAGGTTACCGTGCTACCAGGGGGCAAGCTCATCGCCTCCTCGGCCACATCGTGCCAATGGAAGCTGTGCGAGCTGGTGCAGGAGGAAGAGGAGGAGGAGGAGGAGGAGATGGGAAAATCAACCTGCACGCTGGAACCCCTACCTACAACGCCAATCTGAAGCCACCACCCACCTCCACATCCTTCATTACTGACACCCCCATCGAATGCACCACGGAGAGCAGTCTTACGAGTACTGAGGAACTTATCATATGCAAACCAGCGAGTAATAGTTTGGCCACCTCTGGCCTCCCACGACAATTTATCCGCACGCTCATTACCCTCACGAAAGAAATGCTTATACAGATTCTGTCCCGATGCAGGTGAGGTCAGTCCCCATCCAGACAGCATCGATACCGTATTTTGTAGTGTTCCCACCAGTCGTACATATTGCTTGTTGCGAATCTGCCACTCACCACACATCCAGTTTACAACAGTCTTACTATCTCCCAAGATCTCCATCCCAAGACGCTCAATATTCTCACACCTCCACTCCGTTTCATTCTCAAAATTAGCGGCAATACGTTTGCTCATCCTCTCATTCATCTCACTCTCCTCCTCCTCCTCTGCCTTCACATGTCTCACACCAGGCGGCCTGGGTAGACAAACAAGTCGAACAAGTGTTGCATACCAATCACAGTCAGCAAATGCTTGCAGTATTTCTCACGGGACCCAGCGGAGCTGTCGAATGAGAGGTACCACTCGCAACCAAAGAGATCGCACAAGCACCAGTCCCACGCAGTATGTCCACGGGGGCGGCCGCCTATGTTCATGCGTGTCAGCTGTTTCCTATCTTTTACAGGCAATGCTAGAATACATGTGTCACGATGTTCCGTCCACTTCCCCCTTCCGTGTAACATGGCCAGCCTAGATATCATCCATTCACGCGACATGTCCGACTCCTCAGGTATGGCAGGCTGATCATCTGGTGTACGCCGGCGACAGCCACTCGACATCTGGGATATCTGAGATACATGATATTCTTGAGAAGTCGCCGCCGCCGCCATCGCCCGAGTTTTCCTCTGACGCCGATTTGGTACCGTCTCTCCCTCCTCCTCCTCTGTGTGTGTTGTGTATCTCCTCATACGAATACTTGCAGCAACTGAGACATCCTTAGCCCAATCCCAACAACGAAATATCCATATCTGCACCGCACTTCGGAATCCAAGTCCAGCAAAACTCTGTCGTCCCGCTTTGTATCGCCTACGTTGAAACTCAGACCAGCCTTCAGTTCTCCGCTTGCGTATACCTGACATTATAGCTAGACATCTGCCTTCAAAATAGTGAACAGCAGCAATGGTAGAATAGTCGGGCGTTCTGCCCTCACAGTTGAATAATAATGCTGCAATCACTTTAGCTTGATAGCGAGTGAATCTTTCGGCCAAGTCAATCCCAGAACAGCGGTAATACGCGATTTCCCCAAAGAACATCCTCTGGGCTTTCTGGAGCATGGCCTCTGAGTCCGAGTGGTCCTTCCAGGTCTCCTCCAGAGTGGCTCCCAGGATCTCAAACGCTTGAACACGCGGTAGGACCACTTCTCGGGTCCCAAGAGCGGCGTCACTAGACGGCACCAGCACACGGATATCCTGCTCAGGGGACGGCGGGATGCCAGGCGGCGCACCAAAGTAAATATACATCAAAGATTTCGGCTTCCAGGTCATTCCTGCATTCATCAGGGGGATACTCATGTCACGCACCATCAACTCAAGGTCAGTGCGGGTCTTCGCATACAACAAGAGATTATCTGCCCAGAAACTGTGGGTCATACGCTCACCATTGAACATGCGCTCATCATTTTCCAATTTGATGCCGTACTGCGTTTCTCGCCTCCATCTGTCGATAACATCTCTCCAGAGTACAATAGAAACTGCCAGAAAAATCATAGGTCCCTCTACTCCTCCCGTTCGAATAGATTTGTCCCAATAGACCGCTGACGATGCCTCGATGCCCTCGAAGCTGGCCACGCACTGATTATCCATCATGGGTTCAATCAACGCCACAATGAGATCAGCAGGTATGTCAAGAGCACGAAGACAGCGCATGGCGAGGCACGGAGTAACATTATCGAAAGCTTGTAAGATATCAAGATTGGCAAGCCACAAACTGTCTCCTTTGCCCCAGACAGCGGAGTGCTGGCTGAGCCTCTTGGCAACGCTGGTGATTTCCGATGTTTTACGTCCCGATCTGAATCCGTACAGGCATACATAGTGTCGGTGCTCCTCAATCCTCTTCTCAATCAACATCACAATACATGTCATGTACCATTTCATAAGACACGACTGTAGACATAGCATACGTGTATCTGTCAAATGTTTTATGTCCATTTCTTTTGGCATGAGTGTGGCAGCTAGTTGACGCCAACTGTCGGGACAACATAACCTTCTGGAATACACACCTTGGAAGCTCACCAGAACACGTCGCACAGATGCCCACGAGAGCTGTTTCAACATCGTGACAGTCACGTTGTCGGGACCTGGGGCCTTTCCCGTGGACAGCTTCGCCCTCGCCCGCAGCAGGAGCGACATCGAGAACACCTCTGAGGATCCGCTTCCCGAACATAGACCACGCAGCGACTGAAGCTCACGCAGGGTCACCTCTCTGGCCTCGGGGTCCTCCACCTTAGACTTCATGTGCCCCAATATCTCGTCCCCCCACTCCTCGCGGTTCTGAGACTCCATCCCGTTGGCAAGGATCAACGTCTCCGTCTTGGCCCTCCTCCTCCTCCTCGTGTTCATTTCCGTCCTCCACCTCTGTACTCTTGCCTCAGCCTCCTTCTTTCTCTCCTCACAATCTTTGAGCACCGTTTAGCCTCCTCTCTATCCCCCCGACGAAGAGCTTCACGTTTACTTGCCTGGGCGGCCCAGTGGATCTCGGATTTCTTTGGCACATTATTCCTGGGATTGATATCTTTCTGGGGGGTCTCCTCGGCGGCCTTTATGAGGTCAGGTCCCAGCGTATCCAACATCTCCTGTCGATCCTCTGGGTCAGCATTTTCCTGGCACAGAGCACGGTAACGACTGCCCCGATCGTCCATGTTCTTCGCAAACTCCAGCTGTGACACCGGTTGCAAGTGGATGAATTTTCGAGCAGGCTGGGTCCGTCTCTTCGCAGACGGTGCACAAGACAAGCGAACAACTATGCAGGCGTGGTCAGACAGCGCACGCTCGTATCTGCTGCAAGGGTGCTCCGTCCAGGCGTGGCCGACTTCCGAAGGCAGCATCCAGCCAACGGTGAGCTCCTGCCTGTGTAAACGACGGCTGACACCAACATAGTCGAGTACCTTCTCCACCCCCGTACCTGATTTGAAAGTAACCCTCCTCTGCCCAAATGTGTTCTCCATCCTGATGCCCCAGAGCCCGCAGAAGTCCAGTAGGGCCCTCCTCATAGATTGCAGCCTAGACGCCCGTCGAATTTCGAAGCCCGAGACAAGCCTATGAGGTCTGGCTTTGCGTGCACCACGTTTTGTTTGAGTCATATACGGGTTGCCGTCATCCGCTCCCTCCTCCATCCCAGTATCAATCTCCGTAGACTCCCCAGCAATCCCAGACGCCTCCAGAAGCCCTGATCCAGTAACTCTAAAGCCGTTGACCTCCGAATCTGGCTCGAGTTCGACGTTAGCATCTGTCAAGAAGACCAGGTCCCGCGGCTGCTTCGGGAACTTAGACCTATGTGTGCGAAGCACTTGGGATATTTCAAACAATATCTGCTCATACACATCATGCTCGTACTGTTCTTCCGTAAGGGCATTGATACTCTCATGTGGCATATATGCAACAATAACAGTAACACTAGAATAACTGCAAATGACAAAACCTTTGCCACGATATGTGGCTCTGAGCGAGTCTCTCCAAGACTTAGACATAATCACCGCAGCCTTCCGACAAGTACTCCGAAAAATTGTGTAACCTCGCATGCTGAGATCACGAACTGAAAGGAACTGACACTCGCACAACCCCGCGAGTCCCACATCTAAACGACGTAGTGAATTAATTATGTCATGGCCGTTCTCTGCACCTGCCCGACGCACATTCCATGACGCAATGGTGTCGTGGCACCTCTAGTTCGTACTGGAAATCCTCGCCCGCAACTCATCAATGTTGATCCCTGGCTCAAGCTGATTCATTGCACGAGTAATCTCCCAGCCATTCTGCAGAGAGAACTTGGCCACAATCTTCCCTGGAGGTGGTAAGTGGTCACTGGAGCCCCACATGAACGTAATCGGTGGTCCCGTCTCAGCCCTGAGATTCGAATGATGCTTCTTGAAACTCTTGAACTTGGCCTGAAAGATCCCAGCGGCATCCAGATGGGGCTTCTTCCAGGGGGGGGCCTCCACGTGGACCTTGAGGGCCCTGGGGGCGTGCTGGAGTTTGTTGTCGGCGATCGCGGCAACGAGTCGACGACGAAGATCCCACAGCTGGTCACTGGTAACCCCATTCTGGAAATAGAGCCGAGCACGCGAATACCCCCACGCCTCTCTACCTGTGTTGAACCTCTTGGATTGGTTCAGGTCCAGAAACTCCTTCACACCACTGAACCATTCTCCAGCCAGGACCTCATTCAGCAGTGAATTCAACGCCTGCTGTGATAACATCTCCTCCTGACGCTTCTCTGCATCCCTCCAGTCCGTCACCCATCCCTTGAGCTCGACGAACGATGGGGTGAAATTCTGCACTGACTGCCGAGTTTCCGCCGAGGACGCTGTCGTAGAGGTGCCTGCTCTGGGGGCCCCACCTGCAGGAGCCTGCTGGAGCTGGATTATCTGGAGCCTCTGATCCTCAACCTTCTTAGTAATAGCATCTATGTCCGTCATCGCCTGCTGTACATTTTTCTCCACCGAATCAACACGAGCATTGAGCTGGGTGCCGAGATCCGCGATGCTTCGATGTGTTGATTGGAAGCCCTCCGTCATCTTACCTCCCAGAGATGCAACAAGCGTCGTGATCTTGTCCATCCCCTTTGTCATGGCCTCCTCGAGGCCTTCAACCGTCTGAATGTTCACACGTTTCCCCTCTGGGACCTCCTCCTCCTTGGCTCCTGGAACGGGCATATCAGTGGCGTCCATAGCGAAAACCTCGGGGACCGCAGCAGCTGATGAGGCAGCCATCTTGCCGTCTGAGATATTACAAGGAATATTCCACTTCGCACAGAACGATCGATCTTCTCGAGTACGTTTGTGGTGTGCACTCAACTGATGAAAGTTATATGGGGCAACAGGATGATGAGGTAGAGTGGGAGAAAGATCAGTTGGCCCAGATGGTATGTCGACTAGAGAATCCGTATCGTCGTGTCGGGCTCTACCAACCTGTCTGGCAAGATACTCCCACTCCCAATGTCCGAAGTTGGCTCCCCAGCGGTCCAAATCGATCGATTGACTCTGGTTCGTCCCGTCCAGCTCGACGCAGCAAAATGCCGCAACAATGCACACAAACAAATACAAACAAATGCAGGCGGCCTGCTTGCCTCGGATTTGCCGAAGTCGCCGAAGTGGCCCGATCGCCACGCGCCCCCCGCGCGGCGGGCCAGGGGCAGGCTGCCTGACTGCACGACGCAGCTCGAGTGAGCCCCCCGACGGGCCAAGGCCGAGGGAGAGCGGGAGGTAAACTCCGCTGCCTCAACCTTTGTTTTTTGCGTATTGCGTGCCGCCACAGCAGGGTCGGGTCACCGCCCAGGCGATAGCCACACAGGGAGGCCTAGTATCCTGCCAAATGCAGGCATTCCTCCACTCCCAAAAGGAGTTGTCGGGCAGACTCTAACTCAGCTGCAGTGATAGTGCTCGAGGGGGGAAGGAGGAAAGAGGAAGAGGCCACGTTGGGCTCCCACACGCCACTCGGAAGAGTGACAGGATATTGAGCAACAGAAGAGGAGCACAAATGAAAATCAATCTGCCAGCCACAGCCTACGCCCAGATAGGATCTTCCACCATCGAAGCTTCCCCGAATGGCGTCGATCAGAATAGCGTTAGCTTTAACATGGGATAGGAAATCATGCCTAAAACGTGTTCTACAAATGCCCTGCCTAGCTCTGTGTGTTAACTCATCCGCAGCAGTATTGTCCTCTCTGTATACCCACTTGAAGATATGTCTCCCAAGACAGGCCGCCTGCACACCACATCTCTTAGCTAGAATGTCTAACTTATTCTGAATGCCGCCCACAATCTTGTCATAATGCACATTGGCAGTAAAATACAAGCTTTGGATCCACCGCACAACGCATTGAGAGTCTCCCTTCAGTTCAATGGCAATCCTTCCCACCTGGAACTCCCACTCCGTGTAATCCTCCAATATCTTAGCATACCGTTTGGACAACACCTCCTCCTTCTTCCTGCTAAGCTCCTCCGAAAGTACCTCCTCCTCCCTTTCTTCCATAGGCTTCCAAGGGATAGGATCTTTAAGAACCAGGAAATCAGAAACACCAGGAACCTGAAGAAGCATGAAAACTTGACGAGCGAACTTGACCCAGGCCTCCTCTGACCATTCCAGAACATGGTACCAGTACTTCCCTCCCACAAGCTCAAAAGGTGTTCTCCACGGGCGCATGCCGATAGGAGCTCCGCCAGTCCTCACACGAGCCCCAGCACGTCCAGCCTGGCTTCCTAAAGATAGTATCAGATCATCCCGCCTGGACTCCCACTCCCCTCCTCCGTGCAACATGGACAGTCGTGCCTGCAGGTAGCCGTTGACAGCAGTGCCCGTGTCCACCACCGTGGGCTGATTGTAATAGCGGGTTGGGTCCTCGAACCTGTCTCTGAGTCTTGCCGTGTTCTGAGAAAGTTGGGTCCTCTGACGTTTGGCCTCATGCATGCACATCGTTTTTCTTTTCCGTCGGTTCGTGGGCTCGGAGGGCGTCGTATCATCAACAGGAGCACCAGGAGCATGCGAGGGAGGCGGCACCAATTGTGAGCCACCCACCACAGAGATCTCATCCACGCCTCCTCCGTCCCTGCCAAAACAAGACAATGCAATATCCTTCGCCCATTTCCACTGCCGATATAGGAAGACCTGTGCGAGTGGAGGTCTGCCAGCTTCATAAAAAGCTTGCCTCCCTCTTTTGTACATGCGCGACATGAATACAGCCCACCCCTCCTCCTCCCTCTTCGCTCTCCACGTCATCCTGCTCAACATATTCCCCTCCTCCTTGTGTATAAATGCAATCGTAGAACTGTCAACAGTGGCTCCTTCCAAGCCGAAAAGAAACTTAGATCTCACTCTAGATTCATATCGTGCAAATTTATTCTTCCAAGCAATCCTCCTGGAGGTGTAAAACGCTCGATCATTCCAGAAAGCACGAATAGCTTTTGCCATACGGTATCGCACATCAACATGATCCTTGAAATTCCTCGCAATCTTAGTCCCCAGCACAATAATTTCATCCACCTGCGGAATAGTGATGTTCTCGGGGGGGAGACACATTGGGCCCCCTGGACATACCTGGCGGGAACAACGTCACCATGAGAGGCTCCGTCACACCGGTGGTAGTACCCACGTCCATAAACTCAAGACTGCTCTGCTTCCAACGAAAGCCGTGGTCGTGGAGAGCCCACGTCAACTGTAGAATCATTTTAGCCAATGTGGGGCGATCAGGAGCCGTGAGAAGCACGTTGTCCGCCCATCTGAAGTGACTCACAACAATACCTCCTGCTTCACCCGAGAGTACAACACCGACAGCATCTCTCGCCCAAGCAGACGTAATGTCACCAAACATGACCAGGGATTGAGCAGTCCACAGATCAGGTCCTTCCTTAGAACCTGTCTTCACACACGTTGTCCAAGGGAGCGTATCTGTGCAGACACCCTCAAACTGAAAGACCGCCTCATTACCAACAGAGTTCTCAATAAGACCATACCGAAGCTCCACATCAACACTCAAACGCTCAAGTGTAGAAGAAGCAACTTGGACAGTGAGCGAGTCAAATGCAGTGGCAACATCCAGGGAAGCAACAACAATATTATCCTCCTTCCCCCACAGTCTGGCATGTCTGCACATCGCCTTCAATCCCGACGTTACCTCATGTGTCTTACGACCTTGCTGGAAACCATACAAACACAGAGACGGAGCAACAACAGGAGCAATAGACACCAAATGCGAATTGAGTAGAATACACAAGCAGCCCATGTACCTTGTGTTAACGACAGAATTCACAGCAAGAGTACGACTGTCATCAAACCTCTTATCCTTGCCGTTCTTCAACATAATAGATGCACGGATGAACTTCCAAGACTCAGGTGCCTCTGCCATTCGCCAGAAGCGTCGCTGGAAGCAGTCAAGCACCACACGGAGTGCTTCCCAGGACAAAGAACGTAACATGCGTGCACTGATACCATCAGCACCTACCGCCTTGCCTTCACGAAGCCTGGAACGAGCACGACAGAGAACATGCATGGTAATAGGAGAAGAAATGTGAGTGCTGCGCGCACGTGCCTCATCAGCTTGGACCCGAAGCTGCTCCAGAGTCGCCATATTCATAGCAAGACGTTCCGACTTAGAGTACTTAGCCCTGACCACCCTCGTCATATCCTCCTTCCACTTACTGCGGTCTTCACACCATTCCCCGTCGATCATCATAGAGTTAGTAACAGTCTTAGTCTTGACCCCATCCCGATAACGATAAAGAAGTAGACGTTTCATGAACTGCCTTCGAACACGATTCCAACGACGACGACTATCCTTGAACGTAGCTTCATCGATCTGACCAGATTTCCAGAGTTTGTGGACTCTGTAGTGGGCCTCTTTCACCTGAGCTTCCTCCTGGGTCAACTTCGGGATGAGCGAAGCCGATTTAAAGCCATAACAGCGTTTGTCGGCAACAGCCCCCTCCTTCAATCGTGATTCCAGGTCGGCTAGAGAAATGGATCTCCACCTAGTATGCCAGATCACCCTTCCCTCAGACTCCTCCGTGCAGTACTGATTTTTGCGTTTTTGTTTTGGCCGCAACCCCCACCAGACTTCCACCCAGCAATCTGTGTAACGGCCATATCAAACTCTCTGCACTGTTTCACCTCCTTACCCTCCAGCACAAACCACGAGGCGAACGATCGACTGCCAGTGGCCTTCGTCCTACCAGAGGACTTCCCCCGCAGCAAACATGGGAGATCAAAACATATCATCTTGTGGTCACTCCATTCAGTGTCTCGAGAGCCAGGAGGGTGCGCATACATAACGTGCAACTTAGAACACATAACATGAGTCTCCCAAGTCACAGGACACGCAACATAGTCAATGACGTGCTTAGTCCTAGCACCTCCACCACACCAGGTAAACTCACGGTCAATGAATGTGTTGATCAGCTTCAGACGTAGCTGGGCCATACAAACACACCAGGCACGCGCACATGCACCCTGCAACACATCCCTCTGCCTCTCCTCCCTCACAGTACGCTCGTTCACACCACCACCAGAGATACGAAGTCGATCGATCTCAACATGAGGCTGCACTTCAACATTGGCGTCGGCACAGACAACAACATCATGAATACTGTACTTTTGACGCATGCGCACCACAGCACTCGATAATTCAAGAAGAACGTTCTGGCACAGATGGAACGTGGCCTGGTACCCCTCAGACGTTGTCCCAAAGAAACCTTGCTGAGGCAGATACACGCTAGCATAGATGAATGCGCCCACTTCTGGCCCACGGAAGGCACAGACCGCAAATCTTCTACCAGCAGCGTGTCCCAAGAAACAGGAGTTGAGAGTAGACGAGAATAGTACACCTGCTTGGCCCTCAATCGAGCCACTGTCAAGCTTCACTTCAGCTGAGCTGCGATAGTGAAAACCAGCCTCATTCAACGTATCACGTCTGAGAAACTGGCACTCCTGGAGCCCGACAAGTCGCACTCCCAGCTCACGCAAGCAAGGAAGAGCAGATAGGGAAGTAGCGTCACTCATCATTCTGATGTTCCAACAGGCCGCCCTCAGCGGGCGGGTACGTCGTCACACGGAATCTCCATTCAGCAGCGTCTGCCAGGGGCCAGGAAGGATCTTGTCATCGAACTCAATCACCGATTCAGGCCTCAGAGTCCAACCATGCCTGGGATCCCAGGTTCCCAAACAGATCTGCCCACCGGTTTCAGGATAGCCCCAAGCCCAAGACATCACAGGAGACCCATACTGAATTTTGACACGATTGTTTTTCTTCAGCGGGTTCCTCACACGGAAGTATGTAGCTGTAAGTTTACTGCCAGCCCTCACCTGTCCCTCACGCCAAGGCTCACACTGCACACGAATGCCGATGTACGACTGAGTAGCTGGAAGAAGGGAATCATCTCTCCAAAGGGGACCCGTGCGCGAGGAGATAACTTTCCAGAACTCCTCCCTGACCTTCCAGACAGTCTCCTTACTCGTGCCATGAACGAAGAAAATACGCAGCCTAAAGACACCGAACGGCTTGCCCTGGTACTCTCTATTGATGGCCTCACGATCAAAGATCTTCGCATTAACCTCAAACTGCGAGCCAACTTCATCTAAGAGAATCTGGATTACCCTGGTGGCCCTGGCCTCTGACATGATGTTGCTCGTACGCGCCTGGACATCACGAGGGTCACCCGAAGTCCAGCCCGAGAGCGTCAAGTATCCAGGAACGAATGGGGTTGTGCTCCTGGGTCCTGCATTGCCTCCAAGACTCACCCGAGTAGATACAGAGGCAGCATCACTGGCCGCAC
Source organism: Prorocentrum cordatum (assembly GCA_963575745.1). NCBI lineage: Eukaryota > Dinophyceae > Prorocentrales > Prorocentraceae > Prorocentrum > Prorocentrum cordatum. The sequence goes on from CAUYUJ010020035.1 coordinate 95,247, forward strand.
CATCATTTCCTACCGTCGCTAACTGCTTCTGAACCTGAGCATTCACCGCCTCCTGCTGCTGCTTCTGTTGCTTCACCTCCTCCCTAAGTTGTTCAAGGTCAGACTTCAAAGGTGCAACCTCCTGCTGGATCTCCTTCCTCACCTCCACCATATGTTCCGTCAGAGTACATTTGAGCATATCTGCCAAGTTCTGAAACTCATTACGCAGTAGACCAATAGTGACAGGTTCTTTGTCATCCGAAGCGCCCTTACCACCTATCCCAGCACGAGCCATCTTGGAGGACCTGGAAGCATCCCCCACCTCGTTTCTTTCACTGATCTGCTTCATATAGACATCGGCACAGGCAGCGGCAGCAGATGCAAAGGATGGAGCATGATGCATCACAAGTTGTGGTGGATGGCCAGCAGAAGATGGGTCTGTCGACATCGTATCTGCGGTACGCCCTGCTTTCGATGCTTCCAACGCCGAGAATAGAGCACGTTCGTCCTGTGTCGTATGCTCAGGGATATCGTCCCAGCCCTCAAAGTCCCAGTCGTCTTCTGAAATAACAGCCGTGATTGCAACACAACAAACACAAAGTGGCCCCAAGAGAAAAACTGGAGTACAGTGTGCCAGCTAGCCACGGGACATCTGTAATAGGCCTGCCAACAATACACCAAGCAGAGAAGATGCCAGCCGCAAGCAGAGAAGATGCCAGCCGCCAGGCGCCAGCAGCCGCCGCTATCGCGAGGGTGCCGAGGCCCGAGTGGAGCGAGATGGACGGGCGCGGCCGAGGGCGGGAGGGGCGCGGCAGGGGGGGGCCACCAAGGAGTCCCCCGGCGGCAACCTCTGTTACCGCCGGGGGACTCGTAGAGCTTCCTGACAGTATATAGCGTGGAAAAAATCCAGAGAACGACTAGTTTTCAGCCAAAGCGATTTCAGACCTCTCAAGATGATTCTAACCCAAAAAAAAACAGTTTCGCAACCCAGTTCGAGTATCAGACCGAGTTTAGACCTCTCAATGCGACAGGCGGACGCGTCTGATGTCTGCGAATCGACGCATGTGATTTCCAGCCCTGCAGCTCCCCTACAGCCCGAGTTAAGTGGAGAAAACCGAAAGCATCTCTCAGGATGACTCGAATAATAGAATAGTTTCGCGGACTTGTTTCGAGCAGCAGACCAAGTTCTGAGCTCTCGAATCGACGAACGAACGCGCCTGATGTGTGCGAATCGATTTCTATGACCCGCAGCACTGTAGCCCTCCCCAGCACGAGTTGAGTGCAGAAAATTGAGAGCACTTTTCACAATGATTCAGACAATACGAATAGTTTCGCGAACCTAGCTCGGGCAGCAGGCCGAGTTCAGAGCTCTCGATACAACAGACAAACGCGCCCGATAATTCCCAATCGATTTCTGTGACTACAGGCTCTGTAGCTGCCCTACAGCTCGAGTTAAGTACAGAAAACCGAGAGCGTTTCTCAAGATGTCTCGAATAATACGAATAGATTTGCGGACCTAGCTCGGCTAGCAGACCGAGTTCAGACCTCTGGAGTCAAGAGGCGAACGCGCCTGATGATTCTGAATGCGATCGATGTGCTTACCAGCTCTATAGCTGCCCTTCAGCTCGAATTAAGTACAAAATACCCACCACGCGTATAAAGTTGACTCGGATAATACGAATAGGTTACCTAGCTCGGCTAGCAGACCGAGTTCAGACCTATGGATTCGACAGGCGAACGCGCCTGATGATTCTGAGTGCGATAGGTGTGCTTACCAGCACTGTAGCTGCCCTACAGCTCGAGTTAAGTAGAAAATATCGATAACGTGTATCAAGTTGACTCGAATAATACGAATAGGTTTGCGGACCTAGCTCGGCTAGCAGACCGAGCTCAGACCTATAGATTCGACAGGCGAACGCGCCTGGTGATTCTGGGTGCGATAGCTGTGCTTACCAGCACTGTAGCTGCCCTACAGCTCGAGTTAAGTAGAAAATACCGACAACGCGTATCAAGATGACTCGAAACAGCCGATCCCGCCGGGACGCTTTTTGGCAGTAAAAGGTACCCGATCGAGCTGAGATCAAGATGGTCAGCGGGAATAAGATCAAATATCACGGGAAAAAAAAACTAGAGCTCAAACGAATTGTTGAATGAGAAGAAAATGTTCAACCGACCAAAAGTGACCAAAAGGTCCGTCGAGATTTTTCTTGCCAACTAGCTCTCCAGCGTTCCGGAATTACTCTCAAGCTTCCAGCAATAACTTGCTAAGGGAAGCTCTACGAGTTTCTAGCTGCACCCCGCGCCGGAATTCCTCTAGCTCATCGTTGCCGAAGAGCTCTACGAGGTATTCCTCTTAGCTCAGCTTCGAAGAGCTCTACGAGGTACTAGCTCTCCAGCTCCCCGGAATTACTCTTAAGCTTCCAGCAATAACTTGCTAAGGGAAGCTCTACGAGTTATTAGAAACTCGAGCCAAAGTTACCACATTGTCTCTTAATGCGCGGTCGGCCAGCTAGCTCCACCCTGCGCCGGAATTCCTCTTAGCTCAGTTTCGAAGAGCTCTACGAGGTACTAGCTCCACCCCGCGCCGGAATTCCTCTAGCTCATCGATGCCGAAGAGCCCTACGAGGTACTCTTAAAATTCCAGCAAGAACTTGCTAAGGGAAGCTCTACGAGTTATTAGCTCCACCCCGCGCCGGAAGTCCTCTAGCTCGTCGATGCCGAAAAGCTCTACGAGGTATTTATCTGGCTCATCGACGACGAAGAGCTCTACGAGGTACAGCCCTGCCCAAGAGGCTATCCGGGAAAACGCTCCAGAGCTCCGGGAAGCTCTCCTCCAGCGCTGCCGAAGCGCTGCCAGAAACGCTTCCATGCGTGCCTGCACTCGTGCAGGCGCGCGTGGAAGCTTGCTGGAAGCTCTCCCGGACACGTTGCCGGGTCGAAAAAGCCCCTGCGGGGATTCCGGAGCGCCGCGGAGAAGCCCCTGGCGGGCACAACCACCATCCGGCTTCGAATTTTAAACCCTTTAGCTCTCCGCGAGCTCTCCGGGAATTACTCTCAAGCTTCCAGCAAACTTGCTACGGGAAGCTCTACGAGTTACTCCGCTCTCGCGGAGCGCCAAGGAGAAGGGCGGAGCGCAAAGAGAACTTGGTTGCGATCAAAACCCGAAGAGCGGAGAGACCCTCGGGGACGGAAGATCTTTCCTGCAGAGCCCCCGGGGGCTCCCCGGAAGCGCTTGTAAAGCGCTGCCAGGAACGCTTGCACGCGTGCCTGCACGCGTGTCGGCGGAGACTCCCCCGGACCAGCTGCCGGCTCAGGCGAGCCGCTGCGGGGATCGTTGGACCGGCGAAGATGGGCTGCTGGCGGCACCACCACCGTCCGGCCTGCAATCTGAAACCTTTCAGCTCTCAGCGAGCTCGCTGGGAATCTCGGAGACAGGACACCTTTTCCTGGGGAGCTTTGGGGGACCTCCCTGGAGCGCTGCGGAAGCGCTGCCAGAAACGCTTCCATGCGTGCGTGCACTCATGCAGGCACGCGTGGAAGCTTGCCGGAAGCTCTCCCGGACACATTGCCGGGTCGCCAGAGTCGCTGCGAGGCCTGTGGGCCGCCGTGGAGGAGCTCCTGGCAGGCACCACCACCGTGCGGCTTCTAATCTTAAATCCTTTAGCTCTCAGCGAGCTCTCCGGGAAAAGAGAATGCACGCCGGAAAGCTTTCCTGGGGGGCCCTCGGACGCTCTCGTGAGGCGCTTCTGGAGCTCTGGAGGCCCCCCTGCACCGCTTCTGAAGCGCTGCCGGGAACGCTTCCACGAATGCCTGCGCGCGTACAGGCACGCGTGGACACGTGCCGGAAGCGCTCCTGGACCCGCTGGGACGTTTTACAAGTCGCTGCGGGGATTCTGGAGCGGCCAAGATGGGCTGCTGGCAGACACCACCACCGTCCAGCTTTTAGTGTAAAACCCTCTAACTCTCAGAGAGCTCTCCGGGAACATCCGGAACAGATGGCGCAGCAACCGCGAAGTAACTCGTGGAGTTTTCCTCAGCTAGTTGCTGGAACCTTCAGAGTAATACCTCGTAGAGCTATCCGGCATCGATGAGGTACAGGAATTCCGGCGCGGCGTGGAGCTAGTAACTCGTAGAGCCCCCCCCAGCACTGGGCGCCGGCGGTAAACCGTCAACCTTGGGCACCGCCGGGAGACTCGTAGAGCTTCCTAGCTCGACTTAAGTTGAGAAAACCAAGCACCTACCAACATTCCGACTCATAGTGAATGTTTTTTGACCTCTGAATGCGACAGGCGGACGCGTCGGATGTCTGCGAATCGACTCCTGTCATTACCAGCCCTGCAGCCCCCCTACAGCCCGAGTTAAGTGCAGAAAACCGACAGCACCTCTCAGCGTGACTCGAACAATACAATAGTTTCGCAGACCTAATTTGGGCAGCAAACTCCGAGCTCTGGATTCGACAGGTGGGCGCGCCTGATGTCTTCAAATCGATTCCTGTGACCACCAGCACTGTAGCCCCTCAGCGCGAGTTGAGTGAAGAAACCGAGAGCACTTCTCAAGATGACTCGACCAATACGAATACTTTCGCGATTCTTGATCGGGCAGCAAACCGAGTTGAGAGCTCTGGATTTGACAGACAAACGCAGCTGATGATTCTGAATCGGTTTCTGTAAGTATCAGCTGTATCTGTCCCGTAGCTCGAGTTAAGTAGAGAAAACCGAGAGTTCCTGTCAAGATGACTCGAACAATACGAATAGGTTTGTGGACCTAGCTCGGCTCATAGACCGAGTTCGGACTTCTAGATTCAACAGGCGAACGCGCCTGATCGTTCTACATCGATTAGCTGTGCTTACCAGCTCTATAGCTGTCCTGAAGCTCAAGTTATGTTCAGAAAACCGTCAGCGCGTATCAAGATGACTCGAAACGGCTGATCCCGCCACAGTGCTTTTCGATAGTAATATTCACCCGATCGAGCTGAGATCAAGATGCCGAGCGGGAATAAGATCGAATATCACGGGAAAAAATACTAGAGCTCAAACGAATTGTTGAATTTGGAGAACAAAATTTTCAACGGACCAAAAGTCACCAAAAGTTCCGTCGAGATTTTTCAAGCCAACTAGCTCGCCAGTGCGTCCGAACCTGGTGTTGGCCCAAAACCCGGATAGCCAAGTGAGAGACACGTGCGTACGGACCTCGTCGCGCCAGCGGCCTGGGCCGCGCGGCGCCGCGGGAACCTCTGCGCTCGCCTGCTCCACACGCTGCGTGCGCATGGCTGGGTGCACGTCGTGGACGTGCGCGGAGGTGCCAGCTTCTGAAGCGCTGCAAAAGCTGCTTGCAAACGTGCGTGGTCGCGGTGGAAAGCTCGCCTGAAGCGCTCCTGAAGGGCAGCAAACGTGCGTGGTGGCGACGGACAGCTCACCTGAAGCGCTCCTGAAGGGCAAAGTGCGACGCTTCCACGCGTGCCTGCACGCGCGGGCGCTCGCTGCCCGGGAAGCTTCGCGAGGCCTCTGGGGCACGTTCGCGAGGCCTCTGGGGTACGTTCTACGGGAACGCATTGGAACAGGCGCTCCGGGACACGCTGCGGAACCCGAACGCCCACGGAAGGGCACGTGGAGCGGTGGGCGGAAGGGTGCGGCGGCGTACGCGCACCGGCCGGCTTCTTCTCTAACAACCCTACGTAGCCCACGAGGCTGTCCGGGAATTACTCTTAAGCTTCCAGCTGCTAGCTTAGGGAAGCTCTACGAGTTAAGTTGCTGGAAGCTTAAGAGCAATCCCGGAGAGCTCGCTGAGAGCTAGAGGGCTTAAAATTAGAAGCCGGGCGGTGGTGGTGCCCGCCAGGAGCTCCTCCGCGGCGCTCCAGAATCCCCGCAGCGGTTCGTTCGACCCGGCAGCTGGTCCGGGGGAGCTTCCGGCAAGCTTCCACGCGCCCCTGCACGCGTGCAGGCACGCATGGAAGCGTTTCTGGCAGCGCATCAGCAGCGCAGCGGGGGAGCTTCCCAGAGCTCTTCAGGAAAGATTTCCCGCCCCCGAAGGGTCTCTTCGCTCTCCGGGTTACGCCGCCAAGTAACTGGTAGAGCGTCCCTTAGCTAGTTGCTGGAAGCTTAAGAGTAATACCTCGTAGAGCGCGTCGGCAGCGATGAGCTAGAGAAATTCCGGCGCGGGGTGGAGCTGGCAACTCGTGGAGCTTATCTTAGCAAGTTGTTGCTGGAAGATTGAGAGAAATAACTCATAGAGCTTCTCTCAGCAAGTTGCTGCTGGAAGCTTAAGAGTAGGTCCTTCCCGGGCAGCTCGCTGAGAGCTAGAGGGTTTAAGATTAGGAGCTGGGCGGTGGTGGCGCCCGCCAGGAGCTCTTCCGCGGCGGTCCAGAATCTCCACAAGGGTTCGTTCGGCCCGGCAGCTGGTCCGGGAGAGCTTCCGGCGAGCTTCCACGCAAGCCTGCACGCGCGCAGGCACGCATGGAAGCGATTCTGGCAGCGCATCAGCAGCGCAACAGGGGAGCCTCCCAAAGCTCTTTAGGAAAGACCTCGCGTCCCCGAAGGGTCTCTTACCTCGTAGAGCTCTTCGTCATCGATGAGCTAGAGGAATACCTCGTAGAGCTCTTCGGCATCGATGAGCTAGAGGAATTCCGGCGCGGGGTGGAGCTAGTAACTCGCAGAGGTTCCCTTAGCATGTTATGGCTGGAGACTTAAAAGTAATACCTCGTGGAGCTCTGATGGTAAGAGAGCCAGAGGAATTCGGCGACAGGGTGGAGCTAGTTGGCGAAATACTCGTAGGGCTTCTCGGCATCGATGAGCTAGAGGAGTTCCGGCGCAGGGTGTAGCTAGTTGGTCGACCCGGCCAGAAAGGACAATGTGGTAACTTGTCGGTGGTTTTGCGAATACCTTGTAGAGCTTCTCGGCATCGATCAGCTAGAGAAATTCCGGCGCGGGGTGTCGCTAGCAACTCGTAGAGCTTTCCCCAGCAAGTTATTGCTGGAAGCTTAAGAGTAACTCCGGGGTGCTGGAGAGCTGGTAACTCGTAGAGCTTCCCTTAGCGAGGCATTGCTGGAAGCTTTAGAGTAATTCCGGGGCGCTGGAGAGCTAGTAAATCGTAGAGCTTCCCTTAGCAGATTTTTGCTGGAAGCTTACGAGAAACTAGTAAAGCTTCCCTCAGCAAGTTGCTGGAAGTTTCAGAGTAACTTGCACAGCTTCCCTTCGCAAATTCTTGCTGGGAGTTAAAGAGTCATTCCGGGACGCTGGAGAGCTAGTTGGGAAGAAAAATACCTTGTAGAGCTCGCAGCGATGAGCTAGGGGAATAGCTCGTAGAGCTTCCCTTAACTAGTACCTCGTAGAGCTCTTCGGCATCGATGAGCTAGAGGAATAACTCGTAGAGCTTCCCTTAGCTAGTTGCTGGAAGCTGAAGAGTAACTCGTAGAGCTTTCCATAGCTAGTTGCTGGAAGCTTCAGAGTGACTCGTAGAGCTTCCCTAAGCTAGTTCCCGGATAGCCTCTTGGGCTAAGTAGGGTTGTTAGAGAAGAAGCCGGCGGGTGCGCGTACGCCGCCGCACCCTTCCGCCCACCGCTCCACGTTCCCTTCCGTGAGGCCTCGGGTTCCGCAGCGTGCCCCGGGGCGTCTGTTTCAATACGTTCCCGTAGAACGTGCTCCAGAGGCCTCGCGAAGCTCCCGGGCAGCGAGCCCCCAAGCGTGCAGGCGCGCGTGGAAGCGACGCTCTCAGCCCCTCGGAAGCACACTGGGCAAGCTTGCCAGCGCCACCACGCACGTTTTTCCTGGATAGCCACTTGGGCTAAGTAGGGTTGTTAGAAAAGAAGCCGGCGGGTGCGCGTACGCCGCCGCACCCTTCCGCCCACCGCTCCACGTTCCCTTCCGTGAGGCCTCGGGTTCCGCAACGTGTCCCGGAGCGTCTGTTCCAACACGTTCCCGTAGAACGTGCCCCAGAGGCCTCGCGAAGCTCCCAGGCAGCGAGCTCCCAAGCGCGCAGGCACGCGTGGAAGCGTCGCTCTCAGCCCCGCGGAAGCACACTGGGCAAGCTTGCCAGCGCCACCACGCACGTTTTAAGCGTGCTCGAGGCTGTCTAGCGTGCTCGAGGCCGCCTGACAAGCGTTCGCACGAACTGAGACACGCCTCGTCCGGGGCGAGGCACCAGGATTGGCGCGCCCACGTTCCGGGCAGGCCAGCTCTGAGCAAGTTTTCCAGCGCCAGCACGCACGTTTATTCCAGGAGAGCTCTCTGATAGCTACAGGGCTTAAGATTAGAAGCCGGACGGTGGTGGTGCCCGCCAGCAGCCCATCTTCGCCGGTCCAGAATCCCGGGAGGGAGCTGTGAAACGTCGCAGCGGGTCCGGGAGAGCTTCCGGCAAGCTTCCACGCGTGCCTGCACGCGTGCAGGCACTCGTGGAAGCGTTCCTGGCAGCGCTTCATAAGCGCTGCCAGGTAACCCCCCAGAGCCCCAGTAGCGCTTCACGAGAGCGTCCGAAGGACCGCCAGGACAATTTTCCGTCGTGTATTCTCTTTACTCTTCGGGTTTTGGATGCTACCAAGTACCTTGTAGAGCTCTTCGTCATCGATGAGCTAGAGGAATTTCGGCGCGGGGCGGAGCTAGTTGGCCGACCCGGCCAGAGAGGACAAAGTGACAACTTTTGGGTGATTGTCCCGGATAGCACCTTGGAGGGCCGAGGGTTTCAGAGAAGAAGCCGGGGGTGGGTGATGACGGGAACACGCCCACTTCCGCCGCTCCACGATCCCCGCAGCGGCTCGCCTGACCCGGCAGTGTGTCCGGGAGCGCTTCCGGCAGCCGTTCAGGCGTGCCCGCACGCGTGCGGGCACGCGCGGCAGCGTCGCTGGCAGGACTGCAGACGAGGTTCAGAAGGGCCCCCGGGGGGCCTCCCAGGGCCTCCCAGAAGAGCTTTCAATAAATTCCCGGGAGGCTTGCTGATCGCTAAAGGGTGTAAGATCAGAAGCTAGACGGTGGTGGTGCCCGCCAGGAGCTCCTCACCTCGTAGAGCTCTTCGGCATCGAGGAGCTAGAGGAATTCCGGCGCGGGGTGGAGCTAGTAACTCGTAGAGCTTCCCGTAGCAAGCTAATGCTGGAAGCTAAGAGTAATTCCGGAACGCTGGAGAGCTAGTTGGCAAGAAAAAATCTCGACAGACCTTTTGGTGACTGTTGGTCGGCTGAAATTTTTTTCTCGAAATTTGAACATTCGTTTGAGCTCTAGTATGTTTTTCCGATGATATTCGATATTATTCCCGCTTGCCATCTTGATCTGAGCTCGATCGGGTTCCTTTTACTGCGAAAATGCAGGCAGACAGGATCGGCAGTTTTGAGTCATCTTGGCACGCAATGTCGGTTTTCTCAACATAACTCGAGCTTCAGGACAGCTACATAGCTGGTAAGCACAGCTAATCGATCCATAATGATCAGGAGCGTTCGCCTGTTGAAGCCAGAGGTCTGAACTTGTCTGCTAGCCAAGCTAGGTTCGCAAACCTATTTCTATTATTCGAGTCATCTTGACAGACACTCTCGATTTTCTGTACTTAACTCGAGCTACGGGACAGCTACAGAGCCGATACGTATAGAATTAGATTTAGAATCATCAGTGGCCGTTATCTGTTGGATCCATAGCTCTGAACTCAGTCTGCTGCCAGATCTAGAATCGCGAAACCATTCGTTTTGTTCGAGTCATGTTGAGAGATACTGTCGGTTCTCTGTAACTCGGGCTGTAGGGGGGCTACATGGCTGGTAATACCTCGTAGAGCTCTTCGGCATCGATGAGCTAGAGGAATTCCGGCGCGGGGTGCAGCTAGTTGGCCAACCCGGGCTGGGCGGACAATGTTCCCGGAGAGCTCGCTGAGAGCTAAAGGGCTTAAGATTAGAAGCCGGACGGTGGTGGTGCCCGCCAGGAGCTCCTCCACGGCGGTCCACGTTCCCCGCAGCGACTCGCCTGAACCGGCAACGGGTCCGGGAGAGCTTCCGGCAAGCTTCCACGCGTGCCTGCACGCGTGCAGGCACACATGGAAGCGTTTCTGGCAGCGCTTCGGCAGCGTTGCAGGGGAGCTTCCCAGAGCTCTCCAGGAAAGATTTCCTGTCTTCAAAGGGTCTCTCCCCTCTCCGGCTTTTGGACGCTACCAAGTGGTGACCTGGGGTCGGTTTTTCGAAGATGGCGAGAGATTTTGAAATTCGTTTTGCAAATTTGAATTTTAAATATATGCAGTAAATCATGGCGCTTTCGATGGTGCAATTCTCAGGGCCCTAGCTGCAGTATTTCGATTAAAAGACTAGGGGAAACCACTATTGTGTACGACCAAAAAACAGATGTCATATGTTTGAAGCTAGTATGCAGAAGCTTTTTTTCTGCTGTTATCTCGGAACCGACCTGGTCTATGCAGAGCTCTACGAGGGTCTCGGCGGTAACCTGGTTGACGGTTTACCGCCGGTTCCCAGTCACTGGAAGCGATTTGGAGACATGCGGCGCGTCCGCCTTTCGACTCTAGAGCTCTGAACTCTGTCTGTTCCCTGAACTAGGTCAGCAAAACTATTATAATTGTTCGAGTCATTCTGAGATGCTGCCTGTTAGGGAGGTCGGGCTGCAGGGCTGGTAATCACAGGAATCATTCAGAGACATCAGACGCGCCCGCCTGTCGCATACAGAGATCTGAACTCGGTCTGATACTCGCGCTAGGTGTGGCAAACTATTAGTATTGTTCGAGTCATCTTGAGAGGTGCTGTCGATTTATACCTCGTAGAGCTCTTCAGCAAAGAGCTAAGAGGAATTGCGGCGCAGGGTAGAGCTAGTTGGCAGGCCCGACCAAAAGAGAGGATGTGGTAACCGGGGGTCGGTTTTTGTCTCTGTATGCAAAATTGTCAAATTCGTTTTGAGAACCAGTATTTTTCTCACGTGTAGTGGGTTGTGCCGCGTCTGCCAGTAAAATTCTCAGGTCGTAGCTGCAGTAGTACCATCAAAAGACTTGAGGGAACCGACTTTGGATAAAAACCTAAAAAATCGGGTTTTTTCGAATTTTTCTGCTCTTGCTTCAGAAGCTTCCTTCACGTGTGCCGAGGAGCGCTGTGCAACGAAAGAGCTCTACGGGGTGCCAGGCGGTAACCTGGTTGACGGTTTACTGCCGGTTCCAAGTGCACGTTGCCTTAATCCGCAGTTTTCGAACCAGCTTAACTCGGATTTTTCGAGTTGCCTTAATCCGGAGGTTTCGAAATTTTCGCGGCGCCTTACTCCGGAAAGGCTGTTTGCAACCACTTTGGAGCGCAAATCCGCGAGTAATTTCGACAGATTTCGCTTCACGAGTGCCTTTCTACGTTTGATGAAAACGAGCAGTCTTTATCTCACGGAGGAGACCTAGGTGAAGCCAGGTTGAATATCCCTTTCGCCTTTTCGAATTTCACCATTTTGCATTTGAACAAAAAAAAAAAAAAAAAAAAAAAAAAAAGCTGAGCTGGAAGCTCGCATTTCTATTTTGCCTTCTTGTCCGGGTCTCATTTTCGCAAATTAAACCCGACCAGAACGGACAATGTGGTAACTTTTGGTCGCTTTTGCGAATTTTTGAAAGAGCTTCGTGAGTAACCCCTCTTGATCCACCTCAGGCTCCACCCTCCTCAAATTGTTTGTGTGTAGCGCCCACCCACTGTGCACACCCCATTCAGCAATCAACACTCTCGTGTCTGGATCTGCTTGTGGGTTTTGTGTAAACCATATGTATGATTTTGGCGGCCCTGGCTCCCCCTTGCATATTGTCCCCGTCGTTTTCTTCACTTCCGCAAAGCAACTCTGGAACTTACCTATATGTTGGACATGGGGTGTTCTCCATGGCGCACACTCTACATGAAACTTCACATTCGGTGGTAGATCAGTGTTTCCAATTTTGTATTCACTGTCAAAACAATTCCGAACCTGCCATATGATCTCCACTGCCGTCCCCTTTTTGAAATAGATCCGCCCGCGCGTGTATGGCCAGTACCTGCCAGCATTCTCCCCCGCCGTTCTCGCATGATCAAAAGCAGCATTATGTGTTGCATCCAGCGATGCCAATCCCAGTAATTTTGTTATGTTGTCGGTCAGCACCTGTTGCTTCATGGCCTCCCTTTGTTTTATCTCTCTATTCTTCCAACCCTCACGTGATATCCAACCTTTGAATTCAATATATGATGGTACCCAGTTCGAATTATGCCCTGCACCACTGCCCGTGTCACCTGATCCATATCTAGTCGAACCGCTTGTGCAAGATTGAGCGTCTCCATTGTTCAGATTATGAATGTCAGCTTGGGCCTGCTTCATTTGCTCCGATAAAGCTTTGACATCTGACGTTGTTTTATCAATCTTTTCCTCCATGACATGCAAGTCAGCTGCAACCGATGTTTTGAACTCACTGACCGTCGCCGTTACTTCGCTCTGGCCCTTCAAAATGTGTCTGAACATTTCCTCGGGCGTCATTGTAGCTGATTGAGGCGCCTGGACAGCAGCACTTGGAGCTACGGCCAGACCACTCGGAGCCTTGGGGACTTGGGCTGTAGCTAAACGAGGCGCCTGGACAGCAGCATCAGGAGCCGCGGCCAGACCACTCGAAGCACTGGAACCTTTGCCCTCCCCTTTCGCCCTCACCTCTCTCAACCACTCACTGATCGCATTCCCTCCCATTTTGCTATCTTCTATTTTGTCATCCGCCATGATTGCTGATGAACGTCGTTTGTTTCTCTCTTTGACTGTACGTAATGTGTGAAGTGCAGCCTGATATCTATCTGATTGCCCAATCTTCTTGAAATCGTACGCCTCCTGCTGAACAAATGCCTCTGGTGGGGAAATTTCCAATTCCAGTGCTATCTGAGCTTCTCTCTTCTCCTGCGTCGTTAATCGCGGCACAGTACCTGATGCGTCTTTCAACCAATCACACGGATGTGGGTCACAATCCACACCAAGCTCAGCTGACGTGAAATATTCACTCTGATCGTCTTCTGATGGCACAATATATGCTCCCTGCGAGTCCGTTTTCAATCCAACATCCCACAGTGGTCTTGTGTAAAATCCAGACAGATCCTGATATTCCTGCGATCCCTACGATATCTTGATGTCAAGAACGAGAACGAGGATTCAATGTGGACACAGCCCCCGCGACACGTCAAACACGCGCCGCACGAGAGGGGGGCTTGATGCAAGCCTGTGTGCGTGCCCTGACGTGGGCCCTGTTCAACGTCGAACCCTGACGCCTTGAACCCTGACGTCTTGAGCCAGTATACCGACAGCGCATATCAAGATGACTCGAAACAGCCAATCCCGCCGCAGTGCTTTTTGGCAGTAAAAGGTACCCGATCGAGCTGAGATCAAGATGGCGAGCGGGAATAAGATCGAATATCACGGGAGAAATACTAGAGCTCTAACGAATGGTTGAATTTCGAAAACAAAATTTTCAACCGACCAAAAGTCACCAAAAGGTCCGCCGAGATTTTTCTTGCCAACTAGCTCTTCAGCGCGCCAGAATTACTGGGCGCCGGCGGTAAACCGTCAACCTTTCTTACCGCCGGGGGACCCGTAGAGCTTCCTGACAATATATAATGTCGAAAAAAATGCAGAGGACGAATAGTTTTTCAGCCCAAGCGATTTCAGACCTCTTGATGCAACAGCCGAACGCCCCCGATGCCTCTAGATTGTCTTCTGTACGAGCTCTGTAGCCTTCCTACAGCCCGAGTTACGTGCGTAAATCGACAGCACCTTTCAAGATGACTCGAAGAATACGAATAGTTAGGCAAACCTAGCTCGAGTATCAAACCGAGTTCAGACCTCTGAATGCGACAGGCGGACGCGTCTGATGTCTGCGAATCGATTCCTGCGATTACCAGCCCAACAGCCCCCCTACAGCCCGAGTTAAGTGCAGAAAACCGACAGCACCTCTCAGGATGACTCCAACAATACGAATAGCTTCGCGGACCTAGTTCGGGCAGCAGACCGAGTTCCGAGCTCTGGATTCGACAGGCGCACGCGCCTGATGTTCTGAATCGATTCCTGTGACTACCAGCACTGTAGCCCCCCTACAGCCCGAGTTAAGTACAGGAAACATACAACACCTCTCAAGATGACTCGAACAATACGAATAGTTCGCGATTCTAGATCGGGCAGCAGACCGAGTTCAGAGCTCTGGATTCAACAGACGAACGTGACTGATGATTCTGAATCAGTTTCTGTAAGTATCAGCTCTGTAGTTGTTATATAGCTTGAGTTAAGTACAGAAAACCGAGAGCGCTTGTCAAGATGACTCAAATAAAACGAATAGGTTTGCGGACCTAGCTCGGCTAGCAGACCGAGTTCAGACCTCTGGATGAAACAGACGAACGCGCCTGATCATTCTGAATCGATGGAGTGTGCTTACCAGCTCTGTAGCTGTCCTATATCACGAGTTAAGTCCAATAAACCGAGAGCGCGTATCAAGATGACTCGAAACGGCCGATCCCGCCCGCGTGCTTTTTGACAGTACAAGGTACCCGATCGAGCTGAGATCAAGATGGCGAGCGGGAATAAGATCGAATATCACGGGAAAAATACTAGAGCTCTAACACGAATGGTTGAATTTCGAGAACAAAATTTTCAACCGACCAAAAGTCATCAAAAGGTCCGTCGAGATTTGTCTTGCCAACTAGCTCTCCAGCGCCCCGGAATTACTCAAGCTTCCAGCAATAACTTGCTCAGGGAAGCTCTACGAGTTACTCTTAAGCTTCCAGCAATAACTTGCTAAGGGAAGCTCTACGAGTTATAACTTGCTAAGGGAAGCTCTACGAGTTACGGCCGATCCCGCCCGTGTGCTTTTGGGCAGTAGCTCGTAAAGCTTCCCTGAGCAAGTTGTTGCTGGAAGCATAAGAGTACTTCCGGGGCGCTGGAGAGCTAGTTGGCAAGAAAAATCTCGACGGACCTTTTGCTGACTTTTGGTCGGTTGAAAATTTTGTTCTCGGAATTCAACCATTCGTTAGAGCTCTAGTATTTTGTCCCGTAATATTCGATCTTACTCCCGCTCGTCATCTTGATCTCAGCTCGATCGGGTATCTTTTACTGCCAAAAAGCACACGGTCAGGATCGGCCGTTTCGAGTCATCTTGATACGCGCCGTCGGTATATTGTACTTAACTAGAGATACAGAACAGCTGCAGGGCTGGTAAGCAACCTCGTCGATTCAAACTAATCAGGCGTGTTCGGATCTTGCATTCAGAGGTCTGAACTCGGTCTGCTAGCCGAGTTAGGTCCGCAAACCTATTCGTATTATTCGAGTCATCTTGACAGGCGCTCTCGGTTTACTATACTTAACTCGCGCTATAGGACAGCTACAGAGCTGATACTTATAGGAACCGATTCAGAATCATCAGTAGCGCTTGTCTGTTGAATCCAGAGCTCTGAACTCGGTCTGCTGCCCGATCTAGAATCGCGAAACTATTCGTACTCTTCGAGTCATGTTTAGAGATCCTGTTGGTTTTCTGCACTCAACTCGGGCTGTAGGGTGGCTGCAGCGTTGGTGCTCACAGGAATCGATTTGAAGACATCAGACGCGTCCGCCTGTCGAATCTAGAGCTCGGAACTCGGTCTGCTGCCCGAACTAGGTCCGCGAAACTATTCGTATTGTTCGAGTCATCCTGAGAGGTGCTGTCGGTTTTCAGCACTAACTCGGGCTGTAAGGGGGCTGCAGGGCTGGTAATCACAGGAATCGATTTGAAGAGATCAGACGCGTCCGCATGTCGCATTCAGAGGGCTGAACTCGGTCTGATACTGCAGCTGGGTTTGCCAAACTATTCGTTTTGTTCGAGTCATCATCAGAGGCGCTGTCGATTCACGCACGTAACTCGGGCTGTGGGAGAGCTAGAGAGCTCGTACAGAAGACAATCCAGAAGCATCGGGGGCGTCGGGCTGTTGCATCCAGAGGTCTGGAATCGCTTGAGCTGGATTGTTTTCGACATTATATGTTGTCAGGAAGCTCTACGAGTCCCCCGGCGGTAAGAAAGGTTGACGGCTTACCGCCGGCGCCCAGTAAAAGGTACCCGATCGAGCTGAGATCAAGATGGCGAGCGGGAATAAGATCGAATATCACGGGAAACTGGGCGCGGGCGGTAAACCGTCAACCTTTCTTACCGCCGGGGGACTCGTAGAGCTCCCTGACAATGTATAATGTCGAAGAAAATTGCAGAGAACGAATAGTTTTTCAGCCAAAGCGATCTCAGACCTCAGCACCTCTCAAGATGACTCAAACAAAACGAATAGTTTGGCAACCCAGCTCGAGTATCAGACCGAGTTCAGACCTCTGAATGCGACGTCTGATGTCTGCGAATCGACTCCTGTGATAAGCAGCGCTGCAGCCCCCCTACCGCCCGAGTAAAGTACAGAAAACCGACAGCACCTCTCAGATTGACTCGAACAATACAATAGTTTCGCGGACCTAGTTCGGGCAGCAGACCGAGTTCCGAGCTCTGGATTCGACAGGCGGACGCGCCTGATGTCTTCAAATCGATTCCTGTGACCACCAGCACTGTAGCCCCCCTCAGCCCGAGTTCAGTGCAGAAAACCGAAAGCACTTCTCAAGATGACTCGAAGAGTACGAATAGTTTCGCGATTCTAGATCGGGCAGCAGACCGAGTTCAGAGCTCTGGATTCAACAGACAAGCGCTACTGATGATTCTGAATCGGTTCCTATAAGTATCAGCTCTGTAGCTGTCCTGTAGCTCGAGTTAAGTACAGAAAACCGAGAGCGTCTCTCAAGATAACTCGAATAATACGAATAGGTTTGCGGATATAGCTCGGCTAGCAGACCGAGTTCAGACCTTTAGATTCAACAGGCGAACGCGCCTGATTATTCTGAATCGATTAGCTGTGCTTACCAGCTCTGTAGCTGTCCTAAAGCTCGAGTAATGTTCAGAAAACCGTCACCGCGTGTCAAGATGACTTGAAACGGCCGATCCCGCCTGTGTGCTTTTCAATTAATATTCACCCGATCGAGCTGAGATCAAGACGGCGAGCGGGAATAAGATCGAATATCACGGGAAAAAATACTAGAGCTCTAACGAATGTTCAAATTTTGAGAACAAAATTTTCAACCGACTAAAAGTCACCAAAAGGTCCGTCGAGATTTTTCTTGCCAACTAGCTCTCCAGCGCCCCGGAATTACTCTTAAGCTTCCAGCAACAACTTTAGTAGGGAAGCTCTACGAGTTACTTGGTAGCGTCCAAAACTCGGAGAGCGAAGAGACTCGGGGACGGAAGATCTTTCCTGGAGAGCTCCCGGGCGCTCCCCAGAAGCGCTTGTGAAGCGCCGCCAGGAACGCTTCCCCGCGTGCCTGCACGCGTGTCGGCACGCGTGAACGCATGCCGGAAGCTCTCCCGGACCCGCTGCCGGGACGCGCGAGTTGCTGCGAGGATCGCGGAGCGGCGGAGATGGGCTGCTGGCGGGCACCACCACCGTCCGGCTTCGAATACTCGTAGAGCTCGTCGTTATCGATGAGCTAGAGGAATTCCGGCGCGGGGTGGAGCTAGTTTGCCGACCCGACCAAAAGAGACAATGTGACAACTTCGGGTTGATTTTGCTAAGATTTGAAAGATATTCGACAATTCATTTACAGAAACCAGATTTTTCGCACCTGTAATGAGTTATTTCACGCTTGCCAGTCAAATTCTCAGGTCCGTAGGTGCAGTATTACTATCAAAACACTTGGCGCTGGCGGAACCGACGTTGGATAAAGACAGAAACACGTGATTTTTCTAGTTTTTTCTTTCTCGCTCCAGAAGCTTCCTTCATATGTTCCGACGATCGCCGTGCAAGAAAAAAGCTCTACGAGGTTCCCGGCGGTAACCTGGTTGACGGTTTACCGCCGGTTTCAATCTAAAACCCTTTAGCTCTCAGCGAGCTCTCCGGGAAAAATACTAAAGTTCTAACGAATGGCATTGTCTCTTAATGCCGGGTCGGCCAACTAGCCCCACCCTGCGCCCGAATTCCTCTTAGCGCATCTGCCGAAGAGCTGTACGAGCTACTGGCGCCGGCGGTGAACCGTCAACCTAGTCGCCACTGGGAACCTCGTTGAGCTCCTCACACTTGTAAGAGTGCTGAAAATCGAAATAGAGTTTTTTATAATAATATACTTAAACAATAATAAAAATAATTTTTTATAAATAAAAAATGTTTATTTTTGATTTTTCGATGTTCAAATTCGCTCAGTTCCAGGTCAACTCACAAGAAAATACATCGGGAGGGCTGAGCTGCTGTCAGAGACGAGTTTACTTACATGCCACTGCGCCGGAATTCCTTGAGCTCATCGATGACGAAAAGCTCTACGAGATAAAAAAAATGTCAACGCGTGTCGAGATGACTGGAACCCGCCGACAGTTCCCTCAAGTCTTTTGATAGTAATATTGCAGCTACGGACCTGGGAATTTAATTGGCAGACGCGGCATAACCTACTACACGTGAGAAAAATACCAGTTCTCAAAACGAATTTAAAATTTTGCATAAAGTCAAAAAAAACACCCCAGGTTACCACATCCTCTCTTTTGGTCGGGCCGGCCAACTAGCTCCACCCTGCGCCCGAATTCCTCTTAGCTCTTTGCTGAAGAGCTCTACGAGGCACTGGCGCCGGCGGTGAACCGTCAACCTGGTCACCGCCGGGACCTCGTAGAGCTCCTTTCACGCGTGAGAGTGCTCAGAGTCGACGTGAGAACTTCTCGAGCATTTCTCAGAAAAGTGAACATTCATTATTTTATGTCGACACAAAGTTGGCTCCTCCAAGTGTTTCGATAGTAAAAGTGCGGCTACAGAGCTCATATTAAGACGGAGAGGCCCTCATATTCGTTTACAGGTGCGAAAAATCTGCTCTCTCAAAATGAACTGTCAAATATTCTTCAATTTCTCGCAAAACCACCCCAAAGTTACCACTTTCTCCTTTCTGGCCGGGTCGACCAACTAGCTCCGCGCCGGAATTCCTCTAGCTCGTCGTTGCCGAAGAGCTCTACGAGGCATTACTCTTAAGCTCCCAGCAAGCACTTGCTTGGGGAAGCTCGACGAGTTATTTTCGAGAAATGCCTCAAGAAGCTCTCTCTCTCTTTCGAGTCTGAGCCTTTTCATGCGTGGAAGGTGCTACGAGGTTCCCGGCGGTGACTAGGTTGACGGTTCAGCGCCGGCACCAGTATATCGTAGAGCTCTTCGGCATCGATGAGCTAGAGGAATATAACTCGTAGAGCTTCCCTTAGCAAGTTATTGCTGAATGCTTGAGAATAAAACCTCGTAGAGCTCTTCGCCACCGATGAGCTAGAGGCATTCCGGCGCGGGGTGGAGCTAGTAACTTGTATAGCTCCCCTTAGCTAGTTGCCGGCAGCTTGAGCGTTGTACGTCGTAGAGCTCTTCGGCAAAGAGCTGAGAGGAATTCGGGCGCAGGAGTGAGCTAGATGGCCGGCCCGACCAAAAGAGAGATGTGGCAACTTGGGGCCGGTTTTTTCACTTTATGCAAAATTTCGAAATTCTGTTTTCAAGACTGATTTTCATTCGCTGTAATAAGTTATGCCGCGTCTGCTGGTTAATTTCTATGGCTCTAGGAGCTATTACTTAAACACTTGAAGGAACCGATTCTCTATCGACACCAAAAAAAGTGTTTTTCTGAGTCATTTGATGAGCTTGTTCGGTAAGCTGGCTGGAAGGGAGGCAGAGGAGTGGCTTATGCCATGTCTGCAAGATAAATTCTCAGGTCCGTAAGTGCAGTATTACTATGAAAACACTTGCAGGAACTGTCTATGGATGAAAACCGAAAAATCGTGATTTTTCGAATTTTTCGGCTCTCGTTCAGAAGCATTCTTTATGTGTTCCGAAGAGCGCTGTACAAGAAAATAGCTCTACGAGGTGCCCGGCGGCAACCTGGTTGACGGTATCAAAATACGATGAAGAACCGACATAGACGTTGGATGAACACCGGAGAAACGTGATTTTTCGATTTTTTCGGCTCTCGCTTCAGAATCTTCCTTCATCTGCCCAGAGAGCGCTGTGCAAGAAAAAAACTGCACGAGTTCCCTGGCGGTAAGCTGGTTGACGATTTACCGCCTCCATGGGTGTACCATGGGGCCGACGTGTAAGGACAGGCTCAGTTGAAGCCCCCATGCATCGAACCATCAATCATCACACCAAGGATGGACATACGCTGGACCCTAGGCAACTGGCGCCGGCGGTGAACCGTCAACCTAGTCACCGCCGGGAACCTCGTAGAGCTCCTTGCACCCGTAAGAAAGCTCAGGATCGAAGCGAAGAGCTTCCTGCAGCTTTTCTAGAAACACGTCAAATTGAGATTTTCGGAGAAAAGATGCAGTCGGTTACCGGAAGTCAACTGATACTATAACTGGCTCCAGAGAGCTGATCTTCTCAGAGAACAAAGTTCATATGCCAATGCTCGGCGTAAAAATCTGCTTTCTCAAATGAAGTATCGAATATCTTTCAAATCTGAGCAAAACCGACCCGAAGTCACCACTTTGTCCTTTCTGGTCGGGTCGACCAACTAGCTCCACCCCGCGCCGGAATTCCTCTAGCTCGTCGATAACGAAGAGCTCTACGAGGTACTGGGCGCCGGCGGTAAACCGTCAACCTGGTTTTGTTTGTTTGGACTCGCGTTCCCAGCTGAGTGCAGCTGGGCGAGAACAGGTCCCGCAAAAGCACACGGGCAGCGCTGAGCAGCGCTTCGGCTGCCGACAATTCACATTCTGTGACTGTAGCTCCTTCAAGGAGCCACGCGGCCTCGGCCACACCCCTCCAAACGAGGGGCACGGCACTAGAAACAGCAAACTCATGCCCAGCAGGGAAGGGGCCCACGGTTCTCGCGGAAGCGATGCCTATCTCACTGGGATTGCACTGAGTATTGATTAAGCCGATCTGAAGCCAGAAACCACATCCTGATCCTTGCTGGTCAACCCCGCCATCAAAGCCTCCCCTGATAGCGAACGGTAAGAGATAAGTTTCGAATGGATATAGATAACAATGAGTTCTGTAGAATGTGCGGCCACATCTGGCCTCATGCGTCAATTCATCCGCTCGTGTATTGTCCTCCCTGAATTCGTGTCTCCATATCTCACGTCCCAGGCAGCAGGCCTCAGATTGAAACACGCAGCGAGCTCAAAGGTACAATCAATCATGGCAGCTGTCCTCTTGCAGTAGCCACGATTCTCACATCTCCATTTCCCCTGTAGCCAGGAGCAGATAAGTAATGAGTCACCCTTGAACTCAGCAGCAAAACCCTCTGAGGATATATCCCACACAGTCGCACGTTCCTGGATCATAGCATAACGTATTGCAAGCTTGGCGGACTCTTTGGGGTCGTACCTGGGGCGCAGAGGGTTGGTCGCGATGTCGACCGCCTCAGCATCGGCCGTCTCTCGAGCCTCAGGGGAGCCATTAGGAGAGCCCTTCCAAGACACCACAAAGTAATCATAGACCTTAGTTTTGTTGTATTGTGTAAGGAGTTGCTTCCAAACCTCCAAGAACTGAACCCAACCGCCCCGTACAGACTCCCACCACTTTTCCCCAAAGAACTGGATGTAGGGGAACTGCCAAGACCGACCGCCCACAGTAGACCTCGTAGTGCTCCTAGCCACGTGTCAGTACAGCTCCTAGCCACGTGTCATAAGTCCACGCGTATCTCTGGAGTGCGCACGGTGAAAATATTTCCAATAATACAATGGACACATACATGTATGAGTTTTAGTGCGTCTTTCAGCGCGCGAGAGCGATGCTGCCGCGGCAGCGAACATGCATGTAGACAAGTACAGATGGAAAAGTATGCGAAAATACGATCGACGTCAGCAGGCGCGGCAACGCACCGGGCACGAGCGCGCGCACGCACATGCGCGCGCACGCGAATATATACACAATCTCACGCGGGCACGCACTCACATCCACGCGCGCTCACTCGCGCGCGGGCACCCCCTCACGAACACACACACACACACGCACACACACACACACACGCACACAAACACACACACACACGCACCAACAAAAAAAAATCATACACACACACACACACACGCGCGCATACAGACACGAACACAGACACAGACACAGAAACACCCGCACGCACACGCACACACACACACACACACAGACGCGGCCACACACACGCACACACACACACCTGCCTGCCAGACACACACACACACACACATACACGCACAAACGCAAACATCTACAGATACAGACGGACCGACGCCTTCGCACTCACAAACCGATCCCCCGCTGCTCAGCGCTCTGAGTCCCCCGCGAAATCCTCGCGCCCCCGCGCACCCCGCCCCCCCCCCCTTCCCGCCGGCGCTCCGGAGGGGGGAGGCTGGCTGGCTGGCAACGACTCTCACGGGCCTGACGGCCCAGTCGCAGTGTCCGTCTCGGCAGAGACTCTTATTTGGATGATCATGCGAGTCAAAACCGTGCCAAGCACACGGACAGGTGACAAGAGCGAAGCTCATGAGATATCATCCGCGTCAAACACGCAGGCAACACCACAAAGAACAAGCTCTTATTCATCCGTGTGAGCACAATCTTTCACAATCCACGATCAAGTAAAGTAAGACTCAAACTCACCAAGCAAACGAACAATGTTGTGTACCGTACACTCTGCTGCAGATAGTTCAGCCTGTGTGACTGTGCTCTCTGACGGAATCAACCATGCTTTTTCCCAGACGAGCTGCCAGGACACGGTCGAAAACTTGCCTTCTATCCTGTCGGACCTGGATATGAACGCCGCCTCGAGCCATGCACCACATCCTACTCCATCCTCAGATTTACCGCCATCGAAGGACCCCCTCAATGCGATAGGTGTTATATGTCCATATGTGTGTGTCATGCAAAAAGAGCGCTTCCATTCGTGTGTTCTGCCCTCGCGGGCATCATGTGTGAGTCGATCTGCGTGCTCATTTACTTCGCGAAACTCATGCTTAAAAGGATCCCTGCCATTCGAAGGTGCCCGAACTCCATAGATCTCCGTCAAACTGCTCATGATGTCAATGATATAGCCTATTCTTTTTCGATACGTGTAGTCAGTTACCGCCCACTTCCCTAGGAGCCAGGATATGATAAGAAGAGAATCCCCACAGATCTCCACTCCAAACCCATGTGTTTTGAAATCCCATTCTGTTGCTTTCATGTTCGTTAGTGCTAAACGTCTGGCGATGATTTCATTCTGGACCTCCTCCTCCTTCCTCCTCCGTTTGCGTGTTGCCTCATTTCCACCCTCCTCTTCCATATCATACACTGTGCGTCTCACTCCTGATCCTTTAACCTTTGACTGGAACAAACTGAACTTCCCCTCACCAACCGTAGATAATGCAAACTCTCTCCAGCTTTCAGGCTGGAAATCTCTCCACCACTGATCACCCCAATATTTTTCGAAAGGATTGTGCCATGTATGTAGACCCGTCGCGTCAATCCCTCTTTTCCTTTTGCGGTAGCTGCCCTCCTCTGCCCGTTTTCTTTTTGAGTTATACCTGTGCATGATATCCCCGAAATTCTGCCGCCACTCATCATATCGGATTCCGTATGCAAGCATTGCCAACCTTGAGTCCCTCCATGCTCTGTCACTCTGCGGCATATCATGAGGTAGATATTTTGCAAACGACACCACATCTAATGCAAGCAACCACTGGCGATACAAGAATTTTTGCACCAGCGACTGATACCCGTGATCATGAAAAGCTTTCCTACATCGGCTGTACTTCCGATGTGTATACTCGCCCCACGGCCCATCAGGAAGATGTCTCGTTCTCAATATTCTGAGCAAGCATTCTCCCTCAAACACATGAAGTCTCTCAATCGAACTTTCATATGCTGCCACTCCATAATACATGCAATATTGTCGACTGAACAAGCTGCTGATATCTAGAATACTTTTCCCCCAATGGTATACATCTACTGGTATAGAACTTAATGTCAACATAGAAAGCCTGTCTTCCTTTGTCCAATCTGTACGCTACATCCGCATGATATCGAGGAAATATAGCTGGAATACAAACTCCTAGAAGATGAACCTCAGCCCTTCTGCGAAATCTCAACTCACGTTCTGGGTCCTGAAATCCTTTGATCACCAAGTCCATGGTCGGAACGATATGTTCATTCTCATCATACTCCAGAGGTTCACCGAAAACTAAATACTCCAGGGACGCCTCTTTCCATCGCATACTGTATTTCTCAAGTGAGTGTGTCATCGCCAACATCATCTGAGCCAAATCCGACGCCGAGTTCGCCAAGACAACGATGTTATCAGCCCATAAGGCATGATTCAAGTAAATCGACGCTGTTTCGACGCTCTCATTTTCGCCCCTCGCACTCGCTCGAAACTCGACCCTACACCCCAACTTCTGTTCGTCCCATTTCTCGAACAGTTCCCCCCACATCGCCACGGCAATACAATTAAAGGCAAACGGTCCTTCGGGTCCGCCCGTGCGTATACAGCGATCCCAGGACACCTTTGAGAACTGCTCGAAGTCGAGATTCCCACACGAGATCTCAACATCACTATAAACCAGGGATTCAATCATCGCATGTTGGATAACATATGGTATACTACAATATGTCATGGCAGAACTGAAGTTAGCAACCGTACAATGATCAAATACTTGATAAACATCAGCGAGAGCAACATGTAATTGATCATCTGCGTGCTGATATTTGCTAGCATGTTGACCTAAGTGCTTCAATGCAGTCGTAATCTCATATGGCCTACGTCCTTTCACAAATCCATACACACCAAATCTACGAAACATCCCCACCTCCTCCATATAATCCTCCGCTAACTTGACCACACACATATAATAGAGTTTAGATAACGCATTTTGAATACACAGTAGTCTCGTTTCCTTTGCATCCGTGGTGTTTTGACTTTTAGGCATCACACTCACTATGATCTCCCTCCAACAATCAGGATACGGAATCTGTCTATGAAACACAGCCACGAATATCCTTCGCACCTCTCTCAACGTTTTCCACGACAATCGAAGGAGCATCTCTGCGGGCACTCCATCAGTCCCCGTCGCGCGGTTACGCTGCATTCTTCCCCTGCAGCAAAGCATACTCGCCAGCGCGATGGTGCACGCTGGAGCCTCCAGCTCCGCAGCCTGTCTGAGAGACTGCAGCACCTCTAGATTGGCAACATGAGTCTGGGCACACGATACCTTATTCATGAGCATCTGCCAGATAACTTTGTTCCATACCTCTCTATCCTCCACTCCTTCCAAGTTATAGAGACGGTTTCTCCTCCTTTTCCTTGACGGTGGTAATTCATACTCCAAACGAAGACGGCGGTATAGACGGCGATAGCCATTCAAAACTTGTGTGATCTGTTTTCTTTCTGGCCCAGGTGGGGTTCCCCTACGGAGTTCAATCAACCTTTGGAGTCTATAAGGGCGCACAGGCTGTTTAATACCATTGTCATCTCTGGTCTTATATTCCACCTCATCCCGAGTAAAGCTCGATTTAATCTGTCGTGACAAACAACTGGCCCCCAGAGGATTACCACTCACTGAGGAACACCTGGCATTGTCAACAAACGAGTCCATCGAAGCTCTCGCGATCATCTCATCCGTGAACGTGTTTGGCTCATATCCCACATAGCTTTTATCACGGGGTTTAGCGGAGTAGCGAGGACAATGAACAACAGGGGAACGAACACAAACTTCCAGGAGTTGATCACTCAGACGGGATCGCTGAGTCTTCCCTCCTCTGTGCAAACGAAAGGATGCCTTACAATCAATAACATCCCAACCATGAGGAACCAGAACGTAATCTAATACTCGTGGCCGCCACTCTGGTGCTCTAGCAAGGCGACTGTGTGCTCGTGCGTAGCTCTCCCACGTTACTGCACGGTCGCCGAAAGTGTTGGCAGCAAAGAGCCCATACGATTGCATAAAGCATTCCAGCGCATGCCTCATCCTCCATCTGTCGTTCTCCCTCCTCCTCTCCGCCGTGCTGTCGCCTCCTTCCTCCTTTCCATCCACACCACTTCCTGTCATGAGATATTCTACTCCTCGATGAACTCCCGTACTCCTCCCCACCAATTCCACATTGGCATCCACGCAGACAATGATACAAGCACCTGGCAGCTTCGTGGCAACCATCTCCCTGAGGACCATATTGAGGTTGGTCAGGGTTTGCTGCCACATACCGAAAGCATTCGGGATCGAAACATCTGGAAGGTACATGCTAGTGATCACCAGCCTCGAAGTAGCAGTCTTGAAGCCTCCTACGACGAAACGAGGATACGAGCATACGAATTCTTTGATACAACATTTCCATGCATTGTCGAATACTAGGGCAGCTCTCCCACATGATGAAACTCTCTGGTCCCAACCTAGGCGTTCAATCTCTGCTTTGGGAAGAAAATCACTCTCTTGCAACGCGAACAATCCTCCATGACAACTACGAAGTTGTCCCAAAATCTCAGCTCCTCTACAATTCCTCACTCCTGCCTTCTGGATATTCCAAGAAATGAGAATCAGATTTTTCCGTCGAGCACGTCCTCAGTTTTTACTTAACTCCTCTTTCATTTTCATGATCGTCACATCTTTCATATCATATTTATCGCACATTGTCGCCCATTGTTCAGGCCTGGCGCGGGCCTCCACATAAAAGTTTCGGTGGACCATTCCCAGTCCCCCCGATACTCACTGAACAGTCCCACATAGCCTCCAGCTATTTGCTGATTCTTGGCAAGCTCTGCGCGGCGGCTGCGACTCGGCCACGGCTTGCCCGTGTGATCTGTGGGAGGGTATCGCCCTGCGGTAAGCCATGACAGTGACCACACAAGTACAGCGTATAATTCTTCATCAGTTTTTCCTTTTATGAGGTATTCGTCTGGCACGATCGTGAACAAGAACTTGGAAAACAATGTGTCTGACCTGCTCGTTGTGCTACCCCAGGCAATATTCAATATTTTGTCTCTGGAAATGTGTTGGCCCTTGTCTGCGTGGACCCCGAGTGGGATGCATTTTTTCGGGTCGTGATGGTGCGTTTTGAATCCAGGATGTTCTTTTACCCAGGGCTTGTCCCATTCATGCTTCCAGAACTCCTCTAGAGAATCGGTGTCGCCACCAACGAGCATATATTCGAAAGCCTCGGGACCGGCATCATATATAGCTCCAAAGACTTCATGTGGATATAGGATGGTGTGATTCCGCACACACTCACCATGATCCTTGTCCTTCTTAAACGTAATATCAACATCAATAGGATCTAAAGAAATTGCCCGAGTTTCACACCATTTGATGAGGTCCCGTTGGCAGTTTGGAGGGTGCTCGCCATGCGCACCCAAAGAGGCCCATCTCGAAGTGGCGTCTTGGTGATCGCCGAAATCGCTTAAAACATTTTGGGCAATTGCTTGGGCCTCCGCAGCCGACAGTCGCCCGCTGCAGTATTTATCCAGCAGGCGGCGCCCAATCTTGGTGCCCTGATTGAAAATCCAAAAACTGTTCGGGTTCGGGGGGAAGGGAAATTGAATGTTTCTGACAACCGCGATTCCCCCCAGGCCCTCCCAGGCCCCTAACTTCGCGCCCTCGATAGGCCGCCCTGGGGAAGTGGGGCTATCTCCGCGCCCCAGGCGGTGACCGCGCTAACCCCCCTCCCTCGGTTTTCAATCGGGCGATCCTCCGGGAACACTTTCGCGGGCGGATGCAGCGCAGC
Source organism: Prorocentrum cordatum (assembly GCA_963575745.1). Taxonomy (NCBI): domain Eukaryota; class Dinophyceae; order Prorocentrales; family Prorocentraceae; genus Prorocentrum; species Prorocentrum cordatum. The sequence continues at coordinate 122,878 of CAUYUJ010020035.1, forward strand.
AGCGGGGGCAGCCGAATCGCGGCGTCGCGCAGCTTCTTGCCGGAGGGCTGCTAGCCTCTGGACCGACTTGAGCATGTCGGCTGCTGGAGACCCCGAATTTAACTTAAGTCAAGGACAAAGCCAAAAGGGCGGGCGAGCGGAATGCGAGAGAGAAAGGAAACCGTGGATGGGGGGAAGAGAGGAGGAGAGAAAGGGAGGGAGGATGGGGGGGAAGGGATGGGGAGGGAGGAGAGGACGGGAGGAGGAGGGGGAGGTAGAAAGGACGATTCACGTTCGGAGCAGCAACAAAAATGCAAATTCAATTCGGCCCCTGCCATGCACATGCCAGCTTCGCCGGCCTCTGATATAGCTTTCCAGCTATATACATCGCTATCGCAAGCCGACGCGTCCCGACGTGGATGCGGAACAGGAAGGGATGAGGGTGATGATACACATCGGTCGCAAGATGTAGGTAGAATAATTAAGTAGGAAGGCGCTTGAAATAGATTGCGGTCTGGAAATCCAGAAACACTTGCTTTCAACGACCAGCGAGTAAGGGGTCGGAATAATCATAATAACAATAATAATAAGAATAATAATAATAATATGGATGAGGATAGAGAGAAGGCAGAGGAGGAGAGGTGACGCTATCTTACGCTATCTGACGCGCCCTCGTGGAGGTAGAGGCGGATGTGGAACGGGAGGAGAGAAGGATGAGGATGAGGAATAAGAGGAAGGGGAGAGGGGTGAAGGGGGGGGAGGAGGCAGAGGAGGATAATTTACGCTATCTTACGCTATCTGACGCGCCCTCGTGGAGGTAGAGGCGGATGCGGAACGGGAGGAGAGAAGGATGAGCATGAGGAATAAGAGGAAGAAGAGAGGGATGAGGGCGAGGAGGAAGCAGAGGAGGAGAGCTGACGCTATCTTACGCTAGCTGACGCGCCCCCCTCGAGGTAGAGGTAGATTTGGAACAGGAGGAGAGAAGGAGGATGAGGATGATGAATAGGAGGGGGACGAGAGGGATGAGGGAGGGGAGGAATCAGGGGAGGAGAGATGACGCTATCTTACGCTATCTGACGCGCCCACCCTTCATGTAGAGGTGGATGCGAAACAGGAGGAGAGGGTGGACGAGGATGAGGATGAATAGGAGGAAGACATGGATGATGGTGAGGAGGAGGAGGCAGAGGAGGAGGAGGAGTTGATGACGAGGACGAAGAGGAGGTCTGGGGCAGGAAACGCGACAGGAGCCTGAACAGCGACGAGCCAGCTCCCAAAGCAGAGCATAAAATTCAGGACGATCAAAACACTACATAAACATAACCTTCGAACACGTGTTTCTCGAGAAGCCTCTAGAGGCTAATTTCGGGCCGCGGGGCCATCAAACATTGAGCTACGAAAGTTATGTGTCTGCAGTTGTTGGCGTTCTTCGCCGTCCGAGCTTGTGCCTACGTCGCCACCGCGACCGCAGCCTGCTCCTGGCCCGCGGCGGTCTCCGCGGCGGGCTGCGCGGCGGGCTGCTCGGACGGCGCCTCGCTCTTCGTCGGGTCCTGGACCGAGCGCGGGAATCGGGCGTTGCTAGAAGTACCCTTGGTCCAAGGTGCCCCCAGGGTTCTCGGGGTGGCACAGGCGGCATCCAGGGCACCCCTCACGAGGCCCAGAGGGCCCCAAGGGCTCCAAAATGCTGCGACGAGCTGGGGGAATCTTGGGCCAGGGGCGCTTCTAGCAACACCCGAGGGAAGGAAGGAAGGGAGGGAGCTCCTCCTCCTCCTCCTCCTCCTGCTCCTCTCATTCCTCTCGTCCTCCTCCTCCCCTCGTCCCTCCTCCACGCTCCTCCTCCTCCTCCTTTACCTCTTCCTCCCAGTTTCCTTCGGTGGCTCAGGCTCTGATGGCAGCTTGCGCTTCTTGATCCTCAGCATGTCGTCGGCCGTCGCTATGTGGTCGACCGCCCTCTTGGCCCGCTCCCGGAAGGTCTCGATCGTCGAGTTGAGCAGCTCCGCATTGTTGGCGTCGCTGACGAGGCCCATGAAGCTCTCCTTCGACGCCGAGAGGTCAGTCTGCAGCATCTGCAGCTGATCGCAGAACGCGTCCTGGAACGGCTTCGCCTTGATCTTGAAGGTCACATCAGAAATGATGTCCGTGTATGTCTTCGTCAGCGCCCCCCATTTCTGAACGTAATCTTCAGGCGTCGTAGAGGCGTTCCCCACGCTGGTGCGCGAGGTGCGGCCGCGGCCTTTGCCGCTGCGGCCAGGCTGTCCACGCCTGCTGCCACGGCCGCATGCAGCCACGCCTGCAGCATCTGGCAACGCTGGCGCACCTAGAGTTGCCATCCCTGTCGTGGTCTGGTCGAAGAGGGACTCCAAGTTGCGCGCCATCTCCAGCGCCACTTGGCCACTCAAGGCCCCAGTCCAGTGGATCGTCTGCGTGTGTTCCTTGATATATGTATATGTCTCCTTCGTGCTGAGATGCCGCTTGTACTCAACCATGGTCAGGTCGTCAGGGAAATCTGGATGGTAGCGGGCCCTTCCATTGGCGAAGCTGCTGCGCTTCACGAGCTCCTCAACTTTCTCGGCAGGTAGCTCCTGGAGCAGCTGTGTACGTGTGGCCCACCCTTTGACGTCCTCGTGTTGTTCCGCTTTGCGTTTCACTACAGTTTCGGCTGCTTCCATCTTGCCTACGTCACCTCCGCACGCCAAGAAGAGTTTGAAGATATCTGACTTGTGGCTCTTCGAGTCGCCAGCCTCTCGAAAATGGTTTCGCACGCAAAAACTATTGCTCCTCGTACGCCTCCTCCTCCTGCTTCCTCCTCCCTCATCCTCCTTTTTCCCCTTCCTTCTCCTCCCCATTCCCCCCCGAATCATCATCCGTCAGAGGCTGACGCCATCTTACGGTTTCTCACGGCATCTTACTGAACACCCATATGCATGATGTGTACGCGTACATATAATGTTAGGTTTGCAGTGTGGGAGCAGCACGCATACACATATATATATATATACACCACCGTGAGGTATAGTGCGTATGTCTGTTGGAGGTCAGCATTACAGTTCAGCAGACATGCTTTGTACATCGTATAAGTAAATATATTTGTGTGTGCGCACGTGTCAGTAGGGGTTGCAAAAGATGTGTCTTACGCTATCTTACGGTATCTAACGGTAGCGCGTGCAGTTTGGCGGACGTATATGCCATTGTGTTTACATATGTACACAATGACACATGCATATATTTGTATAGGTATGTGTGTATATACACATACATAGATACACGCAGGTATACCATTTACGATATCTTACGATGTATATTGCAAGCGTTTGAAGTTTCACATAAGGCTTTGCACATACATGAATCTGTGCATGCACTTGCACACAGTCATGTACATGTACACAAGTATGCATTCATACACACGTACGCATATACACACATATATGAATATTAATGTATCGCATGTGTATAGGTGTACAATGGTGGAACATGCGTCTTACGCTATCTTACGGTATCTAATGATAGCGCGTACATGTCCATAGAAACGTAGTACATACACATCTATAACGACATGTAGACATGTATAGTTAATGTGTGTGCGTGTGCATGCACATATACTTACGTATATCACAGAAAGTGTAACTTACGCTATCTTACGGTATCTGATGCTAGAGTGTGTTGTGGAATTGGGTTCGGACGTGGCATTGATCGAACCAGCTGCCTGCTTCCATTTCTCCGCCAGCAACGGAGGGCACTCCTTGGACTCCGTCTTGCGCTTCATGCGCGCGTACAACATGGCCCGATGGGCTTTGTCGAGGCCGTCGTGGGCGCTCACGATTGCTTTCTGCAGGTCGGCGCTGCACACGGTGCCATCGGGCTGCCTCGGAACTACAAGCTTGAAGGTACCTGCACCCTCAGCTTCGGCATCACCAGCACGCGGCTCACTGCTGGTGTCAGGCTGCGGCGCGCGGTCTTGGGAAGGGCTGGTCCCCGGGCTCGGCGACTGCAAATCCGACAAGTGAACGCCTTTACCCCTGCCCGGGCGACGGTCGATCTTCGCGCTGTCCTTGCCCTCGTTGCCGTTGCCCTTGCCGAGCTGGGCGCCCTTGCCAGGCGCGGTGCCGTCGTTGCCATTGCCGAGCTGGGGGCCCTTGGCGAGCGCGGTGTTGTCGTTGCCCTTGCCGAGCTGGGCGCCCTTCCCAGGCGCGGTGTTGTCGTTGCCCTTGCCGAGCTGGGCCTGGCCGCTGCTGGAGGTCGCCGTGTCCGAGGCGGCCGCGCAGGCGGCGGCGCCTGCGGCCGTGGCGGCGCTGCCCGCGGCGGCCTGCTCCGTCTTGCAGCCCTCCTCCTTCTTCACCTTCAGCATGAGCTGCACGCGCCGCCTCAGCTCAGCCAGCTTACTCTCGACGCTGTCCTGACTCATGTCCCTGCCGCCCTGAGGTCCACCCTGTGGCTGCGCAGCCTGATCAGGCGGAGCAACGCCAGGCTCTGGTTTCACTGCAACTGCAGCTGGGGTCATCATGATCTTGCCGCGGTAGTCCACCATCACCTAGAAGCTCATCGTCATCATCATCACCGCCATCATACAGTCGAGGCGTTGACCTAAGGAACCCTAAATAAGGAACGAGGCCCCTTATTCCCAATAAGTTCAACCTCGATTTCTCATGGGAAACCGGAGGACAACCCGAGGCAAACTTTGACACAATCAAGGAACACCGAACCACTCCCCAACGAAAAGGGTTCCTTCTTCAGCGCCCCGACTGCAATCATCATCAGCATCACCATCATCGTCAACACCATCGTCATCATTATCATCATTGCCGCCACCACCGCCATCATCATCAGCATCAGCATCATCGCCAACAGCATCGTCATCATTATCGCCATCACCACAATTATCACCACCATCATTCACCTTCCCCTCGGCGTCCCTGCAGAAGACCATCCGGGCCCGCCCTGGAGCCGTCATGGCCAACTTCTTTGAAGAAGGAGGTTGCTGGGCTTGACAACCTCTCGAGCACAAAGGCTGAAATGCACGTGCTATCATCAGATAGTACCCCGCAATTTCGGATACGAGTGAGGGGGCGTTTAGGTGGTTCGCGGGGCGGGTCGAAGGGGCGGGTCGAAGGTCGCGGGGCCGGTCGGCGATAAGCCACTCACCCAGGGATGGTGTATAGACCGTTCGGGCACCCTCACTCTGATCTTCAGCTTGAGATTCAGAACTCACGGTAACTCACGGTAACTTACGGCCATTCTGCAAGTCAGGACCCACGGCTAACGGCCTCCAGTGTTCCACAAGTCAGAACATATAGGGCAATTCACGGTAAATCACGGCCTCTTTTGCTCAAGCACCTGCAATCCATGGCAGTCGAGCGTGGGAAATCTGCAACTCACGGTAACTCACGGTAACTCACGGCCTCATTTGCCCCTCATTGGGAGCACCATACGTCGACATGCAACGTTCGAGCGCGGAAGACCTGCAACGCATGGCAATCCAGCGTGGGAAGCCTGCAACTCACGGTAACTTACGGTAACTTACGGCGAGAGCCTTGGAAGGATCCAACTGGAAAATTGCAAATCACCCTTTCTCACATGCGTTCATGCCTGGGGTAGACGCAACTTACGGCAACTTACGCTAACTTACGGCACCTAGGGTGTTTGACCAAATTGCGGTGGCCTTTAATCTGCACCAAATTTAGAATTGCCAAGCACTGTATTACACTACATTCTGCTAGCTTACGCTATCTTACGCTATCTTACGCTTGATTACGTTATCTTACGCTATCTTACGCTATCTTACGCCGGGGGCGGGCCCTCCTCACGCCATCTGACGCTAACTTACGCTAACTTACGCTATCTTACGCCGGGGAGGGGGGGGGGTACACCACTTTTACTCCTCTCCCCCATCATCGCCGTTCTCATCCGGTTGCGTTTCTCGCCCCCCCAGGCCCGCGAGCGGCCGGGAGAAGGGCAGCGGGAGACCCGGGGGCCCGGGCATCGATGTTCAGGGACACGGAAGGCGCAGGCATTTTGCCAGGCCCGATCTCTCCTCGTAGTTTTCGGCTGGGCGCAGCTCGAAAAAACTTGGCCAAGGCGACCCTTGGGGGAGCTGTCCCAGCTGGACAGGCGGCGTGGAGCGCCACTGGGGAGCAAGCCTTTAAATTCTAGCGCGCCCTCGAGCGGCCAGCGAACTGCATCCTAGAAACAACGTAACATTGAACGTTCGGATGTTGTTTGCGCGGGTTTCATGCGTCGGCAGTGCCCGCCCCTAGCACATGGCACGCTTCGCGCGTCATGCGAGCTCGGGGCGGCCCAGCGCCGAACGCAGGGCAACCCGCGCGGACAACATCCGATCATTCATGTTTATGTGGTTTCTTTCTGAAAAAAACTGCGCGCAGCACAGGAGTCTCTCGACAATGCCGATTGCCTGGAGGCGGAAGGTGGGAGGAGGACATTATCTGCTCTACCATCTCCCTCCTCGCTCCATCCCTCTTCATTCTACCTCTCATCCTGGTCGGGGATTGGCAACTCACGGTAACTCACGGTATCTTACGCCCGCGTAGGCGGAGAGGGGGAAGGTGAGGACGATGAACAGATTGAGGGCGAAGGTGAATGAGAGAGGAGGGTGTGCAGTTTAACGACATTTGTTGACATTGGATATTCATACATATATATATTTACATGTATATATACACATCTAGATATTTTTATTCGAATGCACATTCACACATGAATGCATGTATCTGTATACACAGGTGTATATATTTGTGTATTTATATGCATACGTATACAGTACAGAAATACAACCTTACGATATCTTACGGCATCTAACGTAAGCGCGTGCAGTGTCTCAGACATGTCAATGATATTTTTGTATATGTATACATGTATACATATATAGGTGCGTCGGTGTATGTGTATGTAAGTTACATACAGCCAATAGTACGCGATCTTCCAGTATATAATGGTAGCGCGTGCAGTTGTTCAGAAAGGTCAATTGTGTACACAAGTCTACGCATACATAATTACATACATACATGTGCGCATGTGTTTATACATGTAATGTATTGATTACACACCTTACGCTATCTTACGGTATCTAATGGTAGCGCGTGCAGTTTCCCAGCAAGGTTTTGCACATACACCCATCGATATGTACATACGTGCATGGAACTACTCATATGTCACATACACACATACACATTCATACATATGCGGAGGTACATGTAAGTTACAGGCAGCTCATCTTACGCTATCTTACTGTATCTAATGGTAGCGCGTGCAGTTTCTCATAAAGATGGTGCACATACACACGCATTCAAGTACATATATGTATACGCGTATGCAAAGCTGAATTTGTATACATAAATATGCATACACATATGCACATACATTGATGCGTACATGCACATGCACATGTAAGTTACATCATACTTATCTTACGTTATCTTACGGTATCTAATGGCAGCGCATGTTTTTTTTTCACATAAGATTATTGTACACATGCGTGTGTTTGCATGGATGTATGTATGTGCAAAACACTGCTTGTATATACATATCAATATATAAGTTTCACACATGTGTATCTATGTGTTGGCGTGTGCATGCGCATGTACATATATAACAAGTGTATCTTACGCTATCTTACGGCATCTAATGCTGGAATGTGCGTTGGAGTTGGGCTTGAGCGGACCACCCTCCATCATTGTCATGGATTGACAACTTGCGGCAAGTCGAGATGAGGCCAGGCTTATATAAAGCACCCCTGCATGCTCGCATGCAAAGTGCGGCCGAACTTCCCGGGCAGTTCGGCATTCAGAGCCTGGCCTCCTTGAAAATACGATTGCTATGCGGTTGGCCAAGTGAGTCAGGATAGGGAACTGGGGGGGGGAAGGGAGGGGGAGGAAGAGTGGAGGAGGAGGAGGAGGAGGCGAAGAGGAGGCGGCCAGAAGAGCGCGGCCCGATCAAGACAGGCGACCGAGGGGCAGGGGGTTGGGAGGAGGAAGGAGGAGGAGCGGGGGGGGGAGAGCAGAGGGAGGAGGAGGAGGAGAAGGACAATAATCACAATTGGCCAACCACGATGCTACAGCACTACTGGCTCTGCTGAGCCTTGAGCGCCTGAAGCTCCGAGAGAACCTGAGGCAGGCCCGCGTCCCCCCATGGGTCCTGGCTGCAATCGTTCGAGACCAGTTCGCCCAGCGGGATGCCATCGTCGCGGCAGCGATGGTTCACGAACAGATTTCCCACGGCTTCACCGAACCCGATCGGGTATGCTTCCGTTCCCTTCAGAGCCGGCGCTCCCCAAACTTGCACTGTCCCATCGCTCTTCTCGGTGTAGGTGACTGTTTCGATGGTTGACGGCTGGCTGGTGTCCCGGGCCTTCCAAAGACTACTGATACTCAAAGTGTTTGCATAGAGGATGGTGGCCTTAGGACTCTCAGCTCCATACGGTTGCATCCACATGCGAAGCACATTCATCGAGTCTCCTAGAACATGGCAGAGCTGTTCCCATCTAGGGTGACGCTCGAAAATCGATGAGCTCGGCTGCTCCGCAATCACCATTGCGTTGTGGAGCAGCACAGCCAAGGCCACTAACAGAACAACACGGCTTACTTGCACGTTGGCTCTCTGAACGAAGGGCTGATGATTTCCCAACGGATGGCGTTGTCGACCTGTTTGGAAGCGGCCCACCCAGACCCACGCGCTGCACGGGGGGGCAGCCCAGAGCAACCCCCCAGGTTCCAGGGCAACAACGTATGTGAGTGCTTTGACGAAGCCAGCTGTGGTCGTAATGTCATCGGATTCTGCAACGGTCTTGAAATCCAATGCCACTCCAGAGAGAGCGTGATTGCGAACACCATTCGTGATCGAGCGACACCCTGCAAAAAGCTCGACGCTGTGCACGGGCATTGGGTTCCCGCCGAGATCCAGTAGCAAGCCGACGATTGCCAACAACATGCCTGGGGGAGTAGGAGGAGGAGGAGGAGGAAGAGGAAACGGGCGGAGGATGAGGGCGGGGAAGGGGAGGAAGTTGAAGGGAAAGGGGAGGAGGAGAGATGGGAGTAGGGGGCCCGAATATAGGCGGGAGGGGGGGGAAGCTTAAGATACCAACCCTCAGTTGTTCTTCCTCTCCCCTCTCCTCCTCCTCCTCCTCCTCCTCCTCCTCCTCCTCATCCTCATCCTCATCCTCATCCTCCTCCTCCTCTGCCTCTTTCGACGGATGTGCAACTTACGGTATCTTACGGTATCTTATGCGTTTCTTGCCCGGAGTCGGGAACCTGGCACGAATTTCGAACTCTTCATGAGGTGGCATTGGCCTGCCAGCGACGAGCAAGGAGCGTTCGCCATGGCTACCGAGTCATCATCGGACGCAGATGGTTCGATCTCAGGATCTTCTAACATGCTAGAGTCGCTGCTGCTCGACATGCTTGCAAGTGGATCTTGGGCCCCATACAGCTAGGCCAAGCGCACGAGGCGAAGAACATTCAGATCCCTAGGCCGCCTAACTTCGCTGTTATCTTCGCGCCCTCTCGACGCCGCTCTGGCGGAGAGTATCTTACGCTATCTTACGGTATCTAACGCGCGAAGCGCGATTATCTTCGCGCTATATGGCTGACCTAGGACCCTGACCCTTGTCGAGCACAGCGGCAGTTCTTTTCGTGTCGTACGCGGCCGAACGTGCCGCCCGTCGCTGCCGACTCCGTGAGTCGCAGCTCCCAACTGGCCTACAGTGGGGGCGCGTGCCAAGAAACCAGTTGGATTTTGCCAGGGTGCCCTGGGTTTCTTGGATTTCGATGGGCTCCCAATCAGAACTTGACGATTTTCGATCGGCACATGTGGATTTTCACCGAACAAATCGCGGATTTCAGGGTTGGGTTTCTTGCGGAGGTTTCTTGTGGCCGAGCCCCCACTGTATACATAATCTATTTGGGGGCAGGGAGCTCCATCTTGTGCTCTATGAAATGGTCGAGCAACTTCGTCTGGATGGCCATCCAGCTCGCCTCTGGGTTCTCGCCCCACTTGATCTGGGGCGCCTTGACGTGCTTGGGTTTCACGATCCTGAACGCTTTGTCCTTGAGCAAGACCTGGGATTCCGAACACCACTTCAACAGACTATGGGGCATCTTACGGTATCTTACGGTATCTCACGCCATATTGCCCCCCGATTGAGTTGTCGTGCAATCACCATGAGGGACCCTACAGTCAACTAGTATAGCAAGGTTGCGCGATAAGGATGCAAGTGCCTTGGACGCCCATTTCGAAGTTTTTCGAGCGGGGCGCGCCCAGCGACAGTGGCGAAGGATGGACCGAGGAGGCGAGGATGCAAGGGTACCCTTGTAAAGGCTGCCCATCCTTGATATGCGGGCTGACTGTAATCAGCTCACGCGCGACTACACGAAGCGGTCGAAGCGGACCTTCATGTCGCTGTTCAGTTGTGTCCTCCAAAACCCCACCTCCCCCTCATCCTTCTCTTCTTGCTGCTACTGCTGCTGCTCCTCCTCCTCCTCCTCCTCCTCCTCCCACTCCTCTCCTGACTCCTCTTCCTCTCCCCTCGTCCGCATCCCCCCTCGCGGGGTGACGGGCCGAGCACATCGCCCTCGCGGGTGGCGGACCGAGATCCCCCAGGACCCCTCCCCATGGGGCGGCGGAGCGAATTCGGCCTAGTGCTCTCGGCTCAGCGGAAGCCCTCGACCCCTTCCTCCTTGCTTGGCCCGCGGGCCGCCGCCGGAGGAGGAGGAGGAGGAGGAGATGAAGGGGAGAGTCAGGAGGAGGAGGAAACGAAGGAAAGAGGGAGGAGGTTTTTTTGAGGAAGAAAGATGACATAAACATAAACGTTCGGAAGTCAACGCGGGGATTTCTTGGATCGCCGCTGGACACCCTTCCTCTGCGCGCTGAGCACGCCAGGGGCAGCGCCATAGGCGCCGCCAGGGGAGTCCAGCGCCAGCCGAAGGAATCAGCGCGGACCTCCGAACATTTCGGTTCATGTAGTTTTGTTATTAGTCGGTTGTTTGTTGTTGTCACCTCGGAAGTTTGTTTACCCGGATACTTCAACCCTGCAGTCGTGGCCGCGCTTCCCGATCGTGATGTTCTTGCTGTAAGAGTGCTCGCCGTGGGGTCCGGGGTTCGGGTGGAACTTGGCCGGCATGAACGTGAGGAACTCCTGATGCCGCGCGTTCCAGTCAGTGGGGTCGCAGAGCGTCTTGCCGAACTTGCTCTTACGGGCGCCATCTTTGGGAAGCATACGAGGCCAGGTGGGGTTTCGCGAGGTGGAGGAGGGGGATCAAGCCTCCCCCTCCACCTCCTCGTCCATACACACGTATGTGTATATACATATGTATGTGTATATAAAAGTTACAGCACTACAGAACCTGTACCTTACGCTATCTTACGGTATCTAACGCTAGCGTACGCAGTTCAACAAACATGGTCTACCATACTATGTGTAAATATCCATACACACATGAACACATGTCGATGCACTTGTACACACATTCGTACATGCAAATACACATAACAACATATATATGCGTATTGCCATACTTAAATGTGCGTATACACATGTATATCTGTATATACGTATATACGTATATCATGCAACAGCTGTCTTACGATACAATACGGTATGTAATGCTAGCGCGTCTGATTTCACATAATAGTCTCGCGCGAACACCGGCGCACACACAAACATACGCATATGTGTACTCACGTATTACAGAACTTGCACCTTACGATATCTTACGGTATATGATGCTCGCGTGTGCGTGGGTGAAAACAACACGGAATGATAACCTCTAATTCTTCCTCACCCGAGCCGCCTTTGCCGCACCCCCCCCAAACCAGAACAACAGCAAAAACAACATAGCGTGGCAGAGCATAGCATGGCATAGCATAGCTCAAAACTATCTGAACATCTATATACATACATGTGTGTGCGTGTTCATCATCGTTGTCTGACGGCCAGCCTGACACTTACGATATCTTACGGTATCTTACGGTGCGTGATGCTGCACCGTAGCACAGCATAGCATAGCAAAGCATAGCATAGTTCAATGCTACGTGTGGATGTATGTGTATATATATGTGCGTGTTCATCATCGTTGTTCGTCGGCCAGCCTGGCACTTACGATGTCTTACGATCTTGTACGGTGTTTGTTGCCGCTGCGTGGCATAGCACAGCATAACCTCAATGCTATGGTGTATGTATAGGTGTGTGTGATCATCATCGGTATGCGTTGGCCAATCTGTCACTTACGATATCTTACGGTATCTTACGGTGTTTTCGATGCCGCGGCACCTGGTGCTGAAGATGTTGCTTCCGCGGCGTCCGAACATGGTGCTGAAGATGATGGCATCCCTGCGTCATCACCTGGTGCTGAAGATGATGCCATCGCTGCTGCCGGCCTCTTCATCCTTGCTGTCGACTTTGCCTTCCCTTTTGGCTTGGGCTCACCTGTTGCGTCTTCCTCTGACTCCTCAGCGGCCGCCTCCTCCATGCCATCCTCAGCCGCCCTTCGGGCGGCCCGCGACTGCGGCGGCTTCTTGCCCTGGGCCTCCAAGAGCAACATTGCCGCCAGCGGGGGCTCGCTCGGCGGCGGGAGCCCACGCTTGTCCTCCTCTGCCTCCTCTGGCGCCTCCTGCGCGTCCTGCGCGTCCTCATGCGGCGCCTCCTCGTCGCACTCATCGTCCTCATCTGAGCGAGCGCCTTCAGGGAGATCATCGCGCTCCTGCCACGAGCCATGCGGCTTGCCGCCGTCCGCCTGCGTCTCGTCACTCGCCTGCGGCTCGCCACCCGCCTGCGGCTCGCCGCTCGGCGTCCCCTCGCAGCCCAGAGACTCGTCGTCGGAAATGACCATTGCGTGGCCCACGAGCTCCTGGCTCGTGGCGGAGGCTATGGGCGCGGGGGCCGCCTGCACCCATCACCCCCGCCGCCACCAGGCGTCCTATAGACCGAGGACGCCTGGGATAGGTACCACAAGTTCGTTCCTCTCCTTCCACTCCTTCCTCCGTCCTCTCCTCTTGCCCATCCGTTCTCTTCCGTATTTCCTCCATCCCTTCCCTCCTTCATCTTCCGTCCTTCCTCCGTCCTCTCCTCTCCGTCCGTCTCCTTCCTCTCCTTTTTTCTCCTTCCTGCGTCCTTGTTGATGCCATCCACGTTGTGCACGCTATCCGCCTTGGACATCATCAGGTTGGCCGCGATCTGCTCCAGCTGAGCCTCCGTCAGCGAGGGATTGGCATCTGCCAGCTCCGCCACGATAAGGTCCACGTCCTCCTTCTTCGGCACCTCCTGAGCCTCGCCATCTGGGATAGGCACAGCCTCGGGCTCCATGGACAGGAGGTTCGCTCTCTTGAACTTCGGCTTCGTCCTCTCCTGGGGACATCGTTTTGTTCCCCTCTTTTGTTTCTTTCTCTATCTCTTTCACCCTGTGTATAAAAACATATCTATACATGGCCACAGAGCATGTATCTTACGCTATATTACGACATCTAACGTTAGTGAGTGCGCGTTGCCATAACTGGATGTACATACTATGCGCATGTGTGAAGATGTGGAAACATAGTACAAGAATACACATACGCGTATATGCATACACATATACATATATGTGCATATATTTATATATGTACACAAATTACAAACATACCTTGAATCATCTCGAGCCGAGATCCTATCATCACCGCGCAGGGCCCTGGGCAACTTACGATATCTTACGGTATCTAACGGTACTTGTGCCCAAATATCATCACCATCCCCCTTCCCCCTCTTCCTCCCTTCGAGGGGAAGTGGGGGAGGGGGCAACTTACGATGTCTCATGATTTCTAACGGTACTGATGGCATACTGTCCGAACATCCCCACCATCCCCCCCTCCTCCTCCTCCACCGCACCCTTTCCTCTGAGTGGGAGGGGATATGATGGGGAGAGGGGGGGAACTTACGATGTCTTACGATATCTAACGGTACTTGTGCCCCAACATCATCACCATCCTATGTCTTGTTCCTCCCCCCTTTTCCTTGGGAGGGCAACTTACGATATCTCACGGTATCTCACGGCCTGCAGTAGGAGCTCCGGCCACAAGACATTTTCCGCAAAACAATCAACACTGAATCACCAGGAAAGTTGCCGATGTTTTTGCTTGGGAACCCCTTCGTTTCCTTTTGTAAAACCACCGAAACCCAAGAGACCCAGGGTACCCTGGTGGGAGAAGGGTGTTTCTTGGCATGAGCCCCCACTGTATGCCCCCCTCCTCACACTCCTGCACCTCGCTATTTCTCTTACTCGTGGCCCATGGGTACCATCCTGCAGCCACGGATCAGCATACGCCGCACCCAATCCCAGACTGCCGGGGCTGATCTGAACCGGGTGCGGATCCTTCTCTGGGTCATCATCCTTCTCTGGGGTCTCTATCTCCGACGAAGCACCGCGCCTAGTCCTGGTCACAGGCTCGGGAGGGACCAACTTCTTCAACTCGGCGATCTGGTCGTCCTGGGGGCCCACATGGCTGCGGGACCAAAACTCACGACCAGACCTCACGACCCAATGTTTCATCTTGCGAGCCTGATCGATCCGCAAGGGTCATGACGCCCGAAGCGGGACGCAAATTTCACTCGCATTTTTTTCACGAGCATCCGCGCCCATCCCCCTTCCCCCTTCCCCCCTCCTCCCCCATCTCCTTTCTTTGAGGGGGAGGGGAGAGGGGAGCAACTTACGCTATCTCACGGTATCTAACGCCCACCATCCCCATTCCCCTCCTCTTCTTCCTCCACCTCCCCATCCTCTTCTTGGGGTAGAGGGAGACCCTTGGACCCACATCGGTCCCTTGACCCTGTTCTGGAAGATCTGGCCAGGCGCAACAAATAGCTGACCATCGCGTGGATGACCTGCGGGTTTGCATATGTATATATGCGTGCGTGCGTTCATCATCATTGTTCGTCGGCCAGTCTGACACTTACGATATCTTACGGTATCTTGCGGCGTTTGATGCCATAGCATAGCACAGCATAGCTCAATACTGTATGTATATGCGTTTGTGTTATTCATCGTTGTTCGTGGGCCAGCCTGGCACTTACGATATCTTACGGTATCTTATGGCGTTTGATGCCACAGCGTGGCATAGCATAGCATAGCTCAACATTGTTTATATATATAGATATGCGTGTTCTTCATCGTTGTTCGTTGGCCAGCCTGGCACTTACGATATATTACGGTATCTTACGGCGTGTGATGCCACAGCGTGGCATAGCATATCATGGCATGGTTCAATACTACAGATACGCGCGTGTCTTCATCAACGTTGTCCGACGGCCAGCCTGGCACTTACGGTATCTTACGAAATCTTACGGCGTTTGGTGCCGCAGCGTGGCATAGCATAGCATAGCATAGTTGAATATTATATACGTGTGTGTGTGTGTGTGCGTGTGTGTGTGGGTTCATCATCATTGTTCGTCGGCCAGTCTGGCAGTTGCGATATCTGATGGTATAGTATGGCGTGTGATGCCGCAGCGTGGCATAGCATAGCATAGCTCAATATTTTAGATGTGTGTGTCTTCATCATCGTTGTCTGACGGCCAGTCTGGCACTTACGATATCTTACGGTATCTTACGGCGTTTGATGCCACAGCGTGGCATAGCATAGCATAGCTCAACAGTGTACGTACATATGTATATAGATATGTGTGTGTGTTCTTCATCGTATTTCGTCGGCCAGCCTGACACTTACGATATCTTACGGTATCTTACGGCGTTTGATGCCAGAGCGCGGCATGGCATATCATGGCATAGTTGAATGCTTCAGATACTTGCGTGTCTTCATCATCATTGTCCGACGGCCAGCCTGGCACTTGCGATATCCTACAGTGTCTGACAGCGTCTGGTGCCGCAGCGTGGCATAGCATAGCATAGCATAGCTCAATATTATTTACATATATATGTGTATGCGTGTGTGAGTGTGTGATCAACATCGTTGATCGTCGGCCAGCCCGACACTTACGATATATTACGGTATCTTACGGCGTTTGATGCCACATCGTGACATAACATAGCACAGCATAGCTCAATGCTATATGCGTGTGTGTGCGTCCATCATCGTTGTTCGTCGGCCAGCCTGGCACTTGCGATATCTTATGGTATAGTATGGCGTTTGATGCCCCAGCTTGGCATAGCATAGCACCGCATAGCGCAATACTATAGACATGTGTGTCTTCCTCGTCGTTGTCTGACGGCCAGTCTGTCACTTACGATATCTCACGGTATATTACGGTTTTATATTTCGATGTCCGTTCGACCGATCCCTCGTAGTTGCTCCATTTCGAGGGCACATCGCCTCTCTCCTGCTCGACAGTGCGGCCCATGTTCCACTCGCTGCACCTGTCCAGCTCATGCACTGCCATGCTGTAGACACCTGCGGTGGGCTGGACCCCTAGGCGGCGGTTCTCAAGGCCCCTTCGAAACGCAGCCTGTGCCATCTTACGATATCTTACGCTACCTTACGCCATGCGCCCGCATGGCGCGAGGTAGCGTACAGTAGGAGTTCGGCCACAAGAAGCTTTCCGCAAGAAATCCCCTCAGAAACCCATCAATTTTTTGTCCAGGGACCTTGCACTTCCCCAGGAAAACCACGGAAACCCAAGAGACCCAGAGCACCCTGGAGGGAAGCAGGGCGTTTCTTGGCATGAGCCCCAATGCAAGAGACACGAGGGGACAAGGGTTTGTCGAGAAGTTAGCGAGATGGCAAGGGTTTCTCGAGGACGAGGGCCATGGAGGACTAGGGAGAGGGAGAGAGAGAAGGAGAGAGAGTGGGGGGGGGTAAGAATCTGAAAGTGCGTTTCGAAGGCTGGCCTTTCAGCCTCGTCAAGATCGCCTTGATGATATCAAAATTCGACTTGATGTCGTTCTGGCTCACCTCTGGGCACAGGGCGTGGAGAAGTGGAGACGGGATGAGGGAGGTGCAGGGGCGCGCCCTCGCATCTCCCCCATCTTACGGTATCTTACGATATCTTATGGGGAAGGGGGGGTGGAGAGTGGAGAATGAGGAGGGCACCTTGGGTTTGCCATCTGGCGGCACGATCGTCCCCACCACGAAGAGCTCCTTGATCCTCTCGCAGCGCTGCACCCGCTCCGGAGTCAAGCCCTGGGGGGCGCCGCACGTCCACGCCCATATGGGGGGGCGGGGGCGACCCCCTATGGGCATGGGTGGGTGTATTCTGCGGATATCGTGTAGCTCACGTCATCTTACGCTATCTCATGGGGGAGGGCGCGTGCGATTTGTGTCGCGCCGACCTCGCTGATGGCGGCCACGAGAGCGTCGCATTGCTCGCTTGGGGCCCGCAGGAAGTCCTGGGCCCCCTGGGGGCCCTCCTCCTCGGAAGGGCCCTCGGTCCTTTGACCGGCCGACGCCATCTGAAGCCGAAAAGGCTGTGAAGGTGAGGTAGGGGGAGAGACCTTGAAGCTGGTCCTACATATGCCTCTACATGTCGAGGCGTTTCTACATCTCAGTGGGCCAGAATGCCTGGTGAGAGGGTGCATCTTACGATATCTTACGGTATCTAACGGAGCCCCTTTTCCCACCCCCGCATTTTTCCCCCAAGTCCCTGGCCTCAATCGATGTCCATGGGCGAGTCCAAAAATATGGGCGGGTCGAGGTCGACGATAGGAGGGCCCCTGGAACGGGACGAGTTGACGGTCTCAGCGTCGGAGTCTTCAGAACTCGCGATGTACTCGGGGTAGGCGAACCAAGGAAGCCGAACCTCAGAAGAGGAAAATGTACCGACACCGCTACCCCGCCGCCGTTTTGTCCTTCTTGGGCTTTCTGGGGATTCCTCGTTGCCACGGTTGGATTCGCCTCGAGATTCTGTTCAGAGAGCACTCTTGGAGAGGTTTGGGGATAGCGGTATCGGTACTTGTTGGTCCTCCCAGAACCACACGATCATCAGCCCATCGCCAGACCAAGGGCTCCCATGGATGGAGCACATCTTCAGCGCCAGGGGGATTGTACTGAGAATAATCCAGACGTTCTTCATAGTAATCCAGTGGGAAGAAGACTGGCACATCGCGCGGGAGAATGGCCCAGCGGGGGCGGGGATCTGGCGGGAACGACCACAGGCCGGGCAGGCCAAAGAAGTCGTCTTCGACGAGCGTTCTCCAGCGAAAGAAAGGTTTGGACACCTGGGCCATTTCGAGCCAGACGCTATACCTCCCCCCGCTGGGAAATCAGTTTCGTGTTTCGGTGTGTATGTTTGTCCTCATCGCCCGTCTATCAATTAAATGTTTGATTTAACCATATGTGGTGTTGCGTTTTCGTGGTGCAATGCGCCTTGTTGTTTACAGCATTTTTGTTTATGTGTGCTGTCGCTTGGCGCTGAAAGAATATTCGCTTCGGTGGCCCAGCGTGTATTCAATCAATCTCGCGAAGAGTGTTCCCGTTTGGTGGGCTATAAAATGCGTTTGTTTTGTTTGTTTTGTTTTTTAAATAAAACCGAAAAAAGAAGAACAACATAACAAACAACGGGAATTGCGTTTCCGCTTGGCGCTAAAAATGTTGTTTCTTTTGTCGCTCAGCGCGCATTTCCGAATCGCACGAGGAGTTTCCCGTCTGTTGGGTGGTCGAATGCGCGCTTTTTCGTTTAATTTTAAGTTTGCGCTTTCGTTTGGCGCCAAAGTGGTTGTTTCCTTCGTCTCCCAGCGCGCTTTTTTGGACCGCGCGAAGAGTTTTGCGCTGGCTGGGCGGTGAATTTCGATGGCTTTCGTTCGTTATTTTTGATTTGAGCTGTCGTTTGGCGTTAACTATGTTGTTTTTGCGGTCGCCCAGTGCGTTTTTTTTTAAACGCGCAACAGTTTTTTGAAATCGTCAGGGGCGTGAAACCCTTAAGCATTGGACACCGGGAGAGCTCCTCCAATGCTTAAGGCTTAAGCATTCAGAGAGCTTCAAGAGCCTCTGGGTACGGGACAGCTACAGAGCCGATACGTATAGAATTGGATTTAGAATCATCAGTGGCCGTTATCTGTTGGATCCATAGCTCTGAACTCAGTCTGCTGCCAGATCTAGAATCGCGAAACCATTCGTTTTGTTCGAGTCATTTTGAGAGATACTGTCGGTTCTCTGTAACTCGGGCTGTAGGGGGGCTACATGGCTGGTAATACCTCGTAGAGCTCTTCGGCATCGATGAGCTAGAGGAATTCCGGCGCGGGGTGCAGCTAGTTGGCCAACCCGGGCTGGGCGGACAATGTTCCCGGAGAGCTCGCTGAGAGCTAAAGGGCTTAAGATTAGAAGCCGGACGGTGGTGGTGCCCGCCAGGAGCTCCTCCACGGCGGTCCACGTTCCCCGCAGCGACTCGCCTGAACCGGCAACGGGTCCGGGAGAGCTTCCGGCAAGCTTCCACGCGTGCCTGCACGCGTGCAGGCACACGTGGAAGCGTTTCTGGCAGCGCTTCGGCAGCGTTGCAGGGGAGCTTCCCAGAGCTCTCCAGGAAAGATTTCCTGTCTTCAAAGGGTCTCTCCCCTCTCCGGGTTTTGGACGCCACCAAGTGGTGACCTGGGGTCGGTTTTTCGAAGATGGCAAGAGATTTTGAAATTCGTTTTGCAAATTTGAATTTTTAAATATATGCAGTAAATCATGGCGCTTTCGATGGTGCAGTTCTCAGGGCCCTAGCTGCAGTATTTCGATTAAAAGACTAGGGGAAACCACTATTGTGTACGACCAAAAAACAGATGTCATATGTTTGAAGCTAGTATGCAGAAGCTTTTTTTCTGCTGTTATCTCGGAACCGACCTTGTCTATGCAGAGCTCTACGAGGGCCTCGGCGGTAACCTGGTTGACGGTTTATCGCCAGTTCCCAGTCACTGGAAGCGATTTGGAGACATGCGGCGCGTCCGCCTTTCGACTCTAGAGCTCTGAACTCTGTCTGTTCCCTGAACTAGGTCAGCAAAACTATTATAATTGTTCGAGTCATTCTGAGATGCTGCCTGTTATTAAAGAGGTCGGGCTGCAGGGCTGGTAATCACAGGAATCATTCAGAGACATCAGACGTGCCCGCCTGTCGCATACAGAGATCTGAACTCGGTCTGATACTCGCGCTAGGTGTGGCAAACTATTAGTATTGTTCGAGTCCTCTTGAGAGGTGCTGTCGATTTATACCTCGTCGAGCTCTTCAGCAAAGAGCTAAGAGGAATTGCGGCGCAGGGTAGAGCTAGTTGGCAGGCCCGACCAAAAGAGAGGATGTGGTAACCGGGGGTCGGTTTTTGTCTCTGTATGCAAAATTGTCAAATTCGTTTTGAGAACCAGTATTTTCCTCACGTGTAGTGGGTTGTGCCGCGTCTGCCAGTAAAATTCGCAGGTCGTAGCTGCAGTAGTACTATCAAAAGACTTGAGGGAACCGACTCTGGATAAAAACCTAAAAAATCGTGTTTTTATCGAGTTTTTCTGCTCTTGCTTCAGAAGCTTCCTTCACGTGTGCCGAGGAGCGCTGTGCAACGAAAGAGCTCTACGGGGTGCCAGGCGGTAACCTGGTTGACGGTTTACTGCCGGTTCCAAGTGCACGTTGCCTTAATCCGCAGTTTTCGAACCAGCTCAAGTCGGATTTTTCGAGTTGCCTTAATCCGGAGGTTCCGAAATTTTCGCGGCGCCTTACTCCGGAAAGGCTGTTTGCAACCACTTTGGAGCGCAAATCCGCGAGCAATTTCGACAGATTTCGCTTCACGAGTGCGTTTCTACGTTTGATGAAAACGAGCAGTCTTTATCCCACGGAGCAGACCTAGGTGAAGCCAGGTTGAATCTCCCTTTCGCCTTTTCGAATTTCACCATTTTGCATTTGAACATCCAGTTTTATATATATATATATATACATATACATATACATAATTATAATCATATATATATATACATATACATATATATAATTATAATCATTATTTATAATTATATATATATATATATATATATATTTTTTTTAAAAAAAAAAAAAAACAAAAAAAACTGAGCTGGAAGCTCGCATTTCTATGTTGCCTTCTTGTCCGGGTCTCATTTTCGTCAATTAAACCCGACCAGAACGGACAATGTGGTAACTGTTGGTCGGTTTTGCGAATTTTTGAAAGATATTTGACCATTTTTTTAAGGAAGGAGATTTTTCGCACCTGTAAACGACTATGAGGGCCTCTGCGTCTCAATATGAGCTCTGTAGATGCGCTTTTACTTGGCGAAACCAACTTCATGGACATGAAAAAAAACACGTTTTCTGATTTTCGAGAAATGCTTCCAGAAGCCCTCTCTTTTGATGCTGAGCACTCTTCTGCGTGCCAGGAGCTCTACGAGGTTCCCGGCGGTGTCCAGGTTGACGGTTCACTGCCGGCGCCAGTTCCGTCGCTCCACAGGCCTTGCAGAAACTCCGGCGAGACGGCAGCGGGTTCGGGGCACTGTCTACGTGTGCCTGCACGCGCGCAGGCGCGTGCAAGCGTTCCTGGCAGCGCTTCGACGCTGCAGGGGAAGATTTCCTCCCCTCGACGGTCTCTTCGGTCTCCGGGTTTGTCCCGGAGAGCTCGCTCAGACTTAAAGAGTTTAAGATGAGAAGCCGGAGAGTAGCTCGTAGAGCTTACCTTAGCAAGTTATTGCTGGAAGCTAAGAGTAATTCCGGGGCGCTGGAGAGCTAGTTGGCAAGAAAAATCTCGACGGACCTTTGGCTGACTTTTGGTCGGTTGAAAATGCTCTTCTCAAAATTTGAAAATTTGTTAGAGCTCTAGTATTTTCTCCCATGAGATTCGATCTTACTCACGCTCGCCATCTTGATCTCAGCTCGATCGGGTACCTTTTACTGCCAAAAAGCAGGCAGGCGGGATCGACCGTTTCGAGTCATCTTGATACGCGCTTTCGGTTTTCTGAACATAACTCGAGCTTCAGGACAGCTACAGTGCCAGTAGGCACAGTTAATCGATGTAGAATGATCAGGCGCGCTTGCCTGTTGAATCCAGAAGCCTGAACTCGGTCTGCTAGCTGAGCTAGGTTGAAACACCTATCTGTATTATCCGAGTCTTCTTCCCAGACGCTCTCGGTATTTTGTGCGTAACTCGAGCTGTATGGCAGCTACAGAGCTCATAGTTACAGAAATCGATTGGAAATCATCAGGCGCGTTGGTCTGTTGAATCGAGAGCTCTGAACTCGCCCTGCTGCCCGAGCTAGTATTCGCGAAACTATTCGTATTGTTCGAATCATCTGAAGAGGTACTGTCGCTTTCTAAACTTAACTCGGGCTGTAGGGGGCTAAAGTGCTGGTGGGGACAGCAATCGATTTGGGGACATCAGGCGCGTCTGCCTGTCGAAGCCAGAGCTTGGAACTCGGGCTGCTGCCTGAACTCGGTCCGCGAACCTGTTCGTATTGTTCGAGTCATCCTGAAAGATGCTGTCGCTTTTCTGCACTTAACTCGGGCTGTAGGGAGCTGCAGGGCTGGTAATCACAGGAATCGATTGGGAGACATCAGACGCGTTAGCCTGTCGCATTCAGAGGCCTGAACTCGGTCTGATACTCGAGCTGGGTTTAGGAAACTATTCGTTTTGTTTGAGTTATCTTCAGAGGTGCTGTTGATTAGCGCACGTAACTCGGGCTGTAGTAAAGCTACAGAGCTCGTACAGAAGACAATCCAGAAGCATCAGAGGACGTTCGGCTGTTGCATCGAGAGGTCTGAAATCGCTTGGGCTGAAAACCTATTCGTTCTCTGCAATTTATTTTCTACATTATATATTGTCAGGAAGCTCTACGAGTCCCCCGGCGGTAAGGAAGGTTGACGGTTTACCGCCGGCGCCCAGTGGTGGTGCCCGCCAGGAGCTTCTGCAAGGCGCTCCACGTTCCCCGTAACGACCGGCTCGGCCCGGCAATGTGTCGGAGAAAGCTTCCAGGAAGCTTCTACGCGTGCCTGCACGCGTGCCGGCACGCGCGAAAGCGTTTACCTCGTAGAGCTCTTCGGCAAAGAGCTAAGAGGAATTCGAGCGCAGGGTGGAGCTAGTTGGCCGGCCCGACGAAAAGAGAGAATGTGGTAACCTAGGGTCGGTGTTTTTCACTTTATGCCAAATTTTGAAGTTCGTTTTTAGGAGTGATATTTTTATTCCCTGTAATAAGCAATGGCGCACCTGATGGTATTTTTTATGGCTCTAGGTCGAGTATTACTATCAAAACACTTGGAGGAACGCACTGCCTGAAAACCGAAATATAATTTTTTTTCGATTTTTTCTGCTCTCGCTTCAGAAGCTTCCTTCACGCTTTCGGAGGAGCGCTGTGTAAGAAGAGAGCTCTACGGAGTGCCCGGCGGTAATTTGGTTGACGGTTCACCGCCGGTTCCCAATCTGGCAGCGCTTCGGCAGCGCTGCAGGGGAGCTTCCCAGAACTCTTCAGGAGAGATGCGCTGTCTCCAAAGGGTCTCTTCCCTCTCCGGGTACCTCGTAGAGCTCTTCGATAAAGAGCTAAGAGGAATTCGGGCGCAGGAAGAGCTAGTTGGCCGACCCGACGTTAAGAGAGAATGTGGTAATCTGGGGTCGGTTTTTTCCACTTTATGCAAAAATTTTGAAGTTCGTTGTTAGAACTGGGCGCCGGCGGTAAACCGTCAACCTTTCTTACCGCCGGGGGGCTCGTAGAGCTTCCTGACAATATATAATGTGGAAGAGAATTTCAGAGAACGACTAGTTTATCAGCCCAAGCGATTATAGACCCAGAAAACCGAGAGTACCTCTCAGGATGAGTTTCGCGGATCTCGTTCGAGCAGCAGACCGAGTTCCGAGCTCTCGGTTCGACGAACGCGCGCGCCTGATGTCTCGAAATCGATTCCTGTGAGCAGCAGCACTGTAGCCCCCCCCAGCACGATTTAAGTACAGAAAACCGAGAGCACTTCTCAAGATGACTCGAACAATACCAATAGGTTCGCGAACCCAGCTCGGGGAGCAGGCCGAGTTCGAACGCGCATGATAATTCTCGATCGATTTCTGTGATTATCAGCTCTGTCGCTGCCCTACAGATCGAGTTAAGTATGAAAAGCCGAGAGCGTCTGCTACAATGACTCGAATAATACCAATAGGTTTGCGACCCTAGCTCGGCTAGCAGACCGAGTTCAGACCTCTCGATTCAACAGGCGAACGCGCCTGATCATTCTGAATGCATTAGCTGTGCTCACCAGCTGCGTAGTTGTCCTGAAGCTCGAGTTATCTTGATAAAACCGACAGCGCGTATCAAGATGACTCGAAACGGCCGTTCCCGCCCGCCTGCTTTTTGACCTTCAAATTTACCCGATCGAGCTGAGATCAAGATGGCGAGCGGGAATAAGATCGAATATCATGGGAAAAAATACTAGAGCTCTAACGAATGTTCAAATTCCGTGAACAAAATTTTCAGCCGACCAAAAGTCAGCAAAAGGTCCGTCGAGATTTTTCTTGCCAACTGGCTCTCCAGCTCCCCGGAACGGTTTACGGCGGTAAACCGTCAACCAGGTTACCGCCGGGGTGCTCGTAGAGCTCTTTTCTCGCACGGCGCTCCTCGATACATATGCATGCAGAAAGACTCTGGAGAGATCCCAAAAACTCGAAACATTACGTTTTATGTTTTCATCGAAAGGTGGTTTCGCCAAGTGTTTTGATTTCAATACTGCCCCTACGGGCATCAGAATTTGTTAACGAACGCGAAATAACCTGCTACAGGTGCGAAAATTACCGGTTCTCAAAATGAATGTTCAAATCTCTCACTTGTAAGCGTCCACTTGTAAGCGTCCAAAACCCGGATAGCGAGGCAAGGCGCGGAGCGCAGAGCGCTCCAAAGCGCCGCACGGCGACCTCTGCCAGGCCGCCTGGAACGCGCTGGAAACCTCGCAGGAGACGCCTGCGAGGGCGTCTTTTCTTGCCAACTAGCTCTCCAGCGCTCCGGAACTGGGCGCCGGCGGTAAACCGTCAACCTTCGCTACCGCCGGGGGACTCGTAGAGCTTCCTGACTCGTAGGAATGTGGAGAAATATTCCAGAGAATAATTAGTTGTTCAGCCCAAGCGATTACAGACCTCTCAAGATGACTCTAACAAACTGGGCGCGGGCGGTAAACCGTCAACCTTTGTTACCGCCGGGGGACTCGTAGAGCTTTCTGACAACATATAATGTCGAAAAAAATTGCAGAGAACGAATAGTTTTTCAGCCCAACTCGAGTATCAGACCGAGTTCAGACCTCTGAATGCGACAGGCGGACGCGTCTGATGTCTCCGAATCGATTCCTGTGATTACCCGCCCTGCAGCCTCCCTCTAGCCCGAGTTAAGTGCAGGAAGCCGACAGCAGCTCTCAAGATGACAAGAAGAATACGACCAGTTTCGCGATTCTGGATCGGGCAGCAGACCAAGTTCAGAGCTCTGGATTCGACAGACAAACAGGACTCATGATTCTGAATCGGTTTCTGTAAGTATCAGCCCTGTAGTTGTCCTATAGCTCGAGTTAAGTACAGGAAACCGAGAACGCCTGTCAAGATGATTCGAATTATACGAATAGGTTTGCGGACCTGGCTCGGCTAGCAAACCGAGTTCAGACCTCTGGTTAGAACAGCCGAACGCGCCTGATCATTCTGATTCGATAAGGTGTGCTTACCAGCTCTGTAGCTGTCCTATATCTCGAGTTAAGTTCAGAATACCGACAGCGCGTATCAAGATGACACGAATAGTACGAATAGGTTTGCGGACCTAGCTCGGCTAGCAAACCGAGTTCAGAGCTCTGGGTTCAACAGGCGAACGCGCCTAATCATTCTACATCGATTAGCTGTACCAGCTCTGTAGCTGTCCTGAAGCTCGAGGTATCTTGGGAAACCCAACAGCGCGTCTCGAGATGACTCGAAACGGCCGATCCCGCCACAGTGCTTTTCAATAGTAATACCCACCCGATCGAGCTGAGATCAAGATGGCGAGCGGGAACAAGATCGAATATGACGGGAAAAAATACTGGAGCTCTAACGAATTGTCAAATTTCGAGAACGAAATTTTCAACCGACCAAAAGTTCTCAAAAGTTCAGTCGAAGTTTTTCAAGCCAACTAGCTGTGGGGCGCGCAGGAATTACTCTTAAGCTTCCAGCAACTAGCTTAGGAAAGTTCTACGAGTCAAATCGAACAGTTTAGACCCAGCTCGAGTTGAAACCGAGCTCAGACCTCTGAATGAGACAGGCAGCGCATCTGGTGTCTGAGAATCAACTCATGCCAGCCCTGCAGCTCCCCTTCAACCCGAGTTAAGTGCAGAAAACCGACAGCAGCTCTTAGAATGACTCGAGTAATATAATAGTTTCGCGGACCAAGTTCCAGCAGAAGACCGAGTTCCGAGCTCTGGCTTCCACAGGCGGGCGCGCCTGATGTCTCTGGATCGATTGCTGTCCCCAGCAGCACTGCAGCCTCCCCCGGCACGGAATATCGACAGCACTTCTCAGGATGACTCACATGTACCAATTCCGAATTATCAGTTACGTTTATCTGTCGAATCTAGAGCTCTAAACTCCGTCTGTTGCTCAATCTAGAATCGCTCGCGAGATGCTGTCGGTTATCTAGACATACCTCGGGCTGTAGGGGGGCTGAATGGCAGGTAATCACTGGAATCGATTTGGAGACATCAGCCGCGTGTGTTTGTCGAATACAGAGCTCTGAACTCAGTCTGCTGCCCGAACTAGGTCTGCGAAACTATTTCTTGTTCGAGTCATCCTGAGCGGTGGTGTCGGCTGTCT
Organism: Prorocentrum cordatum; assembly: GCA_963575745.1. Lineage (NCBI taxonomy): Eukaryota > Dinophyceae > Prorocentrales > Prorocentraceae > Prorocentrum > Prorocentrum cordatum. Next base: position 149,532 of record CAUYUJ010020035.1, read on the forward strand.
GCACTTAACTCGGGCTGTAGGGGGGCTGCAGGGCTGGTAATAACAGAAGTCGCAGATTTAGACGCGTCCGTCGCATTCAGAGGTCAAAACTATTCACTATAAAACAGATTGTTGGTAAGTGCTGTCTGTTTTCTCAACTTAAGTCGAGTTAGGAAGCTCTACGAGTCTCCCGGCGGTAACCAAGGTTGACGGTTAACCGCCGGCGCCCATCGATTGGGAATCAGCAGGCGCCTTTGTTCGTTGAATCAAGAGCACTGGAGTTGGCCTGTTGCCCGAGCTAGGTACACATCAGCTCTGTAGCTGTCTTACAGCTCGAATTAAGTGCAGAAAACCGAGAGTTTCTGTCAAGATGATTCGAATAATACGAACAGATTTGCGGGCCTAGCTGGGCTACCAGACCGAGTTCAGACCTCTGGGTTCAACAGGCGAACGCGCCTGGTCATCCTGCATGCATTTGCTGTGCTTCACCAGCTCTTTAGCTGCCCTAGAGCTCGAGTTATGTTCAGAAAACCGTCAGCGCATATCAGGATAACTCGAAACCGCCGATCCCGCCAGGGTGCTTTTCGATAGTAATACCCACCCGCGAGCTGAGATCCAGATGGCGAGCGGGAAAAGATCGAATATGCAAGAACTACGAGCTCTGTAGCTGCCCTACGAGTTAAGTACATAAAACCGAGGGCGTCTATCAAGATAAGCGAAATAATGCAAATACGTTTACGAATCTAGCTCGGCTAGCAGACGGAGTTCAGACCACACGCCTAATGATTCTGAATGATAGGTGTACTTAACAGCTCTCTGGTCGCGCTACAGCTCGAGTCAAGTACAAAATACTGAGAACGCGCATCAAGATAACTCGAAACAGATCTGCCGTATCTTGAAACGATGCGCGGGACGCTGGAAACCTCGCAGACGTCGTTTACGATGCGTGGGGTCCTGCAAAGCGAGCAAGAATGATCTGCCTTGGAGCCTGAAAGAACTGCCGAAGCTCTTCCGAAGCTCTGCCAAAGCGCTTTGCGCACTCTGGAGCCACGCGCATTAGGAAACACCAGGAAGCCACGCTCCCAGACACGCTGCGAACTGGCGCCGGCGGTGAACCGTCAACCTGGTCACCGCCGGGAACCTTGTAGAGCTCCGAGCACGCGTGAGAGTGCTCAGCATCAAAAGAGAGGGCTTCTGGAAGCATTTCTCGAATAAGAGAAAACGTGATTTTTTTCATGTCGAAATAAAGTTGCGCGCCAAGTCTTTTGATGGTAGACGAACATCTACTTGTAAGCGTCCAAAACCCGGATAGCGAAGCCAAGCGCGGAGTGCCGCACGGGGACCTCTGCCGGGCCGCCTGAAATTGGTAGCGTCCAAAACCCGGATAGCAAAGAGGCTCTTACATAAACGGGCATACGCACATAAGCACGCACACACGAACACACACATACAAACACATATACATACACAAGAACGCACACATACGCCAGCATGCCCCACACACACACGCACCCATACACACACACACACGCACACGCAACACATCAACACGCAAACGTCGACACACACGCGCGCGAACGCGCACGCACAAACACACAGCACATCTCACACACACACACAGAGGGAAGCGCACACGCACACCAATCACACATGCACATACACACACGGGGGCACACACAAACACTCACACGCACACACGCACACACACACACACGCACGTACAACCCACGCACACAGACGCACACGCAAGCATCCAGGGAAACCCACGCACTGACGACGACACGATGACGCACGCACCGCAGCCACCTCAGCGCCCCCCCCCCGCGCTCCCCTGCCGCCCCCACGCGCCCCCGCCCTCCCCGCCGGCGCTCCGGAGGGGGGAGGCACCGCCCCATTTTGGGGCCGGCCCTCCCTCCGCTCCAACCACTCCGCCCTCGCGGAGCGCCGGGGGGGGGAGGGGGGAGGGGGGAGGGGGGGCGCGCGGACGGCGGCACCACACCGCGCGCGCACGCGCACACGCACATGCGCAGACGAACACAGACGCAGGATAGCAAACAGGCAGTCACACAAGCAAGCACACGCACATAGGCACGCACACACGGAGACACACAGACTAATACACAAGAGTACACACGTACGCCAGCATGTTCCACACACATGCGCACATACACACACATACACACACACGCACACACACATCCACACGCGAACGTCCACACACACGCGCAAACGCGAACACACAAACACACATACATACACAAGAACACACATACGCCAGCATGCTCCACACACACACGCACAAATACACACACACACGCACACAGACACACATCCACTCGCAAAGGTCTACACACACGCGCAAACGCGCACACACAAACACACAACATATCACACACACACACACACACGGACACGCACACGCACGCGGATCACAAGAGTACATACACACACGGGGGGCACGGAGCGCCCCCGCCCTCCCCGCCGGCGCTCCAGAGGGGGGAGGCACCGCCCCATTCTGTGGCCCGCCCTTCCTCCACTCCAACCACTCCGCCCTCGCGGAGCGCCCGAGGGGGACGAGGGGGGAGGAGGGGGCGCGCGGACGGCGGCACATGCGCAGACGAACACAGACGCAGGATAGCAAAGAACCAATCACACACGCAAGCACACGCGCATAAGCACGCACACGCGTACACACACGGACAAACTCAAATCCATACATACACAAGAGCACGCACGTACGCCAGCATGCTCCACACACACGCACACATACACACATACACACACGAGCGCACACACGTCCACACGCAAACGCACACACACTCACACACACACGCGCATGTGCACCCAGACACACGCAGGGGCACACACACACACACACATACGAGACACACGCGCCCCCCCCCCACCCACCCACCCACCCACCCCCACACACACACACATACACACACACGCACAAGCGCACACACAGACGCAATGGCGAACACCCACGGATAACCACGCACAGACGACAACGTGGTGACAGACTCATTCCCCGACTGGTCAGCGCACTCTTCCACCGCGCCCCCAAGCCCCCCCCACGCGCCCCCGCCCTCCCCGCCGGCGCTCCGGAGGGGGGAGGCACCGCCCCATTTTGGGGCCGGCCCTCCCTCCACTCCAGCCACTCCGCCCTCGCGGAGCGCCGGGGAGAGGGGTGGAGGGGGAGAGGGGGGGGCAGGAAGGGGCGGGGGTGCCAGCGCCATGCGCCCACACACACACACACACGCACGCACACGGGCACACACGCACTTTTCCTCAGGGAGCGCGCAGTGTCGCACACGTACGCAAGCATGCTCCACACACACGCACACACACACATCCACACGCAAAGGTCGACACCCACGCGCAAACGCGCAAACACAAACACACAACACATATCACACACACACACACCGCGGACACACACACACAAACACGCAAACACACCAGACACGCACAAACACACTGACACACACACAGATACACACACACACGCTCGAGCACACTCACATCCACACGCGCCCACTCTTACACACACACACACACGAACAGACACGCGCACAAAAAGAGATACAAACAGAGATGCATACAGACACACAGACAAACACACACACACACACACACATACCCACGGACACACAGACAGACACACAGACAGACACACAAACAGTGCCACAAACACACAGACACAGAGACACCAGCACACAAACTTACACACACACACGCCAGCAGACACACAGGCAAACACAAACACACGCCAGCGCGCACACACTCACGCACTGACAAAACATCCTCATGCACACAGGCACACAAGAACACACATGCAAGACGGACGCGCCTACAGGGCGCCCGTGCCAACCTCCAGTGGCAGCCCAAGCGCCCGGTGCGCTTGAACGGCAGAGCTCTGTCAACGGCACACCCAGGGCCGGCGAGCGCCGCTGCACACGAGGCGCAGCTCTCAGAGAGCCGCGTCCGACACCGCCACGATCGTTGGCTCGTCATCTCCGCCCCCGCGCAGGCGGCGCAACGTCTGTCGCAGCCTCTCCTCAGTCCACCTGCCAATTCCGACGGGCACGCCCTCCCGACGCGCCACGAAAGCTCCAACGACTTCGCCGATCAAGTCCTGCCGCTGGTTGTGCTCGGCGATGGCCAGGCGCTGCCGCCTCTCATCAGGATCCTCCTGCCGCGCGCGATCCTCCGCAGCAGCGGCAGCGATATCCCGCGTGCTCGCGCGGCTGCCACGCTCCCCGCGCTCTTCGCCCGACGACAGGGCCGAAGCCGCACTGGGCGCGCCAGCCCCTCCAGCACCGTCGCCGCCCCCTGTCGGCGCCCTCGCGGCGACGCCATCGCTGGCGGGCACCTTGGCGGATCGCCCCTCCGCGGGCCCCCCCGCGGGCGCGCCACTCGCGCCAGCCTCGGCCGCGGGCGCCGCGCGCGGGGCCTTGCCTGCATGCCCTCCCCCCGGAGCCGCCTCTGCACGCGCCGCCCCCCCCCGCCCGCTTCCGCTGGCAGACCCAGCACCTGCTCGCGTGACGACCGCGGCCCGCCCCGCGCCCTCGCCAGTCGCGCCAGCCTCAGCCGCGGGCGCCGCACGCGGGGCCTTGCCTGCGTTCTTCTCCTTGAACACCTTCAACTTTCCCTCCGGGATGGGCCCGTCCACACGCCCATGCCAACCATCCTTGTGCTGCTGCTTGAAATGCTGCCTGCACAGATCCCCGCATCCCTGCTTTGGCGCGCTCCGGCATTGCCCGCCAGCTCCGTCCGCCCAGGTACGAGCCATGCACTTCGCGGTGTCAATGTTTTCTGGCGTAAAGCGACGCCATCCGTCCCCCGCGAGCGACGCCCCCGCGCCTGGCTGGACTCCAGCAGGAGCCGGGTCCGCGGACGGAACGCCAGCGGCCCTGCCAGCGTCGTCGTCCTCGTCGCCCGTGCTGCCCAGAGCCGGCGGGGACAGCCCGCGCTTCTTGCCCCTGCGCAATGGCTGCTGCGGCTGCCCCGAAGCGCCGGGGTCCCCGTCGCCAGCGCCAGGATCCCCGCCACCCGCCCGACGCCGCTTGCCCGGTGGCTCGCCCCCCGACGCCTGCTGCCCGGCGGGCGCACTCGGCGGCGCAGACGGCGCGGCAGGGGCGCTGGAAGCAGCGCCGCCGCCGCCATCGCCGCTCCCCGCAGACCCCGCCGCGCGCCCGCCTGCATGCCCGAGAGGCGCAGTCGGCGGAGCCGGCGGCGCCCCAGAGGGTCCCGCACCACCGCTGCCGCTGGCGCCCCCCGGAGACCCCGCCGCCGCGCGCCCGCCGCCTCCGCCCCGCGGACCCGCCCTGCGCACATACGCAAACACATAGGCGCCAACGTGCACCTGGTGGTCTCTGGCAATCTGCGCCCAAGTCCTGGGCTGAACAGCTTCGTCGTCGAATTTGGCGTATTCGTTCACACCCACGGCTGCACACGCATAATAATGGCCGCTCTTCGCGCTTTCGCCCTGATGCACAACGACCCCAGAGAAATCGTACTCGCACTCGGCATCCACAGGCCGCAGAATCTGAGGAAAGCGCACAGGGCGTCTGTCGTACCACTCGCTCCGATCAGCGCGCGTGACCACCCGCTCCACGGTCACGAAGAGCACCGGCGGCGATCGCTCCCAGCGATTGCCCGTATACACCCTGATGCCTTGACAGACCCCGGCCGCCTCCCTCTGCGCACGACTGAGGTGTGCGTGCGCCGGACATCCTTGACCTGGCCCGCCAATATGCCTCAATTCCAGTCGGATCAAATCCTCCAGATCGCAGGCCCCCCGGTGGTCGGGGCCGAGCAATTCGGAAGGGACCAGCTTCAAGCGCGAATCAATCACCCCCGTGTCCGAACTTGCCCGGCACACGTCGCATCGCCTCCGCTGCCGCAACGCAATGCCGCAAACGTGCTGCTGGAGCGCAGTGCGCGCACCGTGATGCGGTGTCGGTACCTGATATCCAGCCTCGGTGACAGCACGAAGGGCGGCCAGGAAGAACTCTGACGCGTCGCATTGCTTCGGTCTCCCTTGCTGATCGAATTCTGTGAATTCTCGCTGACCGAAAAGCCCCGCGCGCGCGGCAGTAGCGAGCGGCGCGACGGCGTCGACCCCCACGCCCTGGACAGAGAGAGCCGCGGCCTGAGCTCCGAGCGCACACACCGGGCAAGTTTCTGTGTTCAAAGGGCAATTCTGGCCGTGCTCGTGGAGAAGCCGACGGAAGGGAGCCAGGCGCAGCAGCACCTGCGCGACTGCGCTCACGAAGCAAGTATTGCCGAGGTTTGCGATGCCCACGCCAGAGCCGTGGCCGCAGTGCCACTGCAGCTCCCTGGTGACATCCTCCTGGGACACGCCGTAGGCTGCCATGCACAGATCCCGGTCCAGCGGGAGCAGCTCTGGCGGCTCTGCACCATCGCCAACAGTCGCCGCCGTGCGAAACATGTCCCCCCAAAGATCCCTCGGCACTACGGCGCCCCTACCAGCACCGCGGCCGCCACCCGCGCGCCCGCGCCCCCGCGAAACAGCGCTCCCCGTCGACGATGCCGCCGCCGCATCTCCGGCCCCCGTCGCGTCGCCGCCGCGGCCGCGGCCCCTGCCCCGCCCCGCAGGCCCAGCGTCCGGCGCAATGTATGCCGGCGGCACCGTCAGAGCCTGGCCCGGGCGCAGCGCGTGCGAGGGCAGAGGCGTATGCACAGACGCCGCAGGGGCCGCCTCCCCGTCCGAAGGAGCTGATCCGTCGTCGTCGTCGTCGTCGCCCGCCCCCTCACCGACGCCCGCCGAGCTCCCCGCGTCACGAGACGGGCCCAGCGGCGACGGCGGCGGCACCGGCGGCGGCGCGGGCGCCGAGCTCGACTCCTGGGCGCCCCGTGCGGCGGGCCCATCCCCCACGTCCCAGCCGTAATCCTGCGCCCATTGCTTCGCGATTTCGAAACTCTCCCCCATCTTTTTCTCAAAGCGTTGGACCCCTTCGCGGACGTACTGCGGCGGGCCCCGCTGCAGGATGTCCCAGGGCGGCAGGTTGTAGACGAGCACGCGGTGGGCCACGCGAACGCGACTGAGCATGACGTACAGGTGCAGCCACCAGTCATCGGCGCCCATGTTCATGGGCTTCTGGAGCACCATGGTGGCCGCATCCATACCCAGGCCCTGCGCAGTCTGCACGGTGCGAACTTTCTCTGGCAGCAACGGGATCTGGTACCTCGTAACCTTCACCTTCCGAAGCTTTCGCTCGCCATCGTCGTCGTAGTGATGGTTCCACTCCCAGGACGCCCTGTGCGGCGCGATCTGCACGACCCCTTGCCCGAACCCAAAGTCCTTCTCGAGGCCATCAAACTCGACGAGGACACCGCGCGGCAAACGCTTGCATCGATAATAACCGAGCCGGTGGGCGTCGTGAAGCTTCTTTTCGCGCCAATCCGCGTCCGGCGTCTCGAACTCCTGCGGGTGGAACCTCACGTCCTTGACTACCCCCACGGCGTCCTGGACGATCTGGTGCTTCGCCGACAACTTCACGTTCAGCCGCACACGCATGCCGATGTACAGCGGGCACATGCCGATGAGGTGACCAGTGTTGTTCACGTTCGGCACCTGCAGCATGGCCTTGTGATGCTCCTCACAGAATGGCTTGGAGGCAGGTCCACGGCCTGCACGTACAGCAGCATCTGCCCTTTATCCCTGGCCTCTCGCACGGCCCGATACTGCATCTGCCTGTGCACGGCCTCCCAGGCGATGCCCATCTCGAACCCGTCCTTGACATGGGGGTCCTGCAGCCGCCTGTCGTTCTTACCGGGTCGGACCACCCACCCTTGCACCACCCTTTTCTGCTCGGCCGTAAACTTCTTGCCCTGCCTCATGGTCTTCAAGAACCCGGGCATGAAAGGGCAGGGCGCGTGCGGAGTAACGAGAAGGTCCTTGAAGCGGTGCGTCTCGTACAGAAACATAGCGTGGGTGACACCGTCCAGGAACATGGACTGCCCATTGCGGACGTGAATCGGCGCCTCGGGCGACTCACGCTGCAGCAAGGAAGACCTTCTGCCCTTGCCGCTCACCGGCCCCAGCTGATAAAAATCCCCCAGGAACATGACAATCGGAACCTTCCCGAACATGTGCCCCCGCGCCATGTACAGGTTCACATCGCAATTATACTTAGCCTTACGGGCTTTGCACATGCGAAACGATGCAGCGCCGAGAAGCTGGGGCGGCACCATGGACACCTCCTCCACGATGACGGCCTTGAGGTCGTTCATGCGGTCCACGATGTCATCGACTTTCTGCCCCGAGAGCCTAGCGATGGTCATGGCCTGCTGGCCGCTCAGCCCGAAGCCGCTGTGGATCGTCTCCCCCCCGATGACGCGCGCAGCGCTGTTCGACGAGGCCACGGCGATCTCCGATCCCGCGCCGAACACCTCGTTGAGCAGACGTCGCAGCAGTTTCACCACCTCCGTCTTCCCCGTCCCGCCCTCCCCGTGCAGCAGGAGAGCCATCTGCTCCACCGGCTTGGGGCTTTTTCCGCTGCGCAGATCTTCCTCGCATGCCACGATGGCCTCCACCTGGCCCACGACCAAGGCGACCACCGCCTTCTGTTCTTTATTGAACGTCACGGGGTTGTCCGCCCTAGTCGCCCACTCGTTAAACAGCCTCTCCGCGATGTCGCGCGCCCGCCGCGGCCGCTTCGCGTCGCCGGCAACCGCGGGCGGCGGCGGCCGACCAGGCACCAGCACGGCAGGCGCCGAACCCGCGAGGCCGCCCCGCCCGTCGCCATCCCCAGGCAAGCCCTCTGATCCCTTTTTCCTGTATCGGAACGCCTCCTTCTGCTGTGCTTTGCCCTCCTCGAACTGAGAGTCGTCCAACTCGAGACCGACGAAGCCGGTCTGCCTTCCAGTACTCGCGGCAGCAGGCGGCGGCTTATGGTCTTTCGCATAGCCGTCAAGGAAGATATTCTTATAGACCAAGCTTTGCGACGACCCACGAATAAGCTCCAACTGAGCCACCGCGGGCACCTGACTATCCGGCACGGCGTGCGCGGGCATCTGTCGGTGCGCCGCCCACGCTTCGTCCGCCTCGCCCTCGTCCACCTCCTGGGCAAAACCATCCAACGCTCCGCCGCCGGCGCCCGCCCCCTCCTCCTCGCCCGCCTCCCCGGCAGGCCGATTCCCCACGGCCTCCAGCTCAGCAGGCTGCTCGAAATCCTTGGCCTCCGGACGGATCTTGGTTCGCGGCCGCCCTTTCGCCTCCGCCTCCACGTCGAGGTTCGTCGCGACCTGGACGGTCCAGCGTGCCATGAACTCGGCGGCGCTGGGGCGCTGTGCAAAGTAGCCTGGACGCTCGTCCGGGCCCCGGTTCAGATCGATGTCCTCGATCGTGAACCACTTTCCTGCTCGCCGCTCGCACTCCTCGTACTGCCTGGACAACGCCACCTGCTTCGCCCACCACTCCTCCCAGGCAGGCCGATGCTTCCCGGACGCGTCGACGCCGGCCCTGTAGGGCGCCCAGGCCGCAGCCCCCTTCTCAGCCGGCTGCAAAGGACGGAAGATCACAGACTTGAACAGCGCGTTGACCTCTGCCTCTTTCTCCTTCGAAGGCATCGTGAAGCCGAAGAACTTGGGCACCCTGAACGGCGCGCCGACGCGGAGCTTCTGCACTCGGGAGGCGGCGGCCGGGTGCGTGTCCGCGAACGCGTACGTCTCGAAGTCCTGCGGGTCGAAGTGGAGCGGGTTGGCCTGCGCGGTGTACACGTACATGGCGTAATGGTACATGCCCATGGACTTCAGGGGCTCCCTGTCGCCGCGATGCAGCCAGTCCATCTTCATGTCGTGGTCCAGCCGCGCGCTGTATTCGACACCCTGCTGCTGCTCCTGCTCGGGCTGCCCCCCCCCAGCAGCACCGGCAGCCGCGCCCTCCCCGACAACGCCGTCGACGACACGGGCGTGCAGCGTTGCGCGCGCCTCGCCCAGCGCATCCATGACACCGCCGCCCCCCTCGCCGTCCACTTCTCCCGCGGCCGGCTGGTCCACCTCGATGTGGTCTGCGCGCGGGTCGGTCCAGAAGTCGTCCTTTTTCTGATGAACGGCGGAGCTTGCCTGGAACGCCAGCGCCACGATCCCCTTGCAATACAGAGTCCAGGTGTCATGGGAGCAATAGCACTCGTGGCCATACTGCATCTGGAACATCATCTCGGGCAGCTTCTTCAGGAGCGCCCGGTGCGAGCTGGTCGTGAGCTTGATGACAGTTCGCCTGGCAGAGTCGAGCACTCCGCCCCAGCCGCTGCGACGAGCGGCAGCAGCGGCCCGGGCCCCGTCGACGTCCTCCTCGCCCTCCGCCTCCGCCGCCTCATCCGCCTCCCGCTCCGCCTTCTGCTGGAGTCGGAGCCACTCCAACCCGGTGCTCTGCGCGTGCAGCACTCCGAGGTCTCCCGCGATCGGCCCCGCCTTGGTCGTGTAGTCCGTCTGGTAGTGCGCCATATTGATGGCGTCCATGAACACGGCCTCCAGCGAGTGCAACACGTGCTCCCGCAGGCTGCCGGGCGGACCGCTGCCGCTCGCGCCAGCAGCTGCGGCGGCGGCGGGCGACGCGGGCGCGCTCGATGCAGGGCTGCCAGACGCCGCCGCGCGCGACGCGGCGCGGCCTGGCGCCCGCGACCTCGGCTCTGTCTCGACGGCTGATTCTGGCAGCTCGCGCTCCGCGCGCCGGTCGCTGTAGTAGCCCAGGCCCTGCTCCCCCTTCTTGAACACGAACCCGGGCCGGCTGCCGTCGTAACACGAAGCCGCGCTGAACCCAGCGATGTCCTCGAATTCCGGCGTCGGCGGAGGCGGCGGATCCAAGCCATACGCATCGGCCAAATCCCACGGCTCGTCATCCTCTTCTCTGAAGCCCCAGATATCCCCCGCGTTCGGATCGTCCATCGTGGTCGGCGCCCCGCCGAGCAAACCTCCTCCCCTGGGCAGGCCGAGGCGGCGCCCCACGGGCACGCGCCCGCCCCCCGCCGCAGCCGCGCGCGCCGCCCCCTCGGCCGCCCCGCCCCCGCCCTGCGCTGCGGCCGACGCCCCGGAACCCGTGGAACCTCCGCTCTGCCCGGTGCCCTCGTCGCAACCGGTGCCGCCAGTCCCGGCGCCAGCCAGCGCGTCCGATGCCTCGCCGACAGGCTCGGCGAACGCACCGGGCTCCGGAGGCGGCGGCACAACAGGGTCGCTGGCGGGCGCGCCCCCGACGCTGTCGTCGCCCGGCAGGTCGAGCACCACGCGGTCCAGGCACTGGACGTCCAGGTTGCTCCGCAGACACACCTGGCCCACAGGGTTCGTGCTCCCGTGGTACGGGTGGTACCGCACCACGTCGACGCGACCAGCTCTGCCGTACCGGTTGCAGCGGTGCGGCCACGGGCCGTAGCCTTCAGCCGGAACGTCGTCCAGATCCAGGCGCTCGCCAGGAGGGTTCCACTCCCCCTCCTCCAACGGACCGCACGCGTACTGAACCTTCGCATCTTCCGGAAGCACCAAATCCTTCCCCTTGCGCAGGCGCCGCCAGACGAAGGCGGCGGCAGGACGCTTCCTGGACGGGTGGCTGTAGACCGCAGTCTCGTACTCGTGGTAGAAGCCAAGCCGGCACACCTTGCAGTGCTGAGGCACATCGTCGTTCGTCTTGTGCTTCCAGCACGTGGGACCGCACCTGTGCAGGTGGCACGGATGATACACTTGCGCGCGTCCCGCGCGAAGCAGCGCGCCCAGGTCCGCGCCTCATCCCCCGGGCACTCAGCAAAGTGCATGGCCGCGGCGCCGTCCGCGCGCACCACGCGGTACGCAGGCTTGCGGCGGTACTGCGGCTGCAGCGTCACGTGCGCACCCGTGAGAGGCTCTCCAAATACCGCCGGGTACTGTGCCCGCTGCTCATGGGGATCGGGCTCTGGATCTGCCAGCGGCGCGAACGGGCGCTGCCGGAGCGGACCCTCTATTGCGGGCTGCTGCTCAAGCATCGCCCGCTCCTCCACGAGATCGACGTTCATCATGGCCGCAACCTGATTCCGCAGCTCTTCTGTGGACAGTTGGTTGTCAGCACGGACGGAGCGGCGGCCCTCTTCGTACGCCCTCTTGCACACCTTCCCGAGCTGACGACGCGAGGCGCCAGCGATGGTATCGCACTTCAATTGGAGGTCGCTCTCCTCTCGCTTCCCGTCCGCGAACGCGAGACGTCGATCCCGCGGGCCGAGCGGAAGCGGCGGCAGACGGTCCGGCCCGTCCAAGCCCAGCTGCCGGCCCACCTCCTCCGCCGCGTCGAACTGCACGCTGCCGACCCTGGCGAGCACGGCCTCCCTCCACCTCCTCAGACGCTCCTCGAGGCCTTCGACGTCCCCCGCGCGCAGCTTCGCGAGGAACGCGCCGGTCATCGGGTGCAGGCGCCACAGGTGGATGTGCGGATGGATGCCGCCGCGCCCCTGCGACTCCACGGGTCCGAAGAACGCGCGGACGAGCCCGAACGCTCCACACGCCCCCGTGGCGGCCACGCCGTCGGAGACGCCCGTGGCCCCGCGCTGCGGCGTGACGCCGACGACATGCTCCAGGAACAGTTCCAGCATGAGGTTCGTGACCATGGCCTGCGACACCGGGTCAGCGGCCACCCGCCGCAGCATGTCCCGCGTTGAGGGCATCACAGGAGCAGTCTCCTCCAGCAGCCGCCATCGCTGTACGGAGGCGCCCTCGTACATCAGGGACACCATCAGGTTCCGAGTGTCCGCGATGTTCGGCGTCGTGAACACCAGGGGCGGCCCGAAGAGCCGGGTGTAGCTGGTACTGATGTGCCGCAGCGTGGTCCGGTGCGCGTCGGACCCGACGACATCACGGTTGCTGAGCAGCATGCTGCGCAGCGCGCTCTTGACGTTCCGGGGCAAGCCCTCGAGGCCCAGGGCCTCCTTGATGCCCGCCCCCCTGCCGAGCACGGCCACGACCTGCGCCAGATCCTCCGGCGTCAGTGCGGCGAGGTCCGCGATGCTTTCCCCCAGACGCTGCTTGCGCACGAATAACCTAGCCGACTGAATGATAGCCTTTCTGCGCCAGAGGCAATACTGGGCCGTGAGCAGGTCCGCGTGGCGACGCCAGCGCGGCACGGGCGACTCAGACGCGGCGGGCGCCCGCGCAGCGTCGGGCGCGGGCGCCCGCGCAGCGTCGGGCGCCGAGACGTCGTCGGGGACCTCGTACTCGAGCTCCTCGCGAGCCATGAGGCACCTGCACCACTCGTCGTACGTCAACTTCGCCTCCCTGTCGAGTCCGAAGACGCCGTCGCCGTAGGGAAACGCGACGGGGTCGAAAGCACTCCAGAAACCGGGGGAGAACATGCTGACAGGCTCGGTTCCAGTGGGCACGACGACCCGCACCGCGCGCCTCGCCCCCCCGCCCTCAGCGCCCCCGGCCGGCGCGCCGCCGCCGCCGCCGCCGCCACCGGCCGCGCGCTTCCCGGCGACTCCCGGAGGAGGCCGCGTGGCCTGAATCTTCTGCTCCGTCTGCTCCAGCTTCTTCGTGAGCGCCTCCTTGTTGCAGTTGGTGAGCGCCTTCGCAGCCTTGTGGGCCTCTTTCGCGGCTTCCGCCAAGCGCAGGTCGGAATCTCGGTCCTGGAAATTCTCCATGTCGTCGAACTGCCGCGTCAGTGCCTCCACACGCCGCTTCTCGCGCGCAATCACCTCCGCCTTCTGGAGGCTGAGGTGCACGGTCTGCCACTGCTTGTCCAGATCGGCCAGCATGTCGGCGTCCGCGACGGCGGCGCAGTACTCGCCCTCCTCGACACCCTCGCCGCCCTCTCCCTCACCAGCCTCGCCCTCGTCGCCCTCTGAATCCTCCCCGCCAGCGCCAGCCGCGTCCTCACCGGTGGGATCCCCGCACCCGCCCCCTGCCTCGCCCCCGCCGTCAGCCGCCGCGTTCGCTTCGCCCTCCGCGCTCGCTGCGCCTGCACTCGTCCGCTTCGGCGGGGCCGAGCCCGCGCCGGGCTGCACGGCATCGGCCGGGCCCTCCTGGCGAGCGTCGCCGCCCTTACCCCCCACGGCCACGCACGCCGCGAGACAGCGAGGCAGGCCCAGGAGCGAGGAGCCGTCGCCATCGCCGTCGCCCTCGGGGTCCGCAAAGTTTTGCGCGGCCTCTTCGTCCCACCGCACCGCGGCGTACTGCTCGTTAGTGTCGCGGAGGTACTCGTAAGCGCGCTTGAAATCGGCGAGGGGCACGCCGAGCTCCTCCAATAGCGCCTTCTGCAGGGTGGCGGGGTCGGACCCCGCGAAGACAATCTGCACGAACTCGACGAGGTCGCTCTCCCGCGGCGGCAGCGACAGCACCTGCCGGCCGCCGTCCGCCTGCGGGAACGCCACGAAGTTCCCCACGTACGCCTTGATCTTCTGGTCGATCGGAGCCCACTCACCAGAGTCGGCCTTGCAGTTGAACCGCCGCACGATGCCCCGCGCGATGGGCAGCAGAAGCTTCGCGCCCAGCGTGAGATTCCGCAGCGGCGGTGGCAGCCGACCGATCCAGAGATCGTTGGCCAGCGCGCAGGGCGGCATCGTGGGCAACCTGTTGGAGAGCGCGCCGTGACACCCTGCGCAGATGGGCACCTTCTGCTTCGCGTCGGCCACGAGCACCCCGTCTGACTGGCGCCTGTCAATCTTGAAGCACTTCTTGTGCAAGAGCCACAGCTTCCCGTCTGGGCCAGGGTCGCGCACTGCGGACGCCTCAGCTCCTCGAGGGGGATGCCGCCCGGGCGCTCGACGCCGTTGGGGCCCTCGCGCACGAAGCGCCACCGAGCGTGGTACCGTGCCGGGTCCAGCAGCGCGTGGGCGCGCTTCCGCTGCGTCAGGCGCATGGCCTGCGCCTGCGCGCCCGCGGCCTCGGATGCCTCTCCCCTCGCCGCCTCGAGCTCGGCGCGCGCGGGCGGCTTCGGCACCTGGTCGCAGAGCAGCGAACGCTCCCCGGCGCCGTCCGGCTGCGGCCAGAAGTGCACGCGCTGCAGCTCGTCCGCCCAGTGGAGACGAGCGCAGACGCAGCACGCGACCCTCGAGCGCACGGCGCGGCGACTCTGCCCGGGCTCGGGCCCCTCGACGTCCGACGCCGCCGGCGCAGCGCCCAGCGCGTCCAAGTCCACGGGCGGCATGTCCACGCCCGCGGGTGGCACGGCCCCGTCCGCGCCTGGCGGCTTCCACCAGGCGCGCGGCGCGTCCGGCGCGGCAGCGGCGGCGGCGGCCTCCCCCGAGTCGGCGGGCGCTTCGCAGGCCGGCCAGTCGTGAGACCCCGTGACGAGGTGCTCAGAGAAGGCCTCCACGCACTGCCGCCACTCCTGGGGCCTCACGGGCCGCACGTCGTCGTCCTGCTGGGGCCACTGCTCGGCCAGGTAGAACAAGCGCTTCCTATACTCCGGCCACCCGTGGTGCTTTTCGTGCACGTGCGTCATGAAGCCGGCATGCGTGGCGAAGTTCTTGTCGCAGAGGCGGCACGGGAACGGCGGGAGAGCCTCCGGGGCCTCTTTAAATGCCCGCAGAGGACGGCGCTCGCCACACGGGAGGGCCACATACTCGGGCTGGAGCCTGGGCACGCGCGCCTTGCGAGCGGCAGCGATGGCCGGGGTCGGCGCGGGCGGGGCGCCGCCGGCATCCGTCTCGCGCTTTCGCGCCTCCTTCACGGCCAAGCCATACCGTTCCGGGCACTCGCGCGTCAGGGAACTGTGGCGCTGGTCCGGGTCCCACTCCCCAAAAGGTCGCTGCTCGGGTCTGCCGTGGCTCCCACAGAACTGCCCTTCGCCTTTGCAAGAATGCCTGCACTGCCCGAGCACGTGCACGCCCCGGTGCGGGTGCCAGACGCGCGCGACGCACCTGCCAGCGACGCACGGCGCGGGGTCCAGGAGCCAGGCCGGCAAGGTGCCCTCCTCGCTCACGTGGGGGTCATCCAGAGCCACGTTCACCTCCACGTCCCCTGCCTTCACTGTCTTCCCTCTGAGACGCTCCTCCTCTCCCTTCCGCAGCCGCTCCTGCTGCAACCGCTCCTGGTCCCTTCTCGCCGCCCCGCGAGTCCGCGGCCCTGGGCCCTCGGGGGCTTGCCTCTTGGGTCCGCCGCCGAGCAGCCGACCCGCGCCCCCGCCCGCGCCCCCGTCGCCGTCGCCGCCCGCGCCACCGTCGCCCGGCCCCTGCGCACCAGAGCCCGACCCCGACGCTGGTCCACCGTTCGCACCGCTGCCCGAAGAGAACCCGCCGCCGCCGC